>OZ023069.1:5592500-5935000 GCA_963992785.1 Tenthredo livida | reverse complement strand
TGATATAAATATAAATGAAATGAAATAATAACAATAATTGAAATAATGTAAACTAAAGTAATAGTATTGATTGAATTAAATAAAATCTATTATGATAAACGAAATGAAATAACCGGAGATATTAATTAACAGCAATTACACTATACGGTTGGCTCAGCGTGAGGGGAACATGGGGGCGAAATAATTTAGGGTAGACTTATATATTTTTATGGTTCATGGATTTTATCACAACGAAACCAATTTTATTCGAAACGATAATTAACAATAAATATTTAGAACAATTAACCACAAGATAAAACAAATAAAACAATCAAAACCGATACCTTGGATCGGGACTAACACAATTAAACAATTCAAACAAAAATTAATTCGGAACAGCTGACTGACTAGGTCACAGATGGAAAGTAGGACAGATAACAATATAGAATATAAGGTAGTATAGAAGAAGATAAGGTAGGACAATTTACATCAAAGGAAGAAAACAAATATGGTACGGTAGGAATCAATCTCACTAAAATATTAGTTCATAATTTATAGGTCGATAACATAGGGGGATTGGGAATCTATAAAATCAATAGTTTGGGGACTTCTTAGAACTGATGGGACCAGTCGGTATTACAGAATTTCCTATAGTACATGCAAGGCGTCTTTCTATAGGAAGTGCAAGGCGTCAGGACTAGATTCAAACCAGTTCGTACAAAGATGGCCAAGGCAAATTTACACGAGGCACGCCATGCAACTACGCCGCAACAAATTAACACAAAGGGAACGCGAGAATCTAATACAAATTATAAACCGAAGTAATGATACTTATACCAGCTCAAGGTTTATTAAGGGTCGACTGACTACTTTCAACGACAAGGGGTTACGGAAAGGGGATTATTTTACATTAGCTAATCTACAGCCTGTAGACCGATTTTTCCAGAGATCCGTGGCTCGACAAGCCGTCGAGATTACTTGTCGTATTTGACTACGAACTTATTGTTCCACGCGGGGATATATTTTCTGAAAGTTTAACAAATAACAATTATAGGTAGTTCAAATTAACAATTAATAATACTTTCAAGGGAAGAGATACGGAAATATTTAACACACGATTTAAGACAAATAATTGACGATACGATAACTACTAATTATACGAGAAATGAGAAAGACACGATAAACAAGGTTTAGACGACAAATAATAAAAATACGGTGAAGAATGACGATACGATAAATCATAAAAACACGATAAATAATAACGATACGAGAAACAGGAACGGTACGACAATTATTGACGCTATGATTATTATAGACGATATTTTCTCGAAAAATCAATCGATAAGGCACAACATATATCAGGATTAATACAATAATCAATAATATAATCAATAATCAATAGTTAAACAAAACTAAAGCACGACAATTCGATGATAAGTTAATGGCGTCACCCTCCTCGAGGCCTGACCCAACTACGCAAGAAGAAACGAATTTCTTTTTAATCAATCTATTATCAATCGAAGAGTCGTCTTAGGTCGGAATCTTACCTCAATCAAGGCTCTACACTCACTAACTGAGTTTAATGAGTTATTATTCTTGGCTTTAGGCGTTGAACAATAGAAACAGTTTTTTTTTGATATTTTGAATGCAGCAAGACTTTACTGTACTGAATCCAAGCAAGAAGTGAAGCGTCTAGATCTGTCTATCTAAATGCTATTTGGGGGGGTGAGGGGGGTATTGCGCATAAAATTAATGGGCGTGTTGACTTCTGCAGCCGGGTTGTGTCGCGGGCCTGACAGGGCCTTTTGGCACTTCAAGCTTTCGCCAGGGGGTTGTTAGATGTCTCGTCGTGTTCTATTTGTTTCGATATCCTGGAAGGCGGAATTCTGCATATTGGACCGGTGGACCAAGCCGGTGTGGGACAGGTAGAGGAAGGATAGGAGCTACTCCATGTGACAGATTCTTATTGCAGCGCTCTTCCAGGCATATCTCGGGATACGATGACTCGTCTCCCCTGGTTAATCCCTCGAAGGCCGGGCGGCCCGTCAGGCCGGATGAGATTGAGGGATGATCTCCCTCGATGATTTTGGGCAGGAACGGTACGGGAATATAAGATATAGGGAACGGGAAAAAGTATTAGTACATGAACTTATAATTACTACAATGGACCTTGGGCAGTTGAGCTGGGACTTCTCGCTTTGAATTCGGTTTATTAACTAAGGTAGTCACTTCGGTCTGAGGAAGAGGAGATGGTTCATTTACGAGGCTGAACAAATCTGCCTCGTTACAGCGCATACCCGTACGCCGGGATGGACAGAAATTTTCACAAGTCCCGATCACGCGCATGCCTTGCATCGCGTACACGCAAATATACGAGCTCGTCCGTACCGGGTCGATCAGCGTGGATCTAAAAAACACCAGTGGACTACGCTCGTACACACGGCAGCGCGGGCGAGGTGAAAGGGCATTGTGACAACGAACCTTTCACACACACCCGCCGTTGGGGTCTGGTCCAACCGACAAGACGAATCCCCAAGCCAAGGGCTGAGTCTCAACAGATCGCAGCGTGGTAACTGCTCTACCGAGTACAACACCCCGCCAGGTACCTAAGTCGTCTACAGACGATTCCGAGTCTCGACATCGAACTGGATGACCCAGGAGGGACCGCTTGAGGCCAGGCCAACGGGCGGGGAGATCCCGACGTCGGCCGACGGCTCCGCGCGGCAAACAGGGCTCGTGCGATGACCGGCCCGTGGACCGACCACCTAGTAAAGTCACATTGTTTTGAGCCTTTCGACCCACGAGACTCCTAGAAATATCGTTGCCCCCTTTGACTGGAGAGGATACGGCCTTAGAGGCGTTCAGGCATAATCCCACGCATGGTAGCTTCGCATCACCGGCCGCTCGACCGAGTGCGTGAACCAAATGTCCGAACCTGCGGTTCCTCTTGTACTGAGCAGGATTACTATCGCAACGACGAGTCATCAGTAGGGTAAAACTAACCTGTCTCACGACGGTCTAAACCCAGCTCACGTTCCCTATTGGTGGGTGAACAATCCAACGCTTGGCGAATTCTGCTTCGCAATGATAGGAAGAGCCGACATCGAAGGATCAAAAAGCAACGTCGCTATGAACGCTTGGCTGCCACAAGCCAGTTATCCCTGTGGTAACTTTTCTGACACCTCTTGCTGAAAACTCTTTAAGCCAAAAGGATCGATAGGCCGTGCTTTCGCAGTCTCTATGCGTACTGAACATCGAGATCAAGCCAGCTTTTGCCCTTTTGCTCTACGCGAGGTTCCTGTCCTCGCTGAGCTGGCCTTAGGACACCTGCGTTATTCTTTGACAGATGTACCGCCCCAGTCAAACTCCCCGCCTGGCAGTGTCCTCGAATCGGATCACGCGGGAGTATGATCGGCGATCGGCCGAAGCCTTACGCCACTCTTACACGCTTGGCTCTAGAACACCGTGACAGCCGGGACGAATGTCCTCGACGCACGCGCTCCACCTAACCGAGTATGTATAGAAACGATGAAAGTAGTGGTATTTCACCGGCGATGTTACCATCTCCCACTTATGCTACACCTCTCATGTCTCCTTACAGTGCCAGACTAGAGTCAAGCACAACAGGGTCTTCTTTCCCTGCTAATTTTTCCAAGCCCGTTCCCTTGGCAGTGGTTCCGCTAGATAGTAGATAGGGACATTATTATTATTTTGTTCTATTCCTTATGCAGTTTAGGAGCAAGAGCTTATTACCGCCTCAGGTCTTGTCTTTGTTTATGCTGATAATTTGTAGTTTGTATGGAGCTTTAAGTATTGATTTTTTTTTTTTTTTTTTTTTTTCAGGTCGCTCAGCCGCAGACTGAACCAAGGCTCAGCCTACGTTGCCCGTCCCTAACCACGTGGAGGTGGACCCGAATCTACTAGCTTCGTTTCATTCTCCTTCTTTCAGGGTAAGTACAAATTCCCTTCGCACCTTGTCTATCCTGTTTATCATTTCAGAGAATTTTTGTAGCTCTTCCTTAGTATCTATCAATTTATTCAGAGTGTTCAAATTAGGCAGAAGTGTATCATAACGGTAAGAGGCATACAAAGGGCAGTCAAATATCACGTGTTCCACACTTTCTTCAGTGCCAGGGCATGCCGGACAAAAAGGGTCAGGCGACGCCCCCCTTCTATACAGCGAGCTTTTAATGGAACCATATCCCGTGATGTAACACACGCTGATTCTGTCAGGTTTAAACCAGTTGTTCTCCATCGCGAAGTCAGCTTCTTTCATAAATTTATAAGCATTCCTACCCGATGAGTTATCATGCCACTCAGATTTCCAGGCTCTGATTGCCTCCTTTCGTACTTTTTCTTCTTCATTTAGCAGTGTGACGTCGTCTCTATCCTCTATGTGTATATAATTATAGTCACGCCATGCAACATTTTCGTTCTTCTTCACCATGGTGTAAGCACCTCTCATCATGATTTCTATGTCAATCGGCAGGGATCCATTTACTACTTGCATAGCGGCCGTCGACGTTGTACGGCAGGCCCTCGTGAACTGAAGCAGCAGCGTTCGCTGTGCCGCAAGCAAATGCCCCCTGATGGTGACGTTCGGGATCTTGTGGAACCACACGGCCGCACAATAAGAAATAATGGGCACTGCAACCGCCTTGTATATGAGCTGTTTGGTATGTATTTTCAGACCCCACTCTTTCTGAGCAATTCGATGTATTTGCGCGACGTAGGAAGTTATCTTATTTCGTAAGTTTCTCACATGAGGCAGAAAGGACAGCGCGGAGTCCAGCAATACTCCCAGGTACCTGTGGACCCTTTCAAACCTCACGTTTGCACCCTCAATCTTGATCTGAGGATTTCTATCCTGAATTAGTTTTTTAGTAAACATCATCGCCACAGATTTAGCATGAGCTATTTTTAATTTGTGATTCGCACAACACTCTAAAAGCATTTGTATTGCAGCAGCACTCAACTCTTTGATCTTTTTTCGCGTCTTAGCTTTTATGATGAATACTAGGTCATCCGCATAAGCGATGGCATCCAGATCTTCTGTGTCAAATGTCGACTTGATTTTGTTCAGCACCCGATTCATGGTCCAGGACCAGGCGTTCGGGCCCATCACTGACCCCTGAGGGCATCCTCTTTCAACTGTGCGTTCCATCGCGTCTAATTTAGAATTGACCACAACCTTTTTGTCCGAAAAATAACTTCTGGCAAGATCAAGCAGGTGAGAGCTGCATTCAGCATCTATAATACGAGTTATAATCGCCTTCCACCAGAGATTATCGAAGGCTCCCTCTATATCAAGAAAGAGGGCAGTGACATGCTTCTTGTTGCAGCTGTTTACTGATCGCGTTAAGTGCAGAATTGCATCTTCTGTTGACCTGTTCTTCTTGAAACCATATTGATTGGGGGAAGGCAGGCCTCGCCCATTATAGTCTAAATAAATCTTCTCAACCAGGATACGTTCGAATACCTTCGCCATGGTCGAGATTAATGATATTGGTCGGTACGAATTAAGTTTAGATTTATCTCTGTCGATGCCCTTCAAAATTATAACAAGTTTTGCAAGTTTCCAGTCTGTCGGGAATGTTCTATTCATCCAGCAGTTATTCAGTAGTTTGTGAACAGCATTTTTCGAATTCGGTCCCGCACCCCAGATCGCTTTTATCACCTCTGATTTATGACCATCAGGCCCTGGGGATACACTGGATTTTAGACTCGGAATAGCTTTTTCAATTTCACTAACGCTAATCTCCAACTCTACGTTGGAGTTGGAGTAGCTTGTGATAATTTCATCGGCTGAATGTTCCATATCTTCGTTGAGACGGACATCAGCGGGAACGCATTTGTGTAATAGTTCAGACATCGAGTCTTCCCAGCTGTCTGTTGTTCTTTCGTCTGGACAGATCAAGGAGCACATATGCGGTAGACTGTTGATTTTGTTTCTCGCGATTTTATAAGGGAGGCTCCAGGGGTCCTTATTGGCCTCCACCCGAACAAACTCCTGCCAAGACTTATTCTTGTCTATTCTTATTTGTGCCACATAGGTGTTCCTGGCCACAGTGTAAAACTGTTTGTCATTTTCAATAGTATTTAACTGCATCCTTTTCTCTCTTTGCAGCTGTTTGCTGCCTTTATTCATGTTCTTTCTTTTCTTTTTCAGGTCATCGCTCCACCAGGGAACGGCTCGGATCTTTGGACAACTGACAGGTATGGTTTGGCTTGTTATATCATCGACACATTGGTTAAACAATTGAACTGATTCCTCAGGGTTTAATCTCCCAATTCTTTCAGTCATTGCAGCATCAAACGTGCCCTCCGCCACAGAACTAAAAAGCTTCCAGTCCGCTTTCTTCAAATTATATTTTTTCGTTCCGTTGATATTGCTGGCTTGGTCGAATTGATCCAGATGCATAACGATCGGATTATGGTCACTAGCAATCCTGTTCTGGACTTGCCAGCCAGAGATACAGCCCACCAGGCTCCTATTACATAGCGTAACATCAATGTTTGTGGACGCAGTTGTCGTGCTATACGTTGTTGTGTCTTGTGGCTCATTCGCTACATATAAGTTGTTGTTAATTATGAAGTCTTCAAGTGTCCTACCCCTATCATCCGCTGTGGCCGAATGCCAAAAACCAGATTTTGCGTTTGCATCCAGTGATATGAGGATCTTAGAGTCTTTCATTTTCCTCACGAGGGTTTCCAATTTGCGCAGAAAAGGTTCAATCATTAGTGAGAACTGACAATATATATTAATGACGGTCAGCGTGTCAGTCGGTGTCTTGATTTGAAAGCACATAATGTGCTCGGACTCGTCGCATGTGTTCTGAAATACCTCTATGTTGTCCATTATAACAACCGCCGCCACCCACGGCGCCAGGACGTCTGGCTGCATTACCTTGATCGACGAACCTGAGAAGCCCGTCACTTTTTTCTTACGTACATATGGTTCTTGTATTAGCAAAATATTAAGGTTTTCTTCGTGAAAGTATATCTCCAGGTCCGCCATTGCTGCAAAGGATCGTTGCGCATTTATTTGGGCGATTTTTAGTCCCATTGGACTCTATTGTCATATATCTGCAGCTGTTTTTGGTACTCCGGACAATTCCTATCACCAACTGGGTGATCTACGTTGCTTCTGCGTGATCGTATGCAGTTGGAACAACTTATGTTTTCAGATTCGCAATCCTTTCTCACGTGCCCACCCTGACCGCAATCCCCGCACAGAAGATCATGAACGGTGCACACCCTTGCAATGTGACCGAACCCATCGCAGGCGTAACAACGAGTGATGTTCTTATACTCTCGAACCTTATTCGAGACGCCACTGCACAAATATTCGTCCGTCGTTTAGTAAATGCCTAGCGTGCCTTCCTGGCGATTGAATGATCCAATTGACTCTTCCAGGGCCCACCTTGTAGCAGGTTCGTGGATTTATTTGGTCTTGCATTGCACTTTGCTCCTCCTCTGGGATGTGGTCAAAGTTCTTTTCAATGATGTCAGTCACGAGATCCTCTTTACTATATTCCTGTTCCACATCGTATATCACAATTTGTGGGTCAACTTTTTTGGGTCTGTCCGCCTTCAAACCTACCGCGCCGAGGCCAGATTTTTCTATCGCATCAACGTCTTCCTTACCGTTCACCTCGACGACGAGTCCCAAACCACGCATCTGACGGATACTGACTATCGTTAGTTTCTTTTTAACCTTTTTCAGGTGCACCGTCACTACTGATCTAATTTCTCCATTACTTCTTTTCTCTTTGTTCTCATCTACAGGTTTCAGCAAGATCACCTCATTACTATTTCGATTATCACTACTTCATTTTTCTTCTTCTTTTTCAGGTAAACCACCAACAGTAGCCTCCACGTACGACCGACCAGGAACCGGTGCCAGCGCGACGCCACAGCGGTGAGTAGCTCGTAACTTTTCATTCTCCTCGTATTTAGCTTTTAATTTTATACATTTTATGTGTTCATCGACCAGTCTGTTTTCTAATCTCGTCCATTTCTTCATCACGTGCCTAATGATCGCTTTTGTGGCATTGTTATTGTCGTTAAACAAGTACGCCTCGAGGCTTTCTCTTTCTGCCCTTAGGTCCTCCAAAACATCTGCGTCCTCCCTGTCCTCTCCTTTATCCTTATTCGTTTTCATACCCACCCCTTCCCTTCCCGTCCCAGACTCAAGCCTAATTCCATCGCCGCCCTTCCTTTCGTCGCAAGGCGTAGAGTTTTTCTTTTTCTCCACACTGTCCCCCATGCCTTCATCTCGATTCCCAGTCTTTGTGTCCGCGCTCCCCCCCGCTCCGCCCCACATCCCAGGCTTGGTCTTTTCCGGAGTCGACGATGTCGACACGACACCCTGCTTTCGCTTGGGCGTCTCGGGCAAAGCCGGGAATAGTTGCCTGGCCAGCGAGCCTTCAGATCTAGCGATTCTTATCGTGGGATTATATCCCTGTTTTAGGCTCATGAGGATGTCCTCAGCTTCCATACGCTCCCCTTCTGCCCCGCCGGATCCGCTCCCTTCTCCCTCTCCCCCGATCTTCAATTGTTTGATGTTTTTTGTTTTTGTTTTCAGATTCCATGTTTGTTCCCACGTAACTGGTCGGAAAGGAGGTCCACCCAGGCAGAGCCGCCTGACCTGGGTAAGCCAGCATGCAAGATAAAACGGGGTGTCGGCTGGTACCCCGAGTGAACGTTCGCGACCGCACCATTTAACGTCCCTGCGGCCATGCAGCCATAAGCACGTGATCTAACACCGTAGCTTTGGACGTGGTCTGAATTTAGTCTGGCTTCTCCCCCAGAGCCACTCCGGCTTGGTTGGACCTGACAGGAGACGAGCTCCCGCCGGCACAGCCTCTGGGTTCATTGAAGCACGCAAGCCCCTCCGCCCCGACAAGGCAACAGACCGTGGAGGGGAGTAGATAGGGACAGTGGGAATCTCGTTAATCGATTCATGCGCGTCACTAATTAGATGACGAGGCATTTGGCTGTTTCCTGCGTAATCGTAGGCCGATTACGGATTTCCTCGGGTAACCCCCGAGTGGGCTTAAAACTTAACAACATACGCACTAAGGTGCGAGTCAAGGGTAAAATGAAAATAAAGAAAAAGAAGAAAAAAAAAACAAAGAAACTAAGAAAACAACAAAGTATAACAACAGCCAGAAGGGCGTTAGATCGTTTTCGTCGCGCGGTAAAAGTGTTTAGTGATGGCTCGACGGACCAACTGGCCTGACGAGCCTCTAAGTCGGGCTGAGGGCTTCGCACTCGTTCGGAGTCTTATTCTCGGCTCCACTGCTGTGGGGTGCACTTGGAAAGATTAGTCCGAGTGAAGTCCTCCAACTATCGCAGTTGGGGAAAGCGGCTCTTGGCTACCCAGTGGGTACACAGGGAAACCTCGTGTAGGTGTCCGCCCGGGGTTCGCGCCCCGCTCCACCGCCAGGCAGCCGCGTGGCCGCATCTGACTCGCACCCTGGCGCCTAATGCGCCCGGGGCTGCCTACTCTGACCCCCCCAGGCCCTGCTGTCTGAGACTCACTCGTCCGGGAGCCTGTCCTTCGCTACAGGATCCAAAGTGGACGGATCATCAGGCTGAAACTGGCGGCCAGAGCTAGCGGCCGCGCGAAGCGCGCGAATGAGAACCACTGCTGGCTCTAGTACTGATCCCACAGAGCAAGCGGCGGAGCGCGCAATGACTATATGACTCTTTGAAAAGTTGTGACTAGCAAACTGAGGGACATTGATGTATTTCTAGCATCTTTAACGATTCCCTGGACGTGAATTATTCGATTTAGCGAAATTATTGGATTGACAAAACGCGTTATTTTTGCTGCAAGGGTGTTGAACGGCGATGTAACTTTTTTCCGGTAGCGAATTTGCCGACCCTAAATTTTTTTCAGCTTCTTTAACAATTTCCGAAATCAAAACCTTTTGATTTTTGCTGGTGATGAGATTTTTGGATCTTTGGCGAATTAAATGAATGAAAACAACACTATTACGTCAACGCGAAGTCTCTAAGTCGGTGTAACTTTTTTCCGCACGCGAATTTGAAGACCCTGAACTTTTTTCAGCTTCTTTAACAATTTTCGAAATCAGAACCATTCGATTTTTGCTGGTGATGAGATTTTTGCATTTTCAGCGAATTAAATGAATAAATAAAAAGCATTTTACCGCATTTTTTTAAGCATTTATGACGACCCTGATTTTTTTCTAGCTTCTTTAACAATTCCCGAGATTAAAACCATTCGATTTTTGCTGGTGATGAGATTTTTGCATTTTCAGCGAATTAAATGAATAAATAAAAAGCATTTTTCCGTAAGCGCGAAGTCTCTAAGTCGGTGCAACTTTTTTCCGCACGCGAATTTGACGACCCTGATTTTTTTCTAGCTTCTTTAAGAATTCCCGAGATTAAAACTATTCGATTTTTGCTGGTTATGAGATTTTTGCATTTTCAGCGAACTAAATTAATGAAAAAAAACACTATTACGTCAACGCGAAGTCTCTAAGTCGGTGCAACTTTTTTCCGCACGCGAATTTGACGACCCTGATTTTTTTCTAGCTTCTTTAACAATTCCCGAGATTAAAACCATTCGATTTTTGCTGGTGATGAGATTTTTGCATTTTCAACGAATTAAATTATTGAAAAAAAACACAATTACGTCAACGCGAAGTCTCTAAGTCGGTGTAACTTTTTTCCGCACGCGAATTTGACGACCCTGAATTTTTTTCAGCTTCTTTAACAATTTCCGAAATCAAAACCATTCGATTTTCGCTGGTGATGAGATTTTTGCATTTTCAGCGAATTAAATGAATGAAAAAAAAAAACAATATTAGTCAACGCGAAGTCTCTAAGTTGGTGTAACTTTTTTTCGCACGCGAATCTGACGACCCTGAATTTTTTTAATCTTCTTTAATAATTTCCGAAATCAAAACCATTCGATTTTTGCTGGTGATGAGATTTTTGCATTTTCAGCGAATTAAATGAATAAATAAAAAGCATTTTTCCGTAAGCGCGAAGTCTCTAAGTCGGTGCAACTTTTTTCCGCACGCGAATTTGACGACCCTGATTTTTTTCTAGCTTCTTCAACAATTCTCGAGATTCAAACCATTCGATTTTCGCTGGTGATGAGATTTTTGGATTTTCAGCGAATTAAATAAATGAAGAAAAAAACACTATTACGTCAACGCGAAGTCTCTAAGTCGGTGCAACTTTTTTCCGCACGCGAATTTGACGACCCTGATTTTTTTCTAGCTTCTTTAACAATTCCCGAGATTCAAACTATTCGATTTTTGCTGGTGATGAGATTTTCGCATTTTCAGCGAATTAAATTAATGAAAAAAAACACTATTACGTCAACGCGAAGTCTCTAAGTCGGTGCAACTTTTTTCCGCACGCGAATTTGACGACCCTGATTTTTTTCTAGCTTCTTTAACAATTCCCGAGATTAAAACCATTCGATTTTTGCTGGTGATGAGATTTTTGCATTTTCAGCGAATTAAATTATTGAAAAAAAACACAATTACGTCAACGCGAAGTCTCTAAGTCGGTGTAACTTTTTTCCGCACGCGAATTTGACGACCCTGAATTTTTTTCAGCTTCTTTAACAATTTCCGAAATCAAAACCATTCGATTTTCGCTGGTGATGAGATTTTTGGATTTTCGGCGAATTAAATGAATGAAGAGAAAAACACTATTACGTCAACGCGAAGTCTCTAAGTCGGTGTAACTTTTTTCCGCACGCGAATATGACGACCCTGATTTTTTTCTAGCTTCTTTAACAATTCCCGAGATTAAAACTATTCGATTTTTGCTGGTGATGAGATTTTCGCATTTTCAGCGAATTAAATTAATGAAAAAAAACACTATTACGTCAACGCGAAGTCTCTAAGTCGGTGCAACTTTTTTCCGCACGCGAATTTGACGACCCTGATTTTTTTCTAGCTTCTTTAACAATTCCCGAGATTAAAACCATTCGATTTTTGCTGGTGATGAGATTTTTGCATTTTCAGCGCATCAAATGAATAAATAAAAAGCATTTTTCCGTAAGCGCGAAGTCTCTAAGTCGGTGCAACTTTTTGCCGCACGCGAAGTTGACGACCCTGAATTTTTTTTTAGCTTCTTTAATAATTTCCGAAATCAAAACCATTCGATTTTTGCTGGTGATGAGATTTTCGGATTTTCAGCGAATTAAATGAATGAAGAGAAAAACACTATTACGTCAACGCGAAGTCTCTAAGTCGGTGTAACTTTTTTCCGCACGCGAATTTGACGACCCTGAATTTTTTTCAGCTTCTTTAATAATTTCCGAAATCAAAACCATTCGATTTTTGCTGGTGATGAGATCTTTGCATTTTCAGCGAATTAAATTAATGAAAAAAAACACTATTACGTCAACGCGAAGTCTCCAAGTCGGTGTAACTTTTTTTCGCACGCGAATTTGACGACCCCGAATTTTTTTCGGCTTCTTCAACAACTTCCGAAATAAAAACCATTCGATTTTTGCTGGTGATGAGATTTATGGATCTTTGGCGAATTAAATGAATGACAAGAAAGGAGTAACGCGATGATAGTAGGCAATTTTTTTGAGGTTTTTATAGATTTCTTTTCTTCGGAAAGTGTTCTCGGACCATAACGTATTCAACATTCGGCAGTATCAAGATTTCTTGACTATTCAAGAAAAAAAAAGACAGGCGCTTGGCCTAACGAACGTGGTCTAGTAGGGCTATGTAACTTCTTCCAGCACGGGGATAGGGGAGCGTGGGGTAATTGGAGCCACGTAAGTGAAAGCAATAGAAAAATAAATTTAATGATCTAATCATATTTATTTTTCGTACTTTTTGACTTCTTTGGTTATTTATCTATACTAATTATAATGGATTTTTCTATGAAATCAACGAACGGCTTTAAAAAATTGACATCAGAAAAATGTTGCTTTCGCTCTCATCAGCCCACCTGTCGGGTAATGAGAGCCACAACTTTCCCATATACGTGAAACAGATTTACTTATGTATTTGGTACTGCTTTACTTAACTGAGTAACCAATAATCAACAAAAATATAGCTTTATTCACTTAGATATTACAAAATGATATTATTCTATGGAATAATAATAATATTGATTTTTCTTCATTTTGTATGGATTTTATAGCATTTTTCCAAAGTATCCGATGTCCAACTGGCTTTTGACGTTGTACGTTTTCTGTTTCTAGTCATCTGAAACGTGAGATGAAATATTGCATTCAATAATTTGCAAATGGGCAATGAGAGCAACCATGGCTCTCATTACCCGAAATGCTTCTTATTTGAATTAATAAGAATTCACGACGTAATTTTGTTAATCTTCCTATTAACGTGTTTCCATACTAAAATACATTCAATAAGGTAAAAGATAATCGCAAAAAAAATCAAAAATAACCACCTAAGCCACTTACCTTGAATCCGCAAAAAACACTTTCGTTACTACAGGAACACGCGAAACATTCTCGCGTTCGTAGTCACCCTCCTGATACTACCGTGGTGTCCGGCTGCGATCGCGTGATGTAACCAAACATTACCAAAGACAACCGAACGATTTCCGAATCAATGACGCGTTCCTATTTACTTATCTGGTACTAGCTCCCATTACCCGCCGGCTCTCATTACCCCACGCTCCCCTAAGTGTTCCTCGATTTTTGTTTAGTTTCTAAGAAGATTCCGAAGTACGAAACTAGTCGATTCTTAGTGGTGATGGCCCTTTTGAATTTCCCACGAAATAGACCATCAAATGGTAATCACTGTTTCTGACGAGTGAGCCTTTAATACTGTATACACCTTGCTGTACACCGTCAGATATTTCTCTCGCCCTGTCGGAACTGAGTAAGTATAGTTTTTTTTTTTAGCGATATCAGAATCGAAATTTACACGATTTCTTGTAGGGGTCGCACTTGATAGTCTTATGATTTTCATGGACCGCTTTCACCGCCGATAGAAAGTTGACTAAAGGCCGAAATTAGTAGCCTCGTAATTAGCTATGTTGGGCCGAAAAATATATAGTTCAACTGACACTGATGCAATGGAAGCTCTCTTAGTCAGCGCCGGCCTTAGAGTTTTTCGCGCCCCAGGCAAGCGAACGGATAGTCCCCCCCCCCCCCTCCCTTCCCAATTTCCCCCCGGAGTCGCGAAGTTATCGAAATGAGTTCGGTTTATAATTTAGCATTAATCCGGAATTCCAAAATTGACACGCTTTGCTTTGGCATTGGCGAAGTCTTTTATTAGTTCCGAAATATTCATTTTAGATGCTGTTATTTTTGCACTTTCGTGTTGTATCGGTGATACGTAAACGTCTTATGGCTGGTTTATGCAGCGCCGTAACTCAACTTAATTCAAGGATTGACTAATCGGAAGGCTGCTTTAGCCACAGTCCAGGTGAATCGAGCCTCCTGATTGGTCAATCCTTAAATTAAGTTAAGTTACGACGCTGCGTAATCCAGGCGTTATGTAGACCGGGCCTTACGGTGGACTTAGGTACTTCGGTTGATCGTGCATGTATCCATTGTGACCGTGCGCCCAACCCAACTTGCTTCAACTGCTGCGCCTCGAGTCGAATGCACTCGATATTCTCACGCGATGAAAATTTTCGTGCTTGCACGGGAAAAAATTTAACTCGAAAAAAAATCTCATTTAAGCGCCCCTGAACCTCGGCGCCCCGGGCTACTGCCCGCTTCGCCCGCCCCCAAGGCCGGCACTCCTCTTAGTGGCTGCTGAATACGCACCGAAGAGCTGACCTTTTTTTTCCAACCCGCTCAATCACTATCCCTGCCATAATACATCTCATTTTCCAAGTATCCCCGTTGTTATTGTTTCTCAAGTTCTCATGATAATTTATACGTCATACTGGCAAGCTGAGTACCTTAGCCAATCGGGTCTCATAAGCCGATTGTGTTGTCACTGTGTTCATACGATATTTCGGTCGGTAGTTGGGGCTGCGAATCAGTCAGTCGTGGATCGCCTTCAGACGAAGGAGAACGTGATTTGGGATTCATGGAATGGTTTCTCATAGCAAATACGAGATCTTCCAGAGTTTATTGGGTACATAGACTGTATAGTCTAATAACTGTGTAGAAAAAACAGACGAGATCTTACGTATAATAATGGGAAAGTGTTTGAGTAGTGGGACATAACCGTGTAAGAAATTAGAGACGTATTAATGCTGATTTTTCCAACGCAAGAACTGAGCCATTTCCAGTGATTTAGTAAACGCTGCGAACGACGTGCTGTCTGAATTCAGTCAGAAACATTTCAAAGACTTTTTATGCAAATGGTATGCGTTTCGTCGATTTCCGCCTGTCAAGTTTAAGGGAACGGTACACCAACCCGGACAGCTATGATGCGAACATCACTTGCGTTATCGTACCCCACTAGTAAGTATTGTCAGAACTGTCTTATTGTTACAATCAGTTTTTACATCATTCTACGGCTGCCTTTTTTAACTCATGACATTAGGTGTGAATTACATCAAAGACAAACTTACAGTGGATCAATGCTCAGTAGGGTGTCCGTTATTTCCCAAGTTGTTTTTTTTTTTTTTGCAAGTGCCCCCTAAATTTTTAGTTTATAGCCTAAAACAATTATGCTATTTTTTTTTTTTTTTCAAGTGCTATTAACCCCTGCCTGTAGGACGATACTTGTCCCATTTGATTAACATGGGATTTTGGCCGTTTTTAGACTTTAATTTTTTTTTTCGCTTACTACTTTCATTACCTTATTAAATATTGTTGATTCTACTACTGTTCTGACCTCTTTGGATGGACATATTTTTACATTGATGAAAAAAAAAAAATTCAAGTTTTGAAGACGTAACATTTTTTTTTCACCATATTTTTTAATATCCTTCGAATATTGTTTAATTTGAAAAAAAAGCATCGAAAAGTCAATCAATTCAAAAATATTCGAAAATATTCGAAAAGTACTGAAAAATACGCTAAAAATAAATTTTGAAAAAAACTTAGAAACCTATGAAAATTTTTTTTTCACTAATGTAAGAATATTTCCATCCAAAAAGGTCAAAACAGTAGTAGAATCAACAATATTTGATGAGGTAATCAAAGTAGTAAGTGAAAAAAAAATTAAAGTCTAAAAAGGGCCAAAATCCCATGGTTATCAAATGGGACAAGTATCGTCCTACAGGCAGGGGTAACTGCACTTTAAAAAAAAAAAAAAAAATAGCATAATTGTTTTGAGGCCACAAACTCAAAATTTAGGAGGCGCTTGCAAGACAAACAAACAACTTGGGAAATAACGGACACCCTAATGCTCAGTCACCTGTGCTATCTAAGATTTCGTTGAAAACTCCGAAAACCTGTGCAAAGTCAACTTCAATTCTAATATTGCCAGAAATCATTCGCACTTTTTGATACGGACAATTTGGTACGATTTCCACAGTTCGAGGTGCAGATCAAGAATGCAAGTATACCTACAGGTCACAATGCGTCGAAGACGTTCGGCTCGTGAAAGATCAGTTCATCGAAGCGAAGGAAGGCAACTTCAGACTACATGGGTGAAGAATTATATAAGTTGGCACCAATGACAGGTGGGCTTGAAAAATCTAATGCTAACAGAACATAGAGCGTAAAATTGCACGTTGAAATTAGCTCTATACTTATTGATAGGTATACTTCACTATCAACCGGCCACAGCCAGTAGTGTAGCCGTCTAAAGTTCACCTACATCGAGATAATTTTCATGTTGGAAGAATTACAATGAAGGTACTGTATATACAGTCAAAGTTAATTTAAGTAACATTAAGGTTAATGGTTTGAGAAAAAATTGTTCTGGGCTTTGAAGTTTTATATAATTCTTATTGCGTAACGGATCAAGGTAGTAATGAAAACAGATTCATGGCAAGACACACTTCAACTAAACATTTTTTCAAATATCTTTAACAAATATACATATCATAAGGGTCACATTAAAACATTCATATACATTAACACAATACAAAAAATGATAAAAGTTTCTGGTACAAATTACTCAACAATTATAAATATATTGAAATATTATATCTGACTGCTAACATATAATATGTGTCAATTACGACTAGCACGACTTAAACTTCCTCAAATCTTTCGACCCGCACCTGTAAATTGTAACTCAGGTACTTATGCCACTTAGTTCAAGTTGGGAACCGTCCAGTATAACATAAAAAGCGATGAAATAAATTTTCGAAGAAACGTAATTTAAATATAGTTTAAAAATCGAACTCAGAAAAGAGCTAGAAAAAAGAGTTTAATAAGCGTTTACACTCTTTACCGCATGCATATTTTTATTTTTCTGCTTCTAGGAGGACTTTTAAAGTAGAACAATACTCTAACGTACTTGAAAATCCCTTAGGTGGTTTACACGTGAGAGGTACTTTTATTGTGGGCTTCGGATTTGAAGGCTCGTCTTCGGACTCTAGAATTAGTTGGCGCAATTTGTAACGTTCGGCTCTATCTCTCTGGGGATGTTCAGCAAGTAAACATCGCGCAATGCCTTTTCTTGCTATATTCATATCACGTTCCGAAAATGCATAGGTCGTTTCTGTACATATCGTGAATGCCCAAGCACACACGTGTACGCCACAATTACCGTGAGACAAAGGTGCATCAGCCAACGCTGTTTGTAATGGAATGTCTTTGGGAACTGAGACGATCCAATCCGTCCACCGCGTGTGTCTTTTGGAACGAGCTATACGGTTCGCTTCAATGAAACTGCACATGTTCTGAATAAGTTTTGCGGGTGGTGGACCATGCATTGAGTCTAGGTATAGAAACAAGCGGTGATTAAATACAACTACAAGAAGCGTCCAATGGACTCCTAAATGAACTGGCATTAACCAAATATCAAACGCAAAAATGTCCGTTGCTTTCACCCACTTCTGAAAACCTTGACTTAGTCCACCATGCAATAATTTTTCGACGAAAAACGATTCGAACGCGAGAACCTTCGTGCCATGATCATTGGCCACATCTTGCAAAAGTATGAGGAATCCGTTGACGATGTTGTCATCGAGCCATTTGTTAGGCTGTAGTGTGCTCAACGAATGTTCAGGAAATAAAATTCCTCCGACTTTAATATTGTTGGAATTGAACGGGAAATCTCCGGGGTAAGTCAGCGATGACGAAAATAATAAACCCGCCGAGTCGGTACCATAAGAATATATGGATGCAATTTCGAAATTTTCCCCCACGTCTAAAACTTCTCGATTGTCACTTATGCGTTCATCAACTTCACTCGAAAGTAAGTGCGCATCGGTATCCATTGTGCATTCGTTAGTATAATCAGCGGACGCATTGCTCTCATTGTCAGAAGGTACATCCACATTTTCTGTAAAATCATTGATTTCAGCCACTACGCACGGTTCACATATTTTGGATTTATCGAATTTCTTAGGAAATCGAAAATACGCGTTCGATCTGTTCTTTTTTAGCCAAAATTCTTCTGCGAATTCCAATTCCGCATGTTTTTTCATATTTTGCCGTTGTCTCTCCGTTTTCAAACTATACTTATAATCTCGCAGTCTAGCTAAAAGAAATGATTCCATTATTTGAATAAATCTAGGTGGTGAAATTGCTAGTTTTCCAGCGAACAAGTCCTTCTCAATAATCTTGAACCAGTTTTCTACACTGGCATTGCTATCACGCAACAAATTGTATTTGTGTAGTACAACAGCACTCCAAAGTGGATAAAATGGCATAATATGCTCCATTAAATAGAAAATATACTGAATACAATAAAGATCATTTGTCTCTGCGCATTGTTTCGTACTAAACTCTAGTTTCGTTTTCTCGCAAACATCTTGAAAATATTTGTAAAACGGAGAGCCATGGCGCAAAAGAGGTGATTCGGGGGAATCACTTGTATCTTGCGATTGTTCTTGAAAACTTTCTGGCGAGGATTCTGCGTCGTCGATTTCCGAAAAATTCGAGTCATTTGCTGAAAAAGTTTCAGACGGCATATCCGTATTTTTCAAATTCAACAGCAGACTGTCGAAAGTCTCGCATTTCTTGTCTACTCCAAAAATAAGTACAGCCGTTTGAAATATTTGCTTCGCGTCTTCAATATTCACGCAATGTATGAGTTTTGCTATGAGACATATAGCAAAACTACGTTGTTCCTGACTATTAAAAAGGGTTTTAACCTTTCTCATGACCGTTCTCAATAGATGAGTTGAGCATATGTGTACAATCGTGAAGTTTGGTGGCCTATCGTCGTTTTCTTTTATGTGCGCATCTAGTTCGATTAAATATTGCTTCAATGACATGTCATTAAATGCCCTAAGGGCAGATTGAATTAGGGCTAAGCTGAAATCGGTCTCAATCTTATGAAAAACTAAACGGCGAGTTGTCATTTTTTTCACGGTCAGATTAAATACGGACAAGAACAATGTGATGTACGGAATATTGTGTACATTTGAAATGAATTCTGCTATCGGGAGTGGACTGGATTCGTTGGTTCCAGGTATCACCAAGGCATAATAATATACTTGTTTCAAAGTATCTTGAGGCCTAGCGATTATGGATCCCGTCGAATCTAAGTGACAGAAGAGATTTTTTTTCTGAGAGAGAATGTGATGGATTTGAGTCTCAGTGAATAAGATAATGTAGAAGGGATCGACTGAATATGCCTGAATATAACCATCGCAGAATTTCCCTGGCCAAGAAATCTTAAATTTCTCGATGAGCATCTTCATATATGTATGCATGTCTTTGGACAGATCGCCTTCAGTATTATTTTCACTCGACATCTTTTGTAGCAGCATTAGACTAGGAGCATCATTTCGATTGCCCGCAATTAAGACGTCTTCCCCGACATTAGCGAGCATTTTTAGCTTCAATACACTTGGAGCCTTACCGTCCAAGTCTTTACGGAGACGTTTTCTGGCATCTCCACTTATAAACCTGCGATGAATTTCGCCACTGCGGTGACATATCACCCGTGATCTATAAACTTGAACACCAACGTCATTAAATGGAACTGGTCCGGGAATTGATGCTTCAAATCTGAATGATGTGCATGTACTATTTTTGCATACGGCAACAGCGATAAAATGCGTGGATGAATTCTTCAGGCATTTGTGCCACTTGATTCGAAGTACGCAATGTGGATACTGTTTCTTAAAATACTCGTTAAAAGCATCGCACCATCCACGTTTTAGACGAACTTCGTCCGAAGTCTTTGGCCAAAAACGTTTCCAAAATTCTAGCGGAATTACTATTTTTCCGTCGCAGATTTTTTTAAGATTTTTATTGCTGTGAGAATCTTTTCGGGTTGACGATCTTATGGTATTTACTTCGAGGAGGCTCGAACCATCTGACGTCTCGCACGTCAAATCAACATTCAGCTCACCATCAGTGAAACTGATTTCCTTTTTTACGCCATCAATCTCTTCAAAACTAATCTCCGAAAAAGCAGGTTTATCAAAGGGTTCTGGAATCAACCTTGTTTCATCAACGTAATTTTGGTCGTCATTGGGAACATAACAGGGATCATTGAAATAATATTCTTCATCAGTGTCGTTGAATGTTTCGCCGTGAAATTCTTGGAAACTACTTCCGTCATGAGAACATTCCCGTATTGAGGATTTACTGTCGTCTACTTCAAAACTGCTCGGATCATCTGTCATCTCGGCCGTGATAAACGCATCACTTGATTGAGCAGGACTGATTTCGGTTTTCACGTGAGCATGATCTGGAACATGAACCTCCATAAAAGTACTTTCGCAAGAGTTTGCAGGAGTTGACATTATTTCAATACCATCATTCAGCTGATTAGTGGCATGATTTTCGGACTCCAAAGAATTTTTTTGTTTAACGATTTCTGAAAATTGTGCTTTAATTTCGTCGAAATGATTTCGGAAAGTATCGTAGCACTTGCGTCTGTGCTTCTTGAGGAATCTTTCTCCGTGATTCGGAAAAATAGACGAGCATACTTGTTGCCACGCGCAACAAACCGATCTGTGGGATTTACAGAATGAAGATTCCTTAAATTCATCTAGAATAATACTTGGAAAAAGCTCTGCTAGGATTTCACTGAGCTTTTCAGGAGTTATCAACATTTCTTCTGGGATAGTAGAATATTCTTGCGTCGTGATGTTGTAATCCCTGTTAAGTGCGAGAGGACCAAAAAATAAAAATGATTTGAATGAAAGAAAATAAATAATTCAGGGATCAGAGTAACCGTGACGGTCAAGTTCAGGAGAAATACGGGATTGCGCATATATTTATCGAAGATCTAAAAAAATATGGACATTGAACTATCAACAATGAATTCGGTGTAAAGGATAAATTTCAACATCTCTCATACAGATATGAAACAGTGAAAAGTACGTACAATTTTAAATGAAAGTTTATTTCGTTAAAGATGAGAATAAAATCGCTTACTCGAATAGAAGTTACCTACTTGTGGGGAAAAGTTTAATAATTTACGGGGTACTTCAAGAAACCCATGGTTAGGGTTTTTTGAGATGAAAAGATGAATCGGGGATATATTCTGATCCCTGATATAACGTAAAAAAAATTGCAATTAAGAATACATAAAATATTCGATGTTCACACATTATAATATTTGAACAGTAACAATTAGACTGATGAAACAAAAAAATCGACGATTTAGATGTTTTTATTTTGAAGAACTTAATAAGTTACGTAACAAATGTTTTCATTAAATTTTTACGTGAAATTACCTCCTAAATACATAAGACAATAGAATTTACTGAGAATATTTCAAAAATTTAATTTGTTTAATTGAAAACCTTAATGCATCATGAATCTTAAAAACATACATTCGAACATATGCGTCGTTCATGTCCTAGGCTTTTTCCTAGTGAATGTTTTTTTTTCTCTTAAACTACAACAAATTTTCGCATGAATAAGTCTTGAGTCTTTCAATCGCTGTATGAAATCGTTACTGCACTGCCCTCAATCACCAAATTGTCTGTGCTTGAAAAAATGATGGCGGGTCTCAACACTGAACGTGCCTATAACTTGCGTCAAAATAAGTAAATAAGTAATTCATGTGTCTTATTGGTAGTTAAGTATTTCCAGTTGTTTGATAGTATAGTATCATTGGTTGTTTAGTCGAAACAATCAGTGAGTATGAAAACATGAATAAAAAATTGAGCAGGACTTACTTTGTGTAATAAACATTTTGTGAAAATCCGGCATTTTTTATTGTATGATTTTATATTATATTCATTATTGATATTGGTAAATTAATTATTAAACGAAGTAATACTCAAAGAAATGCACTCACATATATAGAAATAAATGTAGCATATTTCATATGTAGGCGTATGCCTGATTGGCAATTGTTAATTAGGAAGTAAATTTTCATAGAAACCGTACGTTGAGGGGACAAGGGTCAAAGTCGAAAATTGTGTTTTTATGATAGTATGACGATTTATAGAGCTTGGATAAAATACTTCAGCTCGACTCCTTAAAAACAACTTATATCGAATCAGGCCCTTGTTCAATCAATATTTCAACGTTTGGCATTATTTCGATTTAAGATTGTGTATTATATTATATCCTGTATGTTTCGAGTAATAAAGTATCTTGACTATACATGAATACAAAAATAATAGAAATATGTTTCCCTTCGCATTTTCCGTTTCCAAATCTTCATGAGGTTGAAAGTTCATAATGTTAACACGCAATAATATTTTCCAAAAACAAATGCACTATTTCATGGCTGAAAAAAAAATCCGAAAAACAGGTTTTTAGACAAATGTCGGTCTGTCTGTCGGTCTGTCGGTCCAGCGGTTCGGCGGTCCGGCGGTCTCTCGTATGAATCAGCGCGATGATCTGGGCAACGGCTCGATTGAAAATTCTGAAATTTGGAGGACTTGACATTCGAATGACGGGAATGAAAAATTGCCATATCCCATTAAATCCGAATGTTCGCTTCTATCGAAAATCAATTGGTTGTCAATTTTATAGGGGAAAGGTGGTTAGCCCCGGCCGGCGGGTACCCCCGGTCATCGCCAAGTTTTGGACACTTAAGCACAAATGAATTTGAAAACAAAAATGCGAAAATGTGACCAAATTCATCGCCCTAATTACCACGTTTTTGTTTTTAAATTTATTTGTGCATAAGTGTCCAAAACTTGGAGATGACCGGGGGTACCCGCCGGCCGGGGCTAACC
This sequence comes from Tenthredo livida, assembly GCA_963992785.1. Classification (NCBI taxonomy): domain Eukaryota; kingdom Metazoa; phylum Arthropoda; class Insecta; order Hymenoptera; family Tenthredinidae; genus Tenthredo; species Tenthredo livida. Next base: position 5,911,852 of record OZ023069.1, on the reverse strand, counting down.
ACCTTTCCCCTATGTGTATATTTTATTTTTTTTTGTCTTTCTTTTACTTTTGATTTTTGATAATTGCAAATCAAAATGATGAAAAGTCCTGCGAAAAACACCGTCTTTTTCTTCTTTTTTTTATTTACTTGCGCGGTAACTGGCACCAATAAATCAAGCGTCTGTGTATTACTGCGGTTTTTACAATAAACAGCAGTAATTGGAGCTCCTCTAGTTTCATGCATATGTACCTAATACTGCGGATGTAAAATGTTTACATTCTAACCTATAAGAATAATTCATGTCAAACTGGCTTCAAGTCTAAAATAAATAATGGGTAAAACAAAAAATAACGAAAAAGTTTATGAGAAAAAAAATTCTCGAATTATTCTGGTCAATGACGAAAATTCTTAAACTTGTTGTGTTAACCTATTAAGGGGACCAGTACAGCTTGGTTTAAGATATTTCAAGTACTCCAGAATCACTTTATTTGTCAACCAAAGTTTATTTTACATCAAAAAGAATATTTCTGCAAAAAACTGTGTCGTAAGGTTTCAGGCACACCGTTGATCCAATCCAGTGTTTCGACGTCTCAACTTCTTCAGACAGGAGTTTCACATCTTATGAACGCGGGGATCTGAAAAGAAAAACACATGTGAAAACTTACAGTCATTTATCTAAAATTTCCAAAATTTGAGCCACTAATTTGCAAATAACTTGGCCAAAATAGACACATTCAAAAATTCCCTCGTTCATATCATGAGGATTTGTCGCCCGAACAAAATGAGCCGTCAAAGACCCCAATCGGAGCAACGGTGCTCCTAAAACCTTACGACACAGCTCCAAAAACATAGTTCTGAGATAAACGAGTTTGAAGATTTTGCAGAAAAATTGTTAAATAATTATATACTCCTCCGGAGACTCATACATCAAAAAGTTTGTTGTACCAAAGTTGAATGAAATTTTTTTTTTTTTAATTTTCAATTTTCAAAAAGAATTTTTTTTTTTATTGGAAATTTAATTTTTCCTTTTTCTTTTCTGCAAACTATTTTCTCAGAACTTTTTTTTCCCATGTATTTTTTTGTTCCATACATGCTTCTTTCTCTTACTCACTTCTTTAAAAAGCTCCAGCAGCATATGAGGGCCCTGCTGCATCCTCCGCAGACTCATTGCCTTGCCCAATACAACGCATCGCTAGTATGGATCGCCTATTGATTTCATACGCGCTTCGTGTATCATCAATCATAGGGCTACTTTTGAAGATTTTTAGCTGGACACAATTTTCACAAGAGATACCGTATGTTCCACCCAGTCCTCTCAAGCTAACTTCAGTCATAACTATCGACCCACCACATGTCTTGCAAGATAAATGCTCCCGCAGAGCACGGAATAGTGTTTCACGTGAAACAGCCTATAGCCAGCAGAATCGCTAGCCTCGTAGTCGCCACTGATTTTTCTATCCGAAGCTGTTGAAACATGAGTGCTCTGTCCATCAGCCGCTGTTTGCTTCTGCGGAAATGTTTTCGCCCTCTTCTTTGACCGGCCAATGCATCCTTTTGTGCCAACACCAGAACTCCTCTCTCTTCTTTTCATATTGAATATATTGGATATATTTTATATATTTCCTTTCTGTTTTATCAAAAAATCTGTGAACAAAAAGCAAAAAAACTTCGACCGCACACACAGTTCGGCAGAAGCTTAGTGTAGATATTACTATTTTGATTGAATACTTACTTTTAGGTTATAGTTTTCGAAGCACCAAGTCACAACACCCGTACAACGATTACGCGCTATAGATATTAGGTAAATTTATAATTATTTAGTACTGAAAAGTACTGTTTTTATTTATTTATTTCAATTCTGAAACACTGGAAATCGAGCAGACGCTCACGCAACCTCGAAAAGTATTGCACAAGTAATGGCGATCATACACCATGTGATCAATATCGAAATCAAGCGCCAGCGCCACTTGCGCCAAATCGCGATAGCCAAATAACGAACTTTTGACCGTAACTTCTAAACCGTGACGATTTCGTCAAACTCGATTTTTTCACAGACGTAGAAGATCTTTAGGTAACATAAACTGCAAAAAACGAAAAACCAATTTTTTCGAAAATTCAAGCTGTACTGGTCCCCTTAAGAGGTCTGGCCACCCAGGCCGCTCGGAAAATGAGTATCTTTTTAATAAATTCACAAACTCGAAAGTATAGAACGAAATATTCGTATTTTTTAACACATGGTAGAAAAACGGCTTTAAGAAGGCCGCAAATAAATTTCAATCGTGAATAATAAAAAATGGCAGAGCTGCAGAAATTTACGCGGAGGCCTTCCGCACGACACGCGCGTATTTTGCGGCAGTTGTATATCGCCGTCATGTTGCATCCGGAAAAAAAAGCCGTTCCGTGGATAGTGTCGCTTCAATGTACGGTAGCGATTTGTTTTTTGAACCATGAGGGAAGTTATGGTGAGGCGAAGAAAAAAATGTGTATTTTTCATAGAAATTTCACGAGAAAACACGTCACTAAAAAACAAAAAACCCACCAAGTAATCGCGAAAATCCTACGTCACCTTTTAGAAAATATATCCAGAAATCAGCTGATTTTTTTTTTCCTGATGCAGCATGACGGCGATACACCTGCCGAAATTTATGCAGCGCTGCCATTTTTAATAATTTGGATCAAAATTTATTTGAGGCATTCTAATTGAAGCCGTTTTTCACCCTATGTTGAAAAATACAAATATTTAGTTTGATACTTTCGAGTTTGTGAATTTTTTCAGAAATATACTCATTCTCCGAGCGGCTTGGGTGGCCAGACCCCTTAAATTTATTTAAAAAAATGAATATAAATTAAAGTTAGTATATAAAATTATTAAATCAATAATTATTTTTTTAATTAGTCTTATTCGATTCTTTTATTCGTTCCCAAAGATTTGCAGTCAGTGGGTTATCAGCAATAATAGGCACGCAGTAATATTGAATCATCCACAGTAATTGGCACGCACACGGAAAGAAATGCATCGCGTATATCACTATGCCAGTATGGGCGTGGAGGCCATACTGTATGGTATCGACGATTTTCATTCATTTTAATACTTTGGTCAACAGACTTTTATTCATAACTTTTATGTATATTCACCAAAAAATGATGGGATAGCTTTCAATCAATTGAGGAAAAAACTCAATAAAGTTTACCCAGTATTAAAAACTACAGTAACACCCACACTTAACCTTTTACGTTGTACTCGAGTTGAAATTGATCAATTCAAAATGCTAGGCTATTCTTAGTGCAAAGCTTAAATAGTTACAGTACCGTACATAAGTTCGGGATCACTTTTCGAATTTTCGATCGAGACAAAAAGTTGAATATCTCGGTCAAAAAAAATTGTAGCCGAATGGCCCGTGTGGCATTCAAAAGTGGAAAGAACCGGCTTCATTTTTCTTTCCTGTTCAATTTTCCAAAAAATTTTCCGCACTCACTAGATAATGTTAAACATGACCATTTTTTTGCGATTTTCATACTTTCATAAATTCGCGTGTAATTTTCTGGGAAATAGATATAGAAACTTTTTTTCAATAGAACTTCGGAAGAGGAGAGATTAAGCTGTAAATCTGTTTTTTTGTTTTTCGATTGCGATTTTTTTTGCTCAAGTTATTCAACTTTTCGTGCGGGAAATTGGTTTTCAGAAAATGCGTCGTAACTCTAGCACTATGGGGTTTTAGATAAAATGTCTCGATATGAAAAATGTATATTTTTCAATTTTTCACTCGTTTAAATTTTTTTTTGAATTTTTTTTTTTTTGGATTGTATTTTCGAATTTTTTTTACATGCACAAATCCGAAATAAAATAAAGGATAAATTTCTTCAGGAATTTTGAAATTTTTTTCATTTTTTCTAAAATTGTTTTTACTTTTCTATATTATATGAATAAATCCGAAATAAAGTTAACAATAATTTCTGCGATTCTTTTGTGATTGAATGATGAGGAAATTCATTGTTTATTTTATTTCGGATTTTTCATGTACGAAAAATTCGAAAAAAAAATTAAAAAAAAAAAAAAAATTCAAATGAAAAAAAAAATTCAAAAAAAAATTGAACGAGTGAAAAATTAAAAAATACACATTTTTCATATCGAGACATTTTATCTCAAACCCCATAGTGCTAGAGTTACGACGCATTTTCTGAAAACCGATTTTCCGCACGAAAAGTTGGATAACTTGACCAAAAAAAATTGCAATCGAAAAACAAAAAAACAGATTTACAGCTTAATCTCTCCTCTTCCGAAGTTCTATTGGAAAAAAGTTTCTATATCTATTTCCCAGAAAATTACACGCGAATTTGTGAAAGTATGAAAATCGCAAAAAAATGGTCATGTTCAACATTATCTAGTGAGTGCGGAAAATTTTTTGGAAAATTGAACAGGGAAGAAAAATGAAGCCGGTTTTTTCCACTTTTGAATGCCACCCGGGCCATTCGGCTACAATTTTTTTTGACCGAGATATTCAACTTTTTGTCTCGATCGAAAGTTCGAAAAGTGATCCCGAACTTATGGACGGTACTGTATATTACTAAAAAAATAGATACGAAATATTTGAGGGGTTACACCACCTTGGCGCTCGGAAAGATAGGTATAAAAATCAAAATTTTCTTTGACGCAGCTAATATATAAAATGAATATTATTCTACACATATACATAGTAGTTTTATGAATAATTCGAAATAATAACGAATGGAAAAAAATCAAATAATGACGGAGATATGAGCCATCGAACAGTACCCTCTTTTCAAAATCCTTGATGATGGTGTACTTATTTTCTCTGTCAAACATTGAGTAAAAATAAAAAATAATTTTGTTCTCAATCAGAAAAGTAACAGCTAAAATGAAGCATAGGATTTTTTGATTGGTTATGCTATGTACATAAGTTATTAATTTTTCCAACTCACAATTTCGATTACAATCAGAGTTCGTTTCTTCAAACAGCTGTTATTTCTACAAAAAATTTTTTTAAATGTTTTCCCTATGCTACATTTTAGCTTTTACTTTTTTAATTAAGTAAAACATAATTTTTCGTTTTTCAAATAATGCCTGACAGAGAAAATAGGTACACCATCATCAAGTATTTTAAAAAGAGTGTCCTACTTGATGGCTCATATCTCCGTCATTATTTGATTTTTTTCATTCGTTATTATTTCGAATTATTCATAAAACTACAATGTATATGTGTAAAATAATGATTATTTTATATATTAGCTGCGTCAAAGAAAATTTTGATTTTCATACTTATTTTTCCGAGCGCCGAGGTGGTGTAACCCCTTAACCCTTTCAGTCACAGACGCCACTATAGTGGCGTCATTCTATTTTCAGTCTGACGATTGAATTTTCCTTGACATGGAAAAGTAAATATAATACATAATGCCAAATAAAATCGAATTGTGTGACTGGAAGGGTTAACTGGATTGAAACACCCACGACTCGTATGAAATAACCCATATACGATTTTTGACTATGGTTTACAGAAATATCAATAGTATCGTTCATTATTCAATTTAGGTTCGTTGATTCGATTTTCAATCTAGAACTTACTTAGATTAGTATTTCAACGAATGAAAAAAAATCGACGTCAAAATAGGGCGAATAGGGGCTCAACATTCATACACGTGTCGATTGCTACGGTGGAAGGCTTCCGCGGACATGAACGACTCACATTGTTAACAATGAGAAATTTAGCCTGAATTACTTGTAAATACTTACCAGTATGAAAGATGTAAATGATTATACTATTCACATGGTAACTGTGCCTAAAACGGACTATATTTAGGTCTTTTATACGCGCTCTGCTGAAAAAAGTATTTTACGATTTTCGAGATTTTCTTCTTGAGTAGTCTGCACTATGATCTACGTATAATGATTCTGCTATTGAAAGAGAAGTTGAGGGAATGATTGCCCGTAGTTGGAGGGGGTTTCAGCGAAAAGTCGCGGCAGAGTATAAAGGGGCGCGAGGCGCTAAGGCCGCCGACGATCATACATAACGTGGTAGAAATGCTGTTGCAATATATCGAAACTTACTTTGAAGTAGGGAGGGTATCCTATAGACATTGACAGTAAAACAAAGTAGTGGTGTATTAATTTTGGTACAGAAAAAGAGTTTGAATGAGTTGCTCAGTTTTTAGGTCGCATGCACTCCGCTCCAGCAATAAATAAGAAATCTTTGTCAATAATAGGGATACATTCGATAAGTCAGAAAATAAATTTATGATGAATCGATTAAAAAAACAGAAATTTAGTTATCTAAATTTTATGCGATTTTTATCCGATTTCTATTTACGTGCCAAGTCTCGATTTTTTTTTTCCAATAATTATTTGTGATCCTATTGATGAGAAATATAATGATAATGAGAGATATTATGTAGGCACAGCCCGTGAGTAAAATAAAAAGAATTTTTGTAATGAATTGACTTAGAGACTTCGCGTTGACGTAATAGTGTTTTTTTTCATTAATTTAATTCGCTAAAAATCCAAAAATCTCATTATCAGCAAAAATCGAATGGTTTTAATCTCGGGGATTGTTAAAGAAGCTAGAAAAAAATCAGGGTCGTCAAATTCGCGTGCGGAAAAAAGTTGCACCGACTTAGAGACTTCGCGTTGACGTAATAGTGTTTTTTTTCATTAATTTAGTTCGCTGAAAATGCAAAAATCTCATCACCAGCAAAAATCGAATAGTTTTAATCTCGGGAATTCTTAAAGAAGCTAGAAAAAAATCAGGGTCGTCAAATTCGCGTGCGGAAAAAAGTTGCACCGACTTAGAGACTTCGCGTTGACGTAATAGTGTTTTTTTCTTCATTTATTTAATTCGCTGAAAATCCGAAAATCTCATCACCAGCAAAAATCGAATGGTTTTGATTTCGGAAATTATTAAAGAAGCTAAAAAAAATTCAGGGTCGTCAACTTCGCGTGCGGCAAAAAGTTGCACCGACTTAGAGACTTCGCGCTTACGGAAAAATGCTTTTGATTTATTCATTTGATTCGCTGAAAATGCAAAAATCTCATCACCAGCAAAAATCGAATGGTTTTAATCTCGGGAATTGTTAAAGAAGCTAGAAAAAAATCAGGGTCGTCAAATTCGCGTGCGGAAAAAAGTTGCACCGACTTAGAGACTTCGCGTTGACGTAATAGTGTTTTTTTCTTCATTTATTTAATTCGCTGAAAATCCAAAAATCTCATCACCAGCAAAAATCGAATGGTTTTGATTTCGGAAATTATTAAAGAAGCTAGAAAAAAATCAGGGTCGTCATAAATGCTTAAAAAAATGCGGTAAAATGCTTTTTATTTATTCATGTAATTCGCTGAAAATGCAAAAATCTCATCACCAGCAAAAATCGAATGGTTCTGATTTCGAAAATTGTTAAAGAAGCTGAAAAAAGTTCAGGGTCTTCAAATTCGCGTGCGGAAAAAAGTTACACCGACTTAGAGACTTCGCGTTGACGTAATAGTGTTGTTTTCATTCATTTAATTCGCCGAAGATCCAAAAATCTCATCACCAGCAAAAATCAAATGGCTTTGATTTCGGAAATTGTTAAAGAAGCTGAAAAAAATTTAGGGTCGGCAAATTCGCTACCGGAAAAAAGTTACATCGCCGTTCAACACCCTTGCAGCAAAAATAACGCGTTTTGTCAATCCAATAATTTCGCTAAATCGAATAATTCACGTCCAGGGAATCGTTAAAGATGCTAGAAATACATCGATGTCCCTCAGTTTTACAGTCACAACTTTTCAAAGGGTCATATAGTCATTGCGCGCTCCGCCGCTTGCTCTGTGGGATCAGTACTAGAGCCAGCAGTGGTTCTCATTCGCGCGCTTCGCGCGGCCGCTAGCTCTGTCCGCCAGTTTCAGCCTGATTTCTGAGATAGTTCTCATCGAATATATCAGTTTGGGCCATGGTTCCGATTGTCAACATTTTTTAAGAATTATTGAAATAATCCCACAGCACCTCATCGCGAAAAAGTGCGCGGTGCCGATCTTTTTCGAAGTTCCGACGACAGTTCCGGTGAGTTCTGAGACGGTTCTCATCGAATTTATCAGTTTGGGCGATAGTTCCGATCGTCAACATTTTTTCAGAATTATTGAAATAATCTAATGGCACCTCATCGCGGAAAAGTGCGCGGTGCCGATCTTTTTCGAAGTTCCGACGACAGTTCCGGTGAGTTCTGAGATAGTTCACATCAAATATATCAGTTTGGGCGATAGTTCCGATTGTCACCATTTTTTAAGAATCATTGAAATAATCTTACAGCACCTCATCGCCAAAAAGTGCGCGGCGCCGATCTTTTTCGGAATTCCGACGACAGTTCCCATGCGTTCTGAGATGGTTCTTATCGAATTTATCGGTTCGGGCGATAGTTCCGATCGTCAACATTTTTTCAGAATTATTGAAATAATCTAACAGCACCTCATCGCGGTAAAGTGCGCGGTGCCGATCTTTTTCGAAGTGACGACGACAGTTCCGGACAGTTCTGAGATAGTTTTCATCGAATATATCAGTTTGGGCGATGATTCCGATTGTCAACATTTTTTTAGAATCATTGCAATAATCTAACAGCACCTCATCGCGAAAAAGTGCGCGGTGCCGATCTTTTTCGAAGTTCCGACGACAGTTCCGGTGAGTTCTGAGATAGTTCTCATCGAATATATCAGTTTGGGCGATGGTTCCGATTGTCAACATTTTTTCAGAATTATTAAAATAATCTAAGAGCACCTCATCGCGAAAAAGTGCGCGGCGCCGATCTTTTTGGAAGTTCCGACGACAGTTCCGGTAAGTTCTGAGATAGTTCTCTTCGAATATATCAGTTTGGACGATAGTTCCGATTGTCAACATTTTTTAAGAATCATTGAAATAATCTTACAGCACCTCATCGCCAAAAAGTGCGCGGCGCCGATCTTTTTCGAAGTTCCGACGACAGTTCCGGTGAGTTCTGGGATAGTTCTCATCAAATATATCAGTTTGGGCGATAGTTCCGACCGTCAACATTTTTTAAGAATAATCGAAATATTCTAACAGCACCTCATCGCGAAAAAGTGCGCGGCGCCGAACTTTTTCGAAGTTCCGACGACAGTTTCGGTGGGTTCTGAAATAGTTCTTATCGAATATATCAGTTTGGGCGATAGTTCCGATTGTCAACATTTTTTCAGAATCATTGAAATAATCTAAGAGCACCTCATCGCGAAAAAGTGCGCGGCGCCGATGTTTTTCGAAGTTCCGACGACAGTTCCGGTGAGTTCTGAAATAGTTCTCATCGAATATATCAGTTTGGGCGATAGTTCCGATTGTCAACATTTTTTAAAAATCATTGAAATAATCTCACAGCACCTAATCGCCAAAAAGTGCGCGGCGCCGATCTTTTTCGAAGTTCCGACGACAGTTTCGGTGCGTTCTGAGATAGTTCTCAACGAATTTATCAGTCTGGGCGATAGTTCCGATCGTCAACATTTTTTCAGAATTATTGGAATAATCTAACAGCACCTCATCGCGGAAAAGTGCGCGGTGCCGATCTTTTTGGAAGTTCCGACGACAGTTCCGGTAAGTTCTGAGATAGTTCTCTTCGAATATATCAGTTTGGGCGATAGTTCCGATCGTCAACATTTTTTAAGAATTATTGAAATAATCTAACAGCACCTCATCGCGAAAGAGTGCGCGGTGCCGATCTTTTTCGAAGTTCCGACGACAGTTCCGGCGGGGTCTGAGATAGTTCTCATCGAATATATCAGTTGGGGCGATGGTTCCGATTGTCAACATTTTTTCAGAATCATTGAAATAATCTTACAGCACCTCATCGCCAAAAAGTGCGCGGCGCCGATCTTTTTCGAGGTTCCGACGACAGTTCCGGTGCGTTCTGATATGGTTCTCATCGAATTTATCAGTTTGGGCGATAGTTCCGATCGTCAACATTTTTTCAGAATTATTGAAATAATCTAACAGCACCTCATCGCGAAATAGTGCGCGGTGCCGATCTTGTTCGAAGTTCCGACGACAGTTCCGGTGAGTTCTGAGATGGTTCTCATGGAATTCATCAGTTTGGGCGATAGTTCCGAACGTCAACATTTTTTCAGAATCATTGAAATAATCTAATAGCACCTCATCGCGAAAAAGTGCGCGGTGCCGATCTTTTTCGAAGTTCCGACGACAGTTCCGGTGAGTTCTGAATAAGTTTTCATCGAATATATCAGTTTAGGCGATGGTTCCGATTGTCAACATTTTTTCAGAATTATTAAAATAATCTAAGAGCACCTCATCGCGAAAGAGTGCGCGGCGCCGAACTTTTTCGGAGTTCCGACGACAGTTCCGGTGAGTTCTGAGATAGTTCTCATCAAATATATCAGTTTGGGCGATGGTTTCGATTGTCAACATTTTTTCAGAATTATTAAAATAATCTAAGAGCACCTCATCGCGAAAAAGTGCGCGGCGCCGATCTTTTTGGAAGTTCCGACGACAGTTCCGGTAAGTTCTGAGATAGTTCTCTTCGAATATATCAGTTTGGGCGATAGTTCCGATCGTCAACATTTTTTAAGAATTATTGAAATAATCTAACAGCACCTCATCGCGAAAAAGTGCGCGGTGCCGATCTTTTGCGAAGTTCCGACGACAGTTCCGGCGGGGTCTGAGATAGTTCTCATCGAATATATCAGTTCGGGCGATGGTTCCGATTGTCAACATTTTTTCAGAATCATTGAAATAATCTTACAGCACCTCATCGCCAAAAAGTGCGCGGCGCTGATCTTTTTCGAGGTTCCGACGACAGTTCCGGTCCGTTCTGAGATGGTTCTCATCGAATTTAACAGTTTGGGCGATAGTTCCGATCGTCAACATTTTTTCAGAATTATTGAAATATTCTAACAGCACCTCATCGCGAAAAAGTGCGCGGTGCCGATCTTTTTCGAAGTTCCGACGACAGTTACGGTGGGTTCTGAGATAGTTCTCATCGAATATATCAGTTTGGGCGATGGTTCCGATTGTCAACATTTTTTCAGAATCAATAAAATAATCTAACAGCACCTCATCGCGAAAAAGTGCGCGGCGCCGAACTTTTTCGGAGTTCCGACGACAGTTCCGGTGAGTTCTGAGATAGTTCTCATCAAATATATCAGTTTGGGCGATGGTTCCGATTGTCAACATTTTTTCAGAATTATTAAAATAATCTAAGAGCACCTCATCGCGAAAAAGTGCGCGGCGCCGATCTTTTTCGATGTTCCGACGACAGTTCCGGTGAGTTCCGAGATAGTTCTCATCAAGTATATCAGTTTGGGCGATAGTTCCGATCGTCAACATTTTTTAAGAATTATTGAAATAATCTAACAGCACCTCATTGCCAAAAAGTGCGCGGCGCCGATCTTTTTCGAAGTTCCGACGACAGTTACCGTGCGTTCTGAGATGGTTCTCATCGAATTTATCAGTTTGGGCGATTGTTTCGTATGTCAACATTTTTTCAGGATTAATGAAATAATCTAACAGCACCTCATCGCGGAAAAGTGCGCGGTGCCGATCTTTTTCGAAGGGACGACGACAGTTCCGGTGAGTTCTGAGATAGTTCTCATCGAATATATCAGTTTCGGCGATAGTTCCGGTCGTCAACATTTTTTCAGAATTATAAAAATAATCTAAGAGCACCTCATCGCGAAAAAGTGCGCGGCGCCAATCTTTTTCAAAGTTCCGACGACAGTTCCGGTGAGTTCTGAGATAGTTCTCATCGAATATATTAGTTTGGGCAATAGTTTCGATCGTCAACATTCTTTAAGAATCATTGAAATAATCTGACAGCACCTCATCGCCAAAAAGTGCGCGATGCCGATCTTTTTCGAAGTTCCGACGACAGTTCCGGTGAGTACTGAGATAGTTCTCATCGAATTCATCACTTTGGGCGATAGTTCCGATCGCGAACATTTTTTCGGAATTATTTAAATAATCTAATAGCACCTTATCGCCAAAAAGTGCGCGCCGCCGATCTTTTTCGAAGTTCCGACGACAGTTACCGTGCGTTCTGAGATGGTTCTCATCGAATTCATCGGCTTGGGCGATAGTTCCGATCGTCAACATTTTTTCAGAATTATTGAAATATTCTAACAGCACCTCATCGCGGAAAAGTGCGCGGTGCCGATCTTTTTCAAAGTTCCGACGACAGTTACGGTGGGTTCTGAGATAGTTCTCATCGAATATATCAGTTTGGGCCATGGTTCCGATTGTCAACATTTTTTCAGAATCAATAAAATAATCTAACAGCACCTCATCGCGAAAAAGTGCGCGGCGCCGATGTTTTTCGAAGTTCCGACGACAGTTCCGGTGAGTTCTGAGATAGTTCTCATCGAATATATCAGTTTGGGCCATGGTTCTGATTGTCAATATTTCTTCAGAATTATTAAAATAATCTAAGAGCACCTCATCGCGAAAAAGTGCGCGGCGCCGAACTTTTTCGGAGTTCCGACGACAGTTCCGGTGAGTTCTGAGATAGTTCTCATCAAATATATCAGTTTGGGCGATGGTTCCGATTGTCAACATTTTTTCAGAATTATTAAAATAATCTAAAAGCACCTCATCGCGAAAAAGTGCGCGGCGCCGATCTTTTTCGAAGTTTCGACGACAGTTCCGGTGAGTTCTAAGATAGTTCTCATCAAGTATATCAGTTTGGGCGATAGTTCCGATCGTCAACATTTTTTAAGAATTATTGAAATAATCTAACAGCACCTCATTGCCAAAAAGTGCGCGGCGCCGATCTTTTTCGAAGTTCCGACGACAGTTCCCGTGCGTTCTGAGATGGTTCTCATCGTATTTATCAGTTTGGGCGATAGTTCCGATTGTCAACATTTTTTCAGAATTATTGAAATAATCTAACAGCACCTCATCGCGGAAAAGTGCGCGGTGCCGATCTTTTTCGAAGTTCCGACGACAGTTCCGGTGAGTACTGAGATAGTTCTCATCGAATATATCAGTTTAGGCGATGGTTCCGATTGTCAACATTTTTTCAGAATCATTAAAATAATCTAAGAGCATCTCATCGCGAAAAAGTGCGCGGCGCCGAACTTTTTCGAAGTTCCGACGACAGTTCCGGTGAGTTCTGAGATAGTTCTAATCGAATATATCAGTTTGGGCCATGGTTCCGATTGTCAACATTTTTTAAGAATCATTGAAATAATCCCACAGCACCTCATCGCGAAAAAGTGCGCGGTACCGATCTTTTTCGAAGTTCCGACGACAGTTCCGGTGAGTTCTGAGATGGTTCTCATCGACTTTATCAGTTTGGGCGATAGTTCCGATCGTCAACATTTTTTCAGAATTATTGAAATAATCTGATAGCACCTCATCGCGAAAAAGTGCGCGTTGCCGATCTTTTTCGAAGTTCCGACGACAGTTCCGGTAAGTTCTGAGATAGTTCTCATCGAATATATCAGTTTGGGCGATAGTTCCGATTGTCCACATTTTTTAAGAATCATTGAAATAATCTAACAGCACCTCATCGCGGAAAAGTGCGCGGTGCCGATTTTTTTCGAAGTGACGACGACAGTTCCGGACAGTTCTGAGATAGTTTTCATCGAATATATCAGTTTGGGCGATGATTCCGATTGTCAACATTTTTTTAGAATCATTGCAATGATCTAACAGCACCTCATCGCGAAAAAGTGTGCGGTGCCGATCTTTTTATAAGTTGCGACGACAGTTCCGGTGAGTTCTGAGATAGTTCCCATCGAATATATCAGTTTGGGCGATAGTTCCGGTCGTCAACATTTTTTCGGAATTATTAAAATAATCTAACAGCACCTCATCGCGAAAAAGTGCGCGGTGCCGATCTTTTTCGAAGTTCCGACGACAGTTCCGGTGAGTTCTGAGATAGTTCTCATCGAATATATCAGTTTGGGCGATGGTTCCGATTGTCAACATTTTTTCAGAATTATTTATATAATCTAAAAGCACCTCATCGCGAAAAAGTGCGCGGCGCTGATCTTTTTCGAAGTTCCGACGACAGTTCCGGTGAGTTCTGAGATAGTTCTCATCAAGTATATCAGTTTGGGCGATAGTTCCGATCGTCAACATTTTTTAAGAATTATTGAAATAATCTAACAGCACCTCATTGCCAAAAAGTGCGCGGCGCCGATCTATTTCGAAGTTCCGACGACAGTTCCCGTGCGTTCTGAGATGGTTCTCATCGAATTTATCAGTTTGGGCTATAGTTCCGATTGTCAACATTTTTGCAGAATTATTGAAATAATCTAACAGCACCTGATTGCGGAAAAGTGCGCGGTGCCGATCTTTTTCAAAGTTCCGACGACAGTTCCGGTGAGTACTGAGATAGTTCTCATCGAATATATCAGTTTAGGCGATGGTTCCGATTGTCAACATTTTTTCAGAATCATTAAAATAATCTAAGAGCATCTCATCGCGAAAAAGTGCGCGGCGCCGAACTTTTTCGAAGTTCCGACGACAGTTCCGGTGAGTTCTGAGATAGTTCTCATCGAATATATCAGTTTGGGCCATGGTTCCGATTGTCAACATTTTTTAAGAATCAATCAAATAATCTAAGAGCACCTCATCACGAAAAAGTGCGCGACGCCGATCTTTTTCGAAGTTCCGACGACAGTTCCGGTGACTTCTGGGATAGTTCTCATCAAATATATCAGTTTCGGCGATAGTTCCGATCGTCAACATTTTTTAAGAATTATTGAAATAATCTAACAGCACCTCATCGCGAAAAAGTGCGCGGCGCCGATCTTTTTCGAAGTTCCGACGACAGTTCCGGTAAGTTCTGAGATAGTTCTCATCGAATATATCAGTTTGGGCGATAGTTCCGATTGTCAACATTTTTTTAAGAATTATTGAAATAATCTAACAGCACCTCATCGCGAAAAAGTGCGCAGTGCCGATCTTTTTCGAAGTTCCGACGACAGTTCCGGTTGGTTCTGAGATAGTTCTCATCGAATATATCAGTTTGGGCGATGGTTCCGATTGTCAACATTTTTTCAGAATCAATAAAATAATCTAAGAGCACCTCATCGCGAAAAAGTGGGCGGCGCCGATCTTTTTCGAAGTTCCGACGACAGTTCCGGTGAGTTCTGAGATGGTTCTCATCGGATTCATCAGTTTGGGCGATAGTTCCGATCGTGAACATTTTTTCAGAATTATTTAAATAATCTAATAGCACCTCATCGCGAAAAAGTGCGCGGTGCCGATCTTTTTCGAAGTTCCGACCACAGTTCCGGTGAGTTCTGAAATAGTTCTCATCGAATATATCAGTTCAGGCGATTGTTCCGATTGTCAACATTTTTTCAGAATTATTAAAATAATCTAAGAGCACCTCATCGCGGAAAAGTGCGCGGCGCCAATCTTTTTCGAAGTTCCGACGACAGTTCCGGTGAGTTCTGAGATAGTTCTCATCGAATATATCAGTTTGGGCGATAGTTCCGATCGTCAACATTTTTTAAGAATTATTGAAATAATCTAACAGCACCTCATCGCGAAAAAGTGCGCAGTGCCGATCTTTTTCGAAGTTCCGACGACAGTTACGGTGGGTTCTGAAATGGTTCTCATCGAATTCATCGGCTTGGGCGATAGTTCCGATCGTCAACATTTTTTCAGAATTATTGAAATATTCTAACAGCACCTCATCGCGGAAAAGTGCGCGGTGCCGATCTTTTTCGAAGTTCCGACGACAGTTACGGTGGGTTCTGAGATAGTTCTCATCGAATATATCAGTTTGGGCGATGGTTCCGATTGTCAACATTTTTTCAGTATCAATAAAATAATCTAACAGCACCTCATCGCGAAAAAGTGCGCGGCGCCGATGTTTTTCGAAGTTCCGACGACAGTTCCGGTGAGTTCTGAGATAGTTCTCATCGAATATATCAGTTTGGGCGATAGTTCCGATTGTCAACATTTTTTAAAAATCATTGAAATAATCTTACAGCACCTAATCGCCAAAAAGTGCGCGGCGCCGATCTTTTTTGAAGTTCCGACGACAGTTCCGGTGAGTTCTGAGATGGTTCTCATCGGATTCATCAGTTTGGGCGATAGTTCCGATCGTGAACATTTTTTCAGAATTATTTAAATAATCTAATAGCACCTCATCGCGAAAAAGTGCGCGGTGCCGATCTTTTTCGAAGTTCCGACGACAGTTCCGGTGAGTTCTGAGATAGTTCTCATCGAATATATCAGTTTGGGCCATGGTTCCGATTGTCAACATTTTTTAAGAATCATTGAAATAATCCCACAGCACCTCATCGCGAAAAAGTGCGCGGTGCCGATCTTTTTCGAAGTTCCGACGACAGTTCCGGTGAGTTCTGAGATAGTTCTCATCGAATTTATCAGTTTGGGCGATAGTTCCGATCGTCAACATTTTTTCAGAATTATTGAAATAATCTGATAGCACCTCATCGCGAAAAAGTGCGCGTTGCCGATCTTTTTCGAAGTTCCGACGACAGTTCCGGTAAGTTCTGAGATAGTTCTCATCGAATATATCAGTTTGGGCGATAGTTCCGATTGTCCACATTTTTTAAGAATCATTGAAATAATCTAACAGCACCTCATCGCGGAAAAGTGCGCGGTGCCGATTTTTTTCGAAGTGACGACGACAGTTCCGGACAGTTCTGAGATAGTTTTCATCGAATATATCAGTTTGGGCGATGATTCCGATTGTCAACATTTTTTTAGAATCATTGCAATGATCTAACAGCACCTCATCGCGAAAAAGTGTGCGGTGCCGATCTTTTTATAAGTTGCGACGACAGTTCCGGTGAGTTCTGAGATAGTTCCCATCGAATATATCAGTTTGGGCGATAGTTCCGGTCGTCAACATTTTTTAAGAATTATTGAAATAATCTAACAGCACCTCATTGCCAAAAAGTGCGCGGCGCCGATCTTTTTCGAAGTTCCGACGACAGTTCCCGTGCGTTCTGAGATGGTTCTCATCGAATTTATCAGTTTGGGCGATGGTTCCGATTGTCAACATTTTTTCAGAATTATTTATATAATCTAAAAGCACCTCATCGCGAAAAAGTGCGCGGCGCTGATCTTTTTCGAAGTTCCGACGACAGTTCCGGTGAGTTCTGAGATAGTTCTCATCAAGTATATCAGTTTGGGCGATAGTTCCGATCGTCAACATTTTTTAAGAATTATTGAAATAATCTAACAGCACCTCATTGCCAAAAAGTGCGCGGCGCCGATCTTTTTCGAAGTTCCGACGACAGTTCCCGTGCGTTCTGAGATGGTTCTCATCGAATTTATCAGTTTGGGCTATAGTTCCGATTGTCAACATTTTTGCAGAATTATTGAAATAATCTAACAGCACCTGATTGCGGAAAAGTGCGCGGTGCCGATCTTTTTCAAAGTTCCGACGACAGTTCCGGTGAGTACTGAGATAGTTCTCATCGAATATATCAGTTTAGGCGATGGTTCCGATTGTCAACATTTTTTCAGAATCATTAAAATAATCTAAGAGCATCTCATCGCGAAAAAGTGCGCGGCGCCGAACTTTTTCGAAGTTCCGACGACAGTTCCGGTGAGTTCTGAGATAGTTCTCATCGAATATATCAGTTTGGGCCATGGTTCCGATTGTCAACATTTTTTGAGAATCAATCAAATAATCTAAGAGCACCTCATCACGAAAAAGTGCGCGACGCCGATCTTTTTCGAAGTTCCGACGACAGTTCCGGTGACTTCTGGGATAGTTCTCATCAAATATATCAGTTTCGGCGATAGTTCCGATCGTCAACATTTTTTAAGAATTATTGAAATAATCTAACAGCACCTCATCGCGAAAAAGTGCGCGGCGCCGATCTTTTTCGAAGTTCCGACGACAGTTCCGGTAAGTTCTGAGATAGTTCTCATCGAATATATCAGTTTGGGCGATAGTTCCGATTGTCAACATTTTTTTAAGAATTATTGAAATAATCTAACAGCACCTCATCGCGAAAAAGTGCGCAGTGCCGATCTTTTTCGAAGTTCCGACGACAGTTCCGGTTGGTTCTGAGATAGTTCTCATCGAATATATCAGTTTGGGCGATGGTTCCGATTGTCAACATTTTTTCAGAATCAATAAAATAATCTAAGAGCACCTCATCGCGAAAAAGTGGGCGGCGCCGATCTTTTTCGAAGTTCCGACGACAGTTCCGGTGAGTTCTGAGATGGTTCTCATCGGATTCATCAGTTTGGGCGATAGTTCCGATCGTGAACATTTTTTCAGAATTATTTAAATAATCTAATAGCACCTCATCGCGAAAAAGTGCGCGGTGCCGATCTTTTTCGAAGTTCCGACCACAGTTCCGGTGAGTTCTGAAATAGTTCTCATCGAATATATCAGTTCAGGCGATTGTTCCGATTGTCAACATTTTTTCAGAATTATTAAAATAATCTAAGAGCACCTCATCGCGGAAAAGTGCGCGGCGCCAATCTTTTTCGAAGTTCCGACGACAGTTCCGGTAAGTTCTGAGATAGTTCTCATCGAAAATATCAGTTTGGGCGATAGTTCCGATCGTCAACATTTTTTAAGAATTATTGAAATAATCTAACAGCACCTCATCGCGAAAAAGTGCGCAGTGCCGATCTTTTTCGAAGTTCCGACGACAGTTACGGTGGGTTCTGAAATGGTTCTCATCGAATTCATCGGCTTGGGCGATAGTTCCGATCGTCAACATTTTTTCAGAATTATTGAAATATTCTAACAGCACCTCATCGCGGAAAAGTGCGCGGTGCCGATCTTTTTCGAAGTTCCGACGACAGTTACGGTGGGTTCTGAGATAGTTCTCATCGAATATATCAGTTTGGGCGATGGTTCCGATTGTCAACATTTTTTCAGTATCAATAAAATAATCTAACAGCACCTCATCGCGAAAAAGTGCGCGGCGCCGATGTTTTTCGAAGTTCCGACGACAGTTCCGGTGAGTTCTGAGATAGTTCTCATCGAATATATCAGTTTGGGCGATAGTTCCGATTGTCAACATTTTTTAAAAATCATTGAAATAATCTTACATCACCTAATCGCCAAAAAGTGCGCGGCGCCGATCTTTTTCGAAGTTCCGACGACAGTTCCGGTGAGTTCTGAGATGGTTCTCATCGGATTCATCAGTTTGGGCGATAGTTTCGATCGTGAACATTTTTTCAGAATTATTTAAATAATCTAATAGCACCTCATCGCGAAAAAGTGCGCGGTGCCGATCTTTTTCGAAGTTCCGACGACAGTTCCGGTGAGTTCTGAGATAGTTCTCATCGAATATATCAGTTGAGGCGATGGTTCCGATTGTCAACATTTTTTCAGAATTATTAAAATAATCTAAGAGCACCTCATCGCGAAAAAGTGCGCGGCGCCGATGTTTTTCGAAGTTCCGACGACAGTTCCGGTAAGTTCTGAGATGGTTCTCATCGAATATATCAGTTTGGGCGATAGTTCCGATTGTCAACATTTTTTAAGAATCATTGAAATAATCTTACAGCACCTCATCGCCAAAAAGTGCGCGGCGCCGATCTTTTTCGGAGTTCCGACGACAGTTCCCGTGCGTTCTGAGATGGTTCTCATCGAATTCATCGGCTTGGGTAATAGTTCCGATCGTCAACATTTTTTCAGAATTATTGAAATATTCTAACAGCACCTCATCGCGGAAAAGTGCGCGGTGCCGATCTTTTCCGGAGTTCCGACGATAGTTCCGGTGAGTTCTGAGATGGTTCTCACCGAATATATCAGTTTGGGCGATGGTTCCGATTGTCAACATTTTTTCAGAATTATTGAAATAATCTAACAGCACCTCATCGCGGAAAAGTGCGCGGTGCCGATCTTCTTCGAAGTTCCGACGACAGTGACGGTGGGTTCTGAGATCGTTCTCATCGAATATATCAGTTTTGGCGATGGTTCCGATTGTCAACATTTTTTCAGAATCAATAAAATAATCTAACAGCACCTCATCGCGAAAAAGTGCGCGGCGCCGATGTTTTTCGAAGTTCCGAGGACAGTTCCGGTAAGTTCTGAGATAGTTCTCATCGAATATATCAGTTTGGGCGATAGTTCCGATTGTCAACCTTTTTTGAGAATCATTGAAATAATCTTACAGCACCTCATCGCCAAAAAGTGCGCGGCGCCGATCTTTTTCGGAGTTCCGACGACAGTTCCCGTGCGTTCTGAGATTGTTCTCATCGAATTCATCGGCTTGGGCGATAGTTCCGATCGTCAACATTTTTTCAGAATTATTGAAATATTCTAACAGCACCTCATCGCGGAAAAGTGCGCGGTGCCGATCTTTTTCGAAGTTCCGACGACAGTTACGGTGGGTTCTGAGATCGTTCTCGTCGAATATATCAGTTTGGGCGATGGTTGCGATTGTCAACATTTTTTCAGAATCATTAAAATAATCTAAGAGCATCTCATCGCGAAAAAGTGCGCGGCGCCGAACTTTTTCGAAGTTCCGACGACAGTTCCGGTGAGTTCTGAGATAGTTCTCATCGAATATATCAGTTTGGGCCATGGTTCCGATTGTCAACATTTTTTGAGAATCAATCAAATAATCTAAGAGCACCTCATCACGAAAAAGTGCGCGACGCCGATCTTTTTCGAAGTTCCGACGACAGTTCCGGTGACTTCTGGGATAGTTCTCATCAAATATATCAGTTTCGGCGATAGTTCCGATCGTCAACATTTTTTAAGAATTATTGAAATAATCTAACAGCACCTCATCGCGAAAAAGTGCGCGGCGCCGATCTTTTTCGAAGTTCCGACGACAGTTCCGGTAAGTTCTGAGATAGTTCTCATCGAATATATCAGTTTGGGCGATAGTTCCGATTGTCAACATTTTTTTAAGAATTATTGAAATAATCTAACAGCACCTCATCGCGAAAAAGTGCGCAGTGCCGATCTTTTTCGAAGTTCCGACGACAGTTCCGGTTGGTTCTGAGATAGTTCTCATCGAATATATCAGTTTGGGCGATGGTTCCGATTGTCAACATTTTTTCAGAATCAATAAAATAATCTAAGAGCACCTCATCGCGAAAAAGTGGGCGGCGCCGATCTTTTTCGAAGTTCCGACGACAGTTCCGGTGAGTTCTGAGATGGTTCTCATCGGATTCATCAGTTTGGGCGATAGTTCCGATCGTGAACATTTTTTCAGAATTATTTAAATAATCTAATAGCACCTCATCGCGAAAAAGTGCGCGGTGCCGATCTTTTTCGAAGTTCCGACCACAGTTCCGGTGAGTTCTGAAATAGTTCTCATCGAATATATCAGTTCAGGCGATTGTTCCGATTGTCAACATTTTTTCAGAATTATTAAAATAATCTAAGAGCACCTCATCGCGGAAAAGTGCGCGGCGCCAATCTTTTTCGAAGTTCCGACGACAGTTCCGGTAAGTTCTGAGATAGTTCTCATCGAAAATATCAGTTTGGGCGATAGTTCCGATCGTCAACATTTTTTAAGAATTATTGAAATAATCTAACAGCACCTCATCGCGAAAAAGTGCGCAGTGCCGATCTTTTTCGAAGTTCCGACGACAGTTACGGTGGGTTCTGAAATGGTTCTCATCGAATTCATCGGCTTGGGCGATAGTTCCGATCGTCAACATTTTTTCAGAATTATTGAAATATTCTAACAGCACCTCATCGCGGAAAAGTGCGCGGTGCCGATCTTTTTCGAAGTTCCGACGACAGTTACGGTGGGTTCTGAGATAGTTCTCATCGAATATATCAGTTTGGGCGATGGTTCCGATTGTCAACATTTTTTCAGTATCAATAAAATAATCTAACAGCACCTCATCGCGAAAAAGTGCGCGGCGCCGATGTTTTTCGAAGTTCCGACGACAGTTCCGGTGAGTTCTGAGATAGTTCTCATCGAATATATCAGTTTGGGCGATAGTTCCGATTGTCAACATTTTTTAAAAATCATTGAAATAATCTTACATCACCTAATCGCCAAAAAGTGCGCGGCGCCGATCTTTTTCGAAGTTCCGACGACAGTTCCGGTGAGTTCTGAGATGGTTCTCATCGGATTCATCAGTTTGGGCGATAGTTTCGATCGTGAACATTTTTTCAGAATTATTTAAATAATCTAATAGCACCTCATCGCGAAAAAGTGCGCGGTGCCGATCTTTTTCGAAGTTCCGACGACAGTTCCGGTGAGTTCTGAGATAGTTCTCATCGAATATATCAGTTGAGGCGATGGTTCCGATTGTCAACATTTTTTCAGAATTATTAAAATAATCTAAGAGCACCTCATCGCGAAAAAGTGCGCGGCGCCGATGTTTTTCGAAGTTCCGACGACAGTTCCGGTAAGTTCTGAGATGGTTCTCATCGAATATATCAGTTTGGGCGATAGTTCCGATTGTCAACATTTTTTAAGAATCATTGAAATAATCTTACAGCACCTCATCGCCAAAAAGTGCGCGGCGCCGATCTTTTTCGGAGTTCCGACGACAGTTCCCGTGCGTTCTGAGATGGTTCTCATCGAATTCATCGGCTTGGGTAATAGTTCCGATCGTCAACATTTTTTCAGAATTATTGAAATATTCTAACAGCACCTCATCGCGGAAAAGTGCGCGGTGCCGATCTTTTCCGGAGTTCCGACGATAGTTCCGGTGAGTTCTGAGATGGTTCTCACCGAATATATCAGTTTGGGCGATGGTTCCGATTGTCAACATTTTTTCAGAATTATTGAAATAATCTAACAGCACCTCATCGCGGAAAAGTGCGCGGTGCCGATCTTCTTCGAAGTTCCGACGACAGTGACGGTGGGTTCTGAGATCGTTCTCATCGAATATATCAGTTTTGGCGATGGTTCCGATTGTCAACATTTTTTCAGAATCAATAAAATAATCTAACAGCACCTCATCGCGAAAAAGTGCGCGGCGCCGATGTTTTTCGAAGTTCCGAGGACAGTTCCGGTAAGTTCTGAGATAGTTCTCATCGAATATATCAGTTTGGGCGATAGTTCCGATTGTCAACCTTTTTTGAGAATCATTGAAATAATCTTACAGCACCTCATCGCCAAAAAGTGCGCGGCGCCGATCTTTTTCGGAGTTCCGACGACAGTTCCCGTGCGTTCTGAGATTGTTCTCATCGAATTCATCGGCTTGGGCGATAGTTCCGATCGTCAACATTTTTTCAGAATTATTGAAATATTCTAACAGCACCTCATCGCGGAAAAGTGCGCGGTGCCGATCTTTTTCGAAGTTCCGACGACAGTTACGGTGGGTTCTGAGATCGTTCTCGTCGAATATATCAGTTTGGGCGATGGTTCCGATTGTCAACATTTTTTCAGAATCAATGAAATAATCTAACAGCACCTCATCGCGAAAAAGTGCGCGACGCCGATGTTTTTCGAAGTTCCGACGACAGTTCCGGTGAGTTCTGAGATAGTTCTCATCGAATATATCAGTTTGAGCGATAGTTCCGATTGTCAACATTTTTTAAAAATCATTGAAATAATCTTACAGCACCTCATCGCCAAAAAGTGCGCGGCGCCGATCTTTTTCGAAGTTCCGACGACAGTTACGGTGAGTTCTGAGATGGTTCTCATCGAATTCATCAGTTTGGGCGATAGTTCCGATCGTAAACATTTTTTCAGAATTATTTAAATAATCTAATAGCACCTCATCGCGAAAAAGTGCGCGGTGCCGATCTTTTTCGAAGTTCCGACAACAGTTCCGGTGAGTTCTGAGATAGTTCTCATCGAATATATCAGTTCAGGCGATGGTTCCGATTGTCAACATTTTTTCAGAATTATTGAAATAATCTAAGAGCACCTCATCGCGAAAAAGTGCGCGGCGCCGATGTTTTTCGAAGTTCCGACGACAGTTCCGGTGAGTTCTGAGATGGTTCTCATCGAATATATCAGTTTGGGCGATAGTTCCGATTGTTAACATTTTTTAAGAATCATTGAAATAATCTTACAGCACCTCATCGCCAAAAAGTGCGCGGCGCCGATCTTTTTCGAAGTTCCGACGACAGTTCCGGTGAGTTCTGGGATAGTTCTCATCAAATATATCAGTTTGGGCGATACTTCCGATCGTCAACATTTTTTAAGAATTATTGAAATAATCTAACGGCACCTCATCGCGAAAAAGTGCGCAGTGCCGATCTTTGTCGAAGTTCCGACGACAGATCCGGTTGGTTCTGAGATAGTTCTCATCGAATATACCAGTTTGGGCGATGGTTTCGATTGTCAACATTTTTTCAGAATTAATAAAATAATCTAACAGCACCTCATCGCGAAAAAGTGCGCGGCGCCGATGTTTCTCGAAGTTCCGACGACAGTTCCGGTGAGTTCTGAGATAGTTCTCATCGAATATATCAGTTTGGGCGATAGTTCCGATTGTCAACATTTTTTAAAAATCATTGAAATAATCTTACAGCACCTCATCGCCAAAAAGTCCGCGGCGCCGATCTTTTTCGAAGTTCCGACGACAGTTTCGGTGCGTTCTGAGATAGTTCTGTTCGAATTTATCAGTTTAGGCGACAGTTCCGATCGTCAACATTTTTTCAGAATTATTGAAATAATCTGACAGCACCTCATCGCGAAAAAGTGCGCGGTGCCAATCTTTTTCGAAGTTCCGACGACAGTTCCGGTGAGTTCTGAGATGGTTCTTATCAAATTCATCAGTTTGGGCGATAGTTCCGATCGTGAACATTTTTACAGAATTATTTAAATAATCTAATAGCACCTCATCGCGAAAAAGTGCGCGGTGCCGATCTTTTTCGAAGTTCCGACGACAGTTCCGGTGAGTTCTGAGATAGTTCTCATCGAATATATCAGTTCAGGCGATGGTTCCGATTGTCAACATTTTTTCAGAATTATTGAAATAATCTAAGAGCACCTCATCGCGAAAAAGTGCGCGGCGCCGATGTTTTTCGAAGTTCCGACGACAGTTACGGTGGGTTCTGAGATCGTTCTCATCGAATATATCAGTTTGGGCGATGGTTCCGATTGTCAACATTTTTTCAGACTCAATAAAATAATCTAACAGCACCTCATCGCGAAAAAGTGGGCGGCGCCGATGTTTTTCGAAGTTCCGACGACAGTTCCGGTGAGTTCTGAGATAGTTCTCATCGAATATATCAGTTTGGGCGATAGTTCCGATTGTCAACATTTTTTAAAAATCATTGAAATAATCTTACAGCACCTCATCGCCAAAAAGTGCGCGGCGCCGATCTTTTTCGAAGTTCCGACGACAGTTTCGGTGCGTTCTGAGATAGTTCTCTTTCAATTTATCAGTTTGGGCAATAGTTCCGATCGTCAACATTTTTTCAGAATGATTGAAATAATCTAACAGCACCTCATCGCGAAAAAGTGCGCGGTGCCGATCTTTTTCGAAGTTCCGACGACAGTTCCGGTGAGTTCTGAGATGGTTCTCATCGAATTCATCAGTTTGGGCGATAGTTCCGATCGTGAACATTTTTTCAGAATTATTTAAATAATCTAATAGCACCTCATCGCGAAAAAGTGCGCGGTGCCGATCTTTTTCGAAGTTCCGACGACAATTCCGGTGAGTTTATAGATAGTTCTCTTTGAATTTATCAGTTTGGGCGATAGTTCCGATCGTCAACATTTTTTCAGAATGATTGAAATAATCTAACAGCACCTCATCGCGAAAAAGTGCGCGGTGCCGATCTTTTTCGAAGTTCCGACGACAGTTCCGGTGAGTTCTGAGATGGTTCTCATCGAATTCATCAGTTTGGGCGATAGTTCCGATCGTGAACATTTTTTCAGAATTATTTAAATAATCTAATATCACCTCATCGCGAAAAAGTGCGCGGTGCCGATCTTTTTCGAAGTTCCGACGACAGTTCCGGTGAGTTCTGAGATGGTTCTCATCGAATATATCCGTTTGGGCGATAGTTCCGATTGTCAACATTTTTTAAGAATCATTGAAATAATTTTACAGCACCTCATCGCCAAAAAGTGCGCGGCGCCGATCTTTTTCGAAGTTCCGACGACAGTTCCGGTGAGTTCTGGGATAGTTCTCATCAAATATATCAGTTTGGGCGATAGTTCCGATCGTCAACATTTTTTAAGAATTATTGAAATAATCTAACAGCACCTCATCGCGAAAAAGTGCGCAGTGCCGATCTTTGTCGGAGTTCCGACGACAGTTCGGGTTGGTTCTGAGATAGTTCTCATCGAATATATCAGTTTGGGCGATGGTTCCGATTGTCAACATTTTTTCAGAATCATTGAAATAATCTTACAGCACCTCATCGCCAAAAAGTGCGCGGCGCCGATCTTTTTCGAAGTTCCGACGACAGTTTCGGTGCGTTCTGAGATAGTTCTATTTGAATTTATCAGTTTGGGCGATAGTTCCGATCGTCAACATTTTTTCAGAATTATTAAAATAATCTCACAGCACCTCATCGCGAAAAAGTGCGCGGTGCCGATCTTTTTCGAAGTTCCGACGATAGTTCCGGTGAGTTCTGAGATGGTTCCTATCGAATTCATCAGTTTGGGCGATAGTTCCGATCGTGAACATTTTTTCAGAATTATTTAAATAATCTAATAGCACCTCATCGCGAAAGAGTGCGCGGTGCCGATCTTTTTCGAAGTTCCGACGACAGTTCCGGTGAGTTCTGAGATAGTTCTCATCGAATATATCAGTTCAGGCGATGGCTCCGATTGTCAACATTTTTTCAGAATTATTGAAATAATCTAAGAGCACCTCATCGCGAAAAAGTGCGCGGCGCCGATGTTTTTCGAAGTTCCGACGACAGTTCCGGTGAGTTCTGAGATGGTTCTCATCGAATATATCAGTTTGGGCTATAGTTCCGATTGTTAACATTTTTTAAGAATCATTGAAATAATCTTACAGCACCTCATCGCCAAAAAGTGCGCGGCGCCGATCTTTTTCGAAGTTCCGACGACAGTTCCGGTGAGTTCTGGGATAGTTCTCATCAAATATATCAGTTTGGGCGATAGTTCCGATCGTCAACATTTTTTAAGAATCATTTAAATAATCTAACGGCACCTAATCGCGAAAAAGTGCGCAGTGCCGATCTTTGTCGAAGTTCCGACGACAGATCCGGTTGGTTCTGAGATAGTTCTCATCGAATATACCAGTTTGGGCGATGGTTTCGATTGTCAACATTTTTTCAGAATTAATAAAATAATCTAACAGCACCTCATCGCGAAAAAGTGCGCGGCGCCGATGTTTTTCGAAGTTCCGACGACAGTTCCGGTGAGTTCTGAGATAGTTCTCATCGAATATATCAGTTTGGGCGATAGTTCCGATTGTCAACATTTTTTAAAAATCATTGAAATAATCTTACAGCACCTCATCGCCAAAAAGTCCGCGGCGCCGATCTTTTTCGAAGTTCCGACGACAGTTTCGGTGCGTTCTGAGATAGTTCTGTTTGAATTTATCAGTTTAGGCGACAGTTCCGATCGTCAACATTTTTTCAGAATTATTGAAATAATCTGACAGCACCTCATCGCGAAAAAGTGCGCGGTGCCAATCTTTTTCGAAGTTCCGACGACAGTTCCGGTGAGTTCTGAGATGGTTCTTATCGAATTCATCAGTTTGGGCGATAGTTCCGATCGTGAACATTTTTACAGAATTATTTAAATAATCTAATAGCACCTCATCGCGAAAAAGTGCGCGGTGCCGATCTTTTTCGAAGTTCCGACGACAGTTCCGGTGAGTTCTGAGATAGTTTTCATCGAATATATCAGTTCAGGCGATGGTTCCGATTGTCAACATTTTTTCAGAATTATTGAAATAATCTAAGAGCACCTCATCGCGAAAAAGTGCGCGGCGCCGATGTTTTTCGAAGTTCCGACGACAGTTACGGTGGGTTCTGAGATCGTTCTCATCGAATATATCAGTTTGGGCGATGGTTCCGATTGTCAACATTTTTTCAGACTCAATAAAATAATCTAACAGCACCTCATCGCGAAAAAGTGGTTGACGCCGATGTTTTTCGAAGTTCCGACGACAGTTCCGGTGAGTTCTGAGATAGTTCTCATCGAATATATCAGTTTGGGCGATAGTTCCGATTGTCAACATTTTTTAAAAATCATTGAAATAATCTTACAGCACCTCATCGCCAAAAAGTGCGCGGCGCCGATCTTTTTCGAAGTTCCGACGACAGTTTCGGTGCGTTCTGAGATAGTTCTCTTTCAATTTATCAGTTTGGGCAATAGTTCCGATCGTCAACATTTTTTCAGAATGATTGAAATAATCTAACAGCACCTCATCGCGAAAAAGTGCGCGGTGCCGATCTTTTTCGAAGTTCCCACGACAGTTCCGGTGAGTTCTGAGATGGTTCTCATCGAATTCATCAGTTTGGGCGATAGTTCCGATCGTGAACATTTTTTCAGAATTATTTAAATAATCTAATAGCACCTCATCGCGAAAAAGTGCGCGGTGCCGATCTTTTTCGAAGGTCCGACGACAATTCCGGTGAGTTTATAGATAGTTCTCTTTGAATTTATCAGTTTGGGCGATAGTTCCGATCGTCAACATTTTTTCAGAATGATTGAAATAATCTAACAGCACCTCATCGCGAAAAAGTGCGCGGTGCCGATCTTTTTCGAAGTTCCGACGACAGTTCCGGTGAGTTCTGAGATGGTTCTCATCGAATTCATCAGTTTGGGCGATAGTTCCGATCGTGAACATTTTTTCAGAATTATTTAAATAATCTAATATCACCTCATCGCGAAAAAGTGCGCGGTGCCGATCTTTTTCGAAGTTCCGACGACAGTTCCGGTGAGTTCTGAGATGGTTCTCATCGAATATATCCGTTTGGGCGATAGTTCCGATTGTCAACATTTTTTAAGAATCATTGAAATAATCTTACAGCACCTCATCGCCAAAAAGTGCGCGGCGCCGATCTTTTTCGAAGTTCCGACGACAGTTCCGGTGAGTTCTGGGATAGTTCTCATCAAATATATCAGTTTGGGCGATAGTTCCGATCGTCAACATTTTTTAAGAATTATTGAAATAATCTAACAGCACCTCATCGCGAAAAAGTGCGCAGTGCCGATCTTTGTCGAAGTTCCGACGACAGTTCGGGTTGGTTCTGAGATAGTTCTCATCGAATATATCAGTTTGGGCGATGGTTCCGATTGTCAACATTTTTTCAGAATCATTGAAATAATCTTACAGCACCTCATCGCCAAAAAGTGCGCGGCGCCGATCTTTTTCGAAGTTCCGACGACAGTTTCGGTGCGTTCTGAGATAGTTCTGTTTGAATTTATCAGTTTGGGCGATAGTTCCGATCGTCAACATTTTTTCAGAATTATTGAAATAATCTCACAGCACCTCATCGCCAAAAAGTGCGCGGCGCCGATCTTTTTCGAAGTTCCGACGACAGTTCCGGTGAGTTCTGGGATAGTTCTCATCAAATATATCAGTTTGGGCGATAGTTCCGATCGTCAACATTTTTTAAGAATTATTTAAATAATCTAACGGCACCTAATCGCGAAAAAGTGCGCAGTGCCGATCTTTGTCGAAGTTCCGACGACAGATCCGGTTGGTTCTGAAATAGTTCTCATCGAATATACCAGTTTGGGCGATGGTTTCGATTGTCAACATTTTTTCAGAATTAATAAAATAATCTAACAGCACCTCATCGCGAAAAAGTGCGCGGCGCCGATGTTTTTCGAAGTTCCGACGACAGTTCCGGTGAGTTCTGAGATAGTTCTCATCGAATATATCAGTTTAGGCGACAGTTCCGATCGTCAACATTTTTTCAGAATTATTGAAATAATCTGACAGCACCTCATCGCGAAAAAGTGCGCGGTGCCAATCTTTTTCGAAGTTCCGACGACAGTTCCGGTGAGTTCTGAGATGGTTCTTATCGAATTCATCAGTTTGGGCGATAGTTCCGATCGTGAACATTTTTACAGAATTATTTAAATAATCTAATAGCACCTCATCGCGAAAAAGTGCGCGGTGCCGATCTTTTTCGAAGTTCCGACGACAGTTCCGGTGAGTTCTGAGATAGTTTTCATCGAATATATCAGTTCAGGCGATGGTTCCGATTGTCAACATTTTTTCAGAATTATTGAAATAATCTAAGAGCACCTCATCGCGAAAAAGTGCGCGGCGCCGATGTTTTTCGAAGTTCCGACGACAGTTACGGTGGGTTCTGAGATCGTTCTCATCGAATATATCAGTTTGGGCGATGGTTCCGATTGTCAACATTTTTTCAGACTCAATAAAATAATCTAACAGCACCTCATCGCGAAAAAGTGGTTGACGCCGATGTTTTTCGAAGTTCCGACGACAGTTCCGGTGAGTTCTGAGATAGTTCTCATCGAATATATCAGTTTGGGCGATAGTTCCGATTGTCAACATTTTTTAAAAATCATTGAAATAATCTTACAGCACCTCATCGCCAAAAAGTGCGCGGCGCCGATCTTTTTCGAAGTTCCGACGACAGTTTCGGTGCGTTCTGAGATAGTTCTCTTTCAATTTATCAGTTTGGGCAATAGTTCCGATCGTCAACATTTTTTCAGAATGATTGAAATAATCTAACAGCACCTCATCGCGAAAAAGTGCGCGGTGCCGATCTTTTTCGAAGTTCCCACGACAGTTCCGGTGAGTTCTGAGATGGTTCTCATCGAATTCATCAGTTTGGGCGATAGTTCCGATCGTGAACATTTTTTCAGAATTATTTAAATAATCTAATAGCACCTCATCGCGAAAAAGTGCGCGGTGCCGATCTTTTTCGAAGTTCCGACGACAATTCCGGTGAGTTTATAGATAGTTCTCTTTGAATTTATCAGTTTGGGCGATAGTTCCGATCGTCAACATTTTTTCAGAATGATTGAAATAATCTAACAGCACCTCATCGCGAAAAAGTGCGCGGTGCCGATCTTTTTCGAAGTTCCGACGACAGTTCCGGTGAGTTCTGAGATGGTTCTCATCGAATTCATCAGTTTGGGCGATAGTTCCGATCGTGAACATTTTTTCAGAATTATTTAAATAATCTAATATCACCTCATCGCGAAAAAGTGCGCGGTGCCGATCTTTTTCGAAGTTCCGACGACAGTTCCGGTGAGTTCTGAGATGGTTCTCATCGAATATATCCGTTTGGGCGATAGTTCCGATTGTCAACATTTTTTAAGAATCATTGAAATAATCTTACAGCACCTCATCGCCAAAAGTGCGCGGCGCCGATCTTTTTCGAAGTTCCGACGACAGTTCCGGTGAGTTCTGGGATAGTTCTCATCAAATATATCAGTCTGGGCGATAGTTCCGATCGTCAACATTTTTTCAGAATTATTGGAATAATCTAACAGCACCTCATCGCGGAAAAGTGCGCGGTGCCGATCTTTTTCGAAGTTCCGACGACAGTTCCGGTGAGTTCTGAGATGGTTTTCATCGAATTCATCAGTTTGGGCGATAGTTCCGATCGTGAACATTTTTTCAGAATTATTTAAATAATCTAATAGCACCTCATCGCGAAAAAGTGCGCGGTGCCGATCTTTTTCGAAGTTCCGACCACAGTTCCGGTGAGTTCTGAGATAGTTCTCATCGAATATATCAGTTTGGGCGATAGTTCCGATCGTCAACATTTTTAAAGAATTATTGAAATAATCTAACAGCACCTCATCGCGAAAAAGTGCGCAGTGCCGATCTTTTTCGAAGTTCCGACGACAGTGACGGTAGGTTCTGAGATAGTTCTCATCGAATATATCAGTTTGGGCGATGGTTCCGATTGTCAACATTTTTTCAGAATCAATAAAATAATCTAACAGCACCTCATAGCGAAAAAGTGCGCGGCGCCGATGTTTTTCGAAGTTCCGACGACAGTTCCGGTAAGTTTTGAGATAGTTCTCATCGAATATATCAATTTGGGCGATAGTTCCGATTGTTAACATTTTTTGAGAATCATTGAAATAATCATACAGCACCTCATCGCCAAAAAGTGCGCGGCGCCGATCTTTTTCGGAGTTCCGACGACAGTTTCCGTGCGTTCTGAGATGGTTCTCATCGAATTCATCGGCTTGGGCGATAGTTCCGATCGTCAACATTTTTTCGGATTCATTGAAATATTCTAACAGCACCTCATCGCGGAAAAGTGCGCGGTGCCGATCTTTTTCGAAGTTCCGACGACAGTTACGGTGGGTTCTGAGATCGTTCTCATCGAATATATCAGTTTGGGCGATCGTTCCGATTGTCAACATTTTTTCAGAATCAATAAAATAATCTAACAGCACCTCATCGCGAAAAAGTGCGCGGCGCCGATGTTTTTCGAAGTTCCGACGACAGTTCCGGTGAGTTCTGAGATAGTTCTCACCGAATATATCAGTTTGGGCGATAGTTCCGATCGTCAACATTTTTTCAGAATTATTGAAATAATCTAACAGCACCTCATCGCGAAAAAGTGCGCGGTGCCGATCTTTTTCGAAGTTCCGACGACAGTTCCGGTTGGTTCTGAGATAGTTCTCATCGAATATATCAGTTTGGGCGATGGTTCCGATTGTCAACATTCTTTCAGAATCAATAAAATAATCTAACAGCACCTCATCGCGAAAAAGTGCGCGGCGCCCATCTTTATCGAAGTTCCGACGACAGTTCCGGTGAGTTCTGAGATAGTTCTCATTGAATATATCAGTTTGGGCGATAGTTCCGATCGTCAACATTTTCTAAGAATTATTGAAATAATCTAACAGCACCTCATCGCGAAAAAGTGCGCGGTGCCGATCTTTGTCGAAGTTCCGACGACAGTTCCGGTCGGTTCTGAGATAGTTCTCATCGAATATATCAGTTTGGGCGATAGTCCCGATCGTCAACATTTTTTAAGAATTATTGAAATAATCTAACAGCACCTCATCGCGAAAAAGTGCGCGGTGCCGATCTTTTTCGAAGTTCCGACGACAGTTTCGGTGGGATCCGAGATAGTTCTCATCGAATATATCAGTTTGGGCGATGGTTCCGATTGTCAACATTATTTCAGAATTATTAAAATAATCTAAGAGCACCTCATCGCGAAAAAGTGCGCGGCGCCGATGTTTTTCGAAGTTTCGACGACAGTTCCGGTGAGTTCTGAAATAGTTCTCATCGAATATATCAGTTTAGGCGATAGTTCCGATTGTCAACATTTTTTAAGAATTATTGAAATAATCTAACAGCACCTCATCGCGAAAAAGTGCGCAGTGCCGATCTTTTTCGAAGTTCCGACGACAGTTACGGTAGGTTCTGAGATAGTTCTCATCGAATATATCAGTTTGGGCGATGGTTCCGATTGTCAACATTTTTTCAGAATCAATGAAATAATCTAACAGCACCTCATAGCGAAAAAGTGCGCGGCGCCGATGTTTTTCGAAGTTCCGACTACAGTTCCGGTAAGTTCTGAGATAGTTCTTATCGAATATATCAGTTTGGGCGATAGTTCCGATTGTCAACATTTTTTGAGAATCATTGAAATAATCTTACAGCACCTCATCGCCAAAAAGTGCGCGGCGCCGATCTTTTTCGGAGTTCCGACGACAGTTCCCGTGCGTTCTGAGATAGTTCTCATCGAATTCATCGGCTTGGGCGATAGTTCCGATCGTCAACATTTTTTCAGATTCATTAAAATATTCTAACAGCACCTCATCGCGGAAAAGTGCGCCGTGCCGATCTTTTTCGAAGTTCCGACGACAGTTACGGTGGGTTCTGAGATCGTTCTCATCGAATATATCAGTTTGGGCGATGGTTCCGATTGTCAACATTTTTTCAGAATCAATGAAATAATCTAACAGCACCTCATCGCGAAAAAGTGCGCGGCGCCGATGTTTTTCGAAGTTCCGACGACAGTTCCGGTGAGTTCTGAGATAGTTCCCATCGAATATATCAGTTTGGGCGATAGTTCCGATTGTCAACATTTTTTAAAAATCATTGAAATAATCTTACAGCACCTCATCGCCAAAAAGTGCGCGGCGCCGATCTTTTTCGAAGTTCCGACGACAGTTTCGGTGCGTTCTGAGATAGTTCTCTTTGAATTTATCAGTTTGGGCGATAGTTACGATCGTCAACATTTTTTCAGAATTATTGAAATAATCTAACAGCACCTCATCGCGAAGAAGTGCGCGGTACCGATCTTTTTCGAAGTTCCGACGACAGTTCCGGTTGGTTTTGAGATAGTTCTCATCGAATATATCAGTTTGGGCGATGGTTCCGATTGTCAACATTTTTTCAGAATCAATAAAATAATCTAACAGCACCTCATCGCGAAAAAGTGCGCGGCGCCGATGTTTTTCGAAGTTACGACGACAGTTCCGGAGAGTTCTGAGATAGTTCTCATCGAATATATCAGTTTGGGCGATAGTTCCGATTGTCAACATTTTTTAAAAATCATTGAAATAATCTCACAGCACCTCATCGCCAAAAAGTGCGCGGCGCCGATCTTTTTCGAAGTTCCGACGACAGTTTCGGTGCGTTCTGAGATAGTTCTCTTTGAATTCATCAGTTTGGGCGATAGTTCCGATCGTGAACATTTTTTCAGAATTATTTAAATAATCTAATAGCACCTGATCGCGAAAGAGTGCGCGGTGCCGATCTTTTTCGAAGTTCCGACGACAGTTCCGGTGAGTTCTGAGATAGTTCTCATCGAATATATCAGTTTCGGCGATAGTTCCGACCGTCAACATTTTTTAAGAATAATCGAAATATTCTAACAGCACCTCATCGCGAAAAAGTGCGCGGCGCCGAACTTTTTCGAAGTTCCGACGACAGTTTCGGTGGGTTCTGAAATAGTTCTTATCGAATATATCAGTTTCGGCGATAGTTCCGATTGTCAACATTTTTTCAGAATCATTGAAATAATCTAAGAGCACCTCATAGCGAAAAAGTGCGCGGCGCCGATGTTTTTCGAAGTTCCGACGACAGTTCCGGTGAGTTCTGAAATAGTTCTCATCGAATATATCAGTTTGGGCGATAGTTCCGATTCTCAACATTTTTTAAAAATCATTGAAATAATCTTACAGCACCTCATCGCCAAAAAGTGCGCGGCGCCGATCTTTTTCGAAGTTCCGACGACAGTTTCGGTGCGTTCTGAGATAGTTCTCATCGAATTTATCAGTCTGGGCGATAGTTCCGATCGTCAACATTTTTTCAGAATTATTGGAATAATCTAACAGCACCTCATCGCGGAAAAGTGCGCGGTGCCGATCTTTTTCGAAGTTCCGACGACAGTTCCGGTGAGTTCTGAGATGGTTTTCATCGAATTCATCAGTTTGGGCGATAGTTCCGATCGTGAACATTTTTTCAGAATTATTTATATAATCTAAAAGCACCTCATCGCGAAAAAGTGCGCGGCGCTGATCTTTTTCGAAGTTCCGACGACAGTTCCGGTGAGTTCTGAGATAGTTCTCATCAAGTATATCAGTTTGGGCGATAGTTCCGATCGTCAACATTTTTTAAGAATTATTGAAATAATCTAACAGCACCTCATCGCGAAAAAGTGCGCAGTGCCGATCTTTTTCGAAGTTCCGACGACAGTGACGGTAGGTTCTGAGATAGTTCTCATCGAATATATCAGTTTGGGCGATGGTTCCGATTGTCAACATTTTTTCAGAATCAATAAAATAATCTAACAGCACCTCATAGCGAAAAAGTGCGCGGCGCCGATGTTTTTCGAAGTTCCGACGACAGTTCCGGTAAGTTTTGAGATAGTTCTCATCGAATATATCAGTTTGGGCGATAGTTCCGATTGTCAACATTTTTTGAGAATCATTGAAATAATCATACAGCACCTCATCGCCAAAAAGTGTGCGGCGCCGATCTTTTTCGGAGTTCCGACGACAGTTTCCGTGCGTTCTGAGATGGTTCTCATCGAATTCATCGGCTTGGGCGATAGTTCCGATCGTCAACATTTTTTCGGATTCATTGAAATATTCTAACAGCACCTCATCGCGGAAAAGTGCGCGGTGCCGATCTTTTTCGAAGTTCCGACGACAGTTACGGTGGGTTCTGAGATCGTTCTCATCGAATATATCAGTTTGGGCGATGGTTCCGATTGTCAACATTTTTTCAGAATGAATAAAATAATCTAACAGCACCTCATCGCGAAAAAGTGCGCGGCGCCGATGTTTTTCGAAGTTCCGACGACAGTTCCGGTGAGTTCTGAGATAGTTCTCATCGAATATATCAGTTTGGGCGATAGTTCCGATTGTCAACATTTTTTAAAAATCATTGAAATAATCTTACAGCACCTCATCGCCAAAAAGTGCGCGGCGCCGATCTTTTTCGAAGTTCCGACGACAGTTTCGATGCGTTCTGAGATAGTTCTCTTTGAATTTATCAGTTTGGGCGATAGTTCCGATCGTCAACATTTTTTCAGAATTATTGAAATAATCTAACAGCACCTCATCGCGAAAAAGTGCGCGGTGCCGATCTTTTTCGAAGTTCCGACGACAGTTCCGGTTGGTTCTGAGATAGTTCTCATCGAATATATCAGTTTGGAAGATGGTTCCGATTGTCAACATTCTTTCAGAATCAATAAAATAATCTAACAGCACCTCATCGCGAAAAAGTGCGCGGCGCCCATCTTTATCGAAGTTCCGACGACAGTTCCGGTGAGTTCTGAGATAGTTCTCATTGAATATATCAGTTTGGGCGATAGTTCCGATCGTCAACATTTTTTAAGAATTATTGAAATAATCTAACAGCACCTCATCGCGAAAAAGTGCGCGGTGCCGATCTTTGTCGAAGTTCCGACGACAGTTCCGGTGAGTTCTGAAATAGTTCTCATCGAATATATCAGTTTGGGCGATAGTTCCGATCGTCAACATTTTTTAAGAATCATTGAAATAATCTAACAGCACCTCATCGCGAAAAAGTGCGCGGTGCCGATCTTTGTCAAAGTTCCGACGACAGTTCCGGTGGGTTCTGAGATCGTTCTCATCGAATATATCAGTTTGGGCGATGGTTACGATTGTCAACATTTTTTCAGAATCAATAAAATAATCTAACAGCACCTCATCGCGAAAAAGTGCGCGGCGCCGATGTTTTTCGAAGTTCCGACGACAGTTCCGGTGAGTTCTGAGATAGTTCTCATCGAATATATCAGTTTGGGCGATAGTTCCGATTGTCAACATTTTTTAAAAATCATTGAAATAATCTTACAGCACCTCATCGCCAAAAAGTGCGCGGCGCCGATATTTTTCGAAGTTCCGACGACAGTTTCGGTGCATTCTGAGATAGTTCTCTTTGAATTTATCTGTTTGGGCGATAGTTCCGATCGTCAACATTTTTTCAGA
Source organism: Tenthredo livida (assembly GCA_963992785.1). Lineage (NCBI taxonomy): Eukaryota > Metazoa > Arthropoda > Insecta > Hymenoptera > Tenthredinidae > Tenthredo > Tenthredo livida. The sequence continues at coordinate 5,874,685 of OZ023069.1, read as the reverse complement.
ATTATTGAAATAATCTAACAGCACCTCATCGCGAAAAAGTGCGCGGTGCCGATCTTTTTCGAAGTTCCGACGACAGTTCCGGTTGGTTCTGAGATAGTTCTCATCGAATATATCAGTTTGGGCGATGGTTCCGATTGTCAACATTCTTTCAGAATCAATAAAATAATCTAACAGCACCTCATCGCGAAAAAGTGCGCGGCGCCGATGTTTTTCGAAGTTCCGACGACAGTTCCGGAGAGTTCTGAGATAGTTCTCATCGAATATATCAGTTTGGGCGATAGTTCCGATTGTCAACATTTTTTAAAAACCATTGAAATAATCTTACAGCACCTCATCGCCAAAAAGTGCGCGGCGCCGATCTTTTTCGAAGTTCCGACGACAGTTTCGGTGCGTTCTGAGATAGTTCTGTTCGAATTTATCAGTTTGGGCGATAGTTCCGATTGTCAACATTTTTTCAGAATTATTGAAATAATCTCACAGCACCTCATCGCGAAAAAGTGCGCGGTGCCGATCTTTTTCGAAGTTCCGACGATAGTTTCAGTGAGTTCTGAGATGGTTCCTATCGAATTCATCAGTTTGGGCCATAGTTCCGATCGTGAACATTCTTTCAGAATTATTTAAATAATCTAATAGCACCTCATCGCGAAAGAGTGCGCGGTGCCGATCTTTTTCGAAGTTCCGACGACAGTTCCGGTGAGTTCTGAGATAGTTCTCATCGAATATATCAGTTCAGGCGATGGTTCCGATTGTCAACATTTTTTCAGAATTATTGAAATAATCTAAGAGCACCTCATTTATTTATTTGGAGATAGGCTCAACAGGCGAACCCAGTGAGGGCACAAGTAAAACAATCAAGAGCAAATACAAAACATACATGAGTAAACTAAGATTAATTACAGAAGAGCTTACGAACTAGGTTGCATAGATACTAGGTTATAGCGAGGATTTGGCTAAATAAAACTTAGCACGAACTAAGGCGAGAAAAGCCGCGGGGCTAAGAGAGCCGGGATCGCAAGACTGAGGGAGGTCATTGAAGAGACTGCACAGCATTCGCACGGGGGAGCGAAGTCCAATATTACCTCGCACGCGGCTGAGGTGGAAGGCCACATTATGGCGGGCCGCGGGCCTAGGAACGCAGAATGCAAGGCACCCAAGAAGGTCCGGGCAGTCAACGCGACCGGTGAGAAGTTTGAATAAGAATGAGATAGAGGCAACATCGCGCCTAGCAGACAGGGGCGGAATCCCGAACCTTGCACATAAAGCACCACCATCACAACCACGCGCAGGATAGACGGAGTCAGCTCTAAACGCGAGGTATTTCAGAAACCTACGCTGAACGCTTTCAATCATTTTAGTGTCACGGACGAGCACGGGGCACCAGACGATCGAGCCATATTCGAGCCATATTCGAACTCATCGCGAAAAAGTGCGCGGCGCCGATGTTTTTCGAAGTTCCAACGACAGTTCCGGTGAGTTCTGAGATGGTTCTCATCGAATATATCAGTTTGGGCGATAGTTCCGATTGTCAACATTTTTTAAGAATCATTGAAATAATCTTACAGCACCTCATCGCCAAAAAGTGCGCGGCGCCGATCTTTTTCGAAGTTCCGACGACAGTTCCGGTGAGTTCTGGGAAAGTTCTCATCAAATATATCAGTTTGGGCGATAGTTCCGACCGTCAACATTTTTTAAGAATAATTGAAATATTCTAACAGCACCTCATCGCGAAAAAGTGCGCGGCGCCGAACTTTTTCGAAGTTCCGACGACAGTTCCGGTGGGTTCTAAAATAGTTCTTATCGAATATATCAGTTTGGGCGATGGTTCCGATTGTCAACATTTTTTCAGAATCATTGAAATAATCTTACAGCACCTCATCGCCAAAAAGTGCGCGGCGCCGATCTTTTTCGAAGTTCCGACGACAGTTTCGGTGCGTTCTGAGATAGTTCTGTTTGAATTTATCAGTTTGGGCGATAGTTCCGATCGTCAACATTTTTTCAGAATTATTGAAATAATCTCACAGCACCTCATCGCGAAAAAGTGCGCGGTGCCGATCTTTTTCGAAGTTCCGACGACAGTTCCGGTGAGTTCTGAGATGGTTCCTATCGAATTCATCAGTTTGGGCGATAGTTCCGATCGTGAACATTTTTTCAGAATTATTTAAATAATCTAATAGCACCTCATCGCGAAAAAGTGCGCGGTGCCGATCTTTTCCGAAGTTCCGACGAGAGATCCGGTGAGTTCTGAGATAGTTCTCATCGAATATATCAGTTCAGGCGATGGTTGCGATTGTCAACATTTTTTCAGAATTATTGAAATAATCTAAGAGCACCTCATCGCGAAAAAGTGCGCGGCGCCGATGTTTTTCGAAGTTCCGACGACAGTTCCGGTGAGTTCTGAGATGGTTCCCATCGAATATATCAGTTTGGGCGATAGTTCCGATTGTCAACATTTTTTAAGAATCATTGAAATAATCTTACAGCACCTCATCGCCAAAAAGTGCGCGGCGCCGATCTTTTTCGAAGTTCCGACGACAGTTCCGGTGAGTTCTGGGATAGTTCTCATCAAATATATCAGTTTGGGCGATAGTTCCGACCGTCAACATTTTTTAAGAATAATTGAAATATTCTAACAGCACCTCATCGCGAAAAAGTGCGCGGCGCCGAACTTTTTCGAAGTTCCGACGACAGTTCCGGTGGGTTCTAAAATAGTTCTTATCGAATATATCAGTTTGGGCGATGGTTCCGATTGTCAACATTTTTTCAGAATCATTGAAATAATCTAAGAGCACCTCATGGCGAAAAAGTGCGCGGCGCCGATCTTTCTCGAAGTTCCGACGACAGTTCCGGTGAGTTCTGAGATAGTTCTCATCGAATATATCAGTGTCGGCGATAGTTTCGATCGTCAACATTTTTTAAGAATTATTGAAATAATCTAACAGCACCTCATCGCGAAAAAGTGCGCGGCGCCCATCTTTATCGAAGTTCCGACGACAGTTCCGGTGAGTTCTGAGATAGTTCTCATTGAATATATCAGTTTGGGCGATAGTTCCGATCGTCAACATTTTTTAAGAATTATTGAAATAATCTAACAGCACCTCATCGCGAAAAAGTGCGCGGTGCCGATCTTTGTCGAAGTTCCGACGACAGTTCCGGTCGGTTCTAAGATAGTTCTCATCGAATATATCAGTTTGGGCGATAGTCCCGATCGTCAACATTTTTTAAGAATTATTGAAATAATCTAACAGCACCTCATCGCGAAAAAGTGCGCGGTGCCGATCTTTTTCGAAGTTCCGACGACAGTTTCGGTGGGTTCTGAGATAGTTCTCATCGAATATATCAGTTTGGGCGATGGTTCCGATTGTCAACATTATTTCAGAATTATTAAAATAATCTAAGAGCACCTCATCGCGAAAAAGTGCGCGGCGCCGATGTTTTTCGAAGTTTCGACGACAGTTCCGGTGAGTTCTGAAATAGTTCTCATCGAATATATCAGTTTAGGCGATAGTTCCGATTGTCAACATTTTTTAAGAATTATTGAAATAATCTAACAGCACCTCATCGCGAAAAAGTGCGCAGTGCCGATCTTTTTCGAAGTTCCGACGACAGTTACGGTAGGTTCTGAGATAGTTCTCATCGAATATATCAGTTTGGGCGATGGTTCCGATTGTCAACATTTTTTCAGAATCAATGAAATAATCTAACAGCACCTCATAGCGAAAAAGTGCGCGGCGCCGATGTTTTTCGAAGTTCCGACTACAGTTCCGGTAAGTTCTGAGATAGTTCTCATCGAATATATCAGTTTGGGCGATAGTTCCGATTGTCAACATTTTTTGAGAATCATTGAAATAATCTTACAGCACCTCATCGCCAAAAAGTGCGCGGCGCCGATCTTTTTCGGAGTTCCGACGACAGTTCCCGTGCGTTCTGAGATGGTTCTCATCGAATTCATCGGCTTGGGCGATAGTTCCGATCGTCAACATTTTTTCAGATTCATTAAAATATTCTAACAGCACCTCATCGCGGAAAAGTGCGCGGTGCCGATCTTTTTCGAAGTTCCGACGACAGTTACGGTGGGTTCTGAGATCGTTCTCATCGAATATATCAGTTTGGGCGATGGTTCCGATTGTCAACATTTTTTCAGAATCAATAAAATAATCTAACAGCACCTCATCGCGAAAAAGTGCGCGGCGCCGATGTTTTTCGAAGTTCCGACGACAGTTCCGGTGAGTTCTGAGATAGTTCCTATCGAATATATCAGTTTGGGCGATAGTTCCGATTGTCAACATTTTTTAAAAATCATTGAAATAATCTTACAGCACCTCATCGCGAAGAAGTGCGCGGCGCCGATCTTTTTCGAAGTTCCGACGACGGTTTCGGTGCGTTCTGAGATAGTTCTCTTTGAATTTATCAGTTTGGGCGATAGTTACGATCGTCAACATTTTTTCAGAATTATTGAAATAATCTAACAGCACCTCATCGCGAAGAAGTGCGCGGTGCCGATCTTTTTCGAAGTTCCGACGACAGTTCCGGTTGGTTCTGAGATAGTTCTCATCGGATATATCAGTTTGGGCGATGGTTCCGATTGTCAACATTTTTTCAGAATCAATAAAATAATCTAACAGCACCTCATCGCGAAAAAGTGCGCGGCGCCGATGTTTTTCGAAGTTACGACGACAGTTCCGGAGAGTTCTGAGATAGTTCTCATCGAATATATCAGTTTGGGCGATAGTTCCGATTGTCAACATTTTTTAAAAATCATTGAAATAATCTCACAGCACCTCATCGCCAAAAAGTGCGCGGCGCCGATCTTTTTCGAAGTTCCGACGACAGTTTCGGTGCGTTCTGAGATAGTTCTCTTTGAATTCATCAGTTTGGGCGATAGTTCCGATCGTGAACATTTTTTCAGAATTATTTAAATAATCTAATAGCACCTGATCGCGAAAGAGTGCGCGGTGCCGATCTTTTTCGAAGTTCCGACGACAGTTCCGGTGAGTTCTGAGATAGTTCTCATCGAATATATCAGTTCAGGCGATGGTTCCGATTGTCAACATTTTTTCAGAATTATTGAAATAATCTAAGAGCACCTCATCGCGAAAAAGTGCGCGGCGCCGATGGTTTTCGAAGTTCCGACGACAGTTCCGGTGAGTTCTGAGATGGTTCTCATCGAATATATTAGTTTGGGCGATAGTTTCGATTGTCAACATTTTTTAAGAATCATTGAAATAATCTTACAGCACCTCATCGCCAAAAAGTGCGCGGCGCCGATCTTTTTCGAAGTTCCGACGACAATTCCGGTGAGTTCTGGGATAGTTCTCATCAAATATATCAGTTTGGGCGATAGTTCCGACCGTCAACATTTTTTAAGAATAATTGAAATATTCTAACAGCACCTCATCGCGAAAAAGTGCGCGGCGCCGAACTTTTTCGAAGTTCCGACGACAGTTCCGGTGGGTTCTAAAATAGTTCTTATCGAATATATCAGTTTGGGCGATGGTTCCGATTGTCAACATTTTTTCAGAATCATTGAAATAATCTAAGAGAACCTCATCGCGAAAAAGTGCGCGGCGCCGATCTTTCTCGAAGTTCCGACGACAGTTCCGGTGAGTTCCGAGATAGTTCTCACCGAATTTATCAGTTTGGGCGATAGTCCCGATCGTCAACATTTTTTAAGAATTATTGAAATAATCTAACAGCACCTCATCGCGAAAAAGTGGGCGGTGCCGATCTTTTTCGAAGTTCCGACGACAGTTTCGGTGGGTTCTGAGATAGTTCTCATCGAATATATCAGTTTGGGCGATGGTTCCGATTGTCAACATTATTTCAGAATTATTAAAATAATCTAAGAGCACCTCATCGCGAAAAAGTGCGCGGCGCCGATGTTTTTCGAAGTTCCGACGACAATTCCGGTGAGTTCTGAAATAGTTCTCATCGAATATATCAGTTTGGGCGATAGTTCCGATTGTCAACATTTTTTAAAAATCATTGAAATAATCTTACAGCACCTCATCGCCAAAAATTGCGCAGCGCCGATCTTTTTCGAAGTTCCGACGACAGTTTCGGTGCGTTCTGAGATAGTTCTCATCGAATTTATCAGTCTGGGCGATAGTTCCGATCGTCAACATTTTTTCAGAATTATTGAAATAATCTAACAGCACCTCATCGCGAAAAAGTGCGCGGTGCCGATCTTTTTCGAAGTTCCGACGACAGTTTCGGTGGGTTCTGAGATAGTTCTCATCGAATATATCAGTTTGGGCGATGGTTCCGATTGTCAACATTATTTCAGAATTATTAAAATAATCTAAGAGCACCTCATCGCGAAAAAGTGCGCGGCGCCGATGTTTTTCGAAGTTTCGACGACAGTTCCGGTGAGTTCTGAAATAGTTCTCATCGAATATATCAGTTTGGGCGATAGTTCCGATTGTCAACATTTTTTAAGAATTATTGAAATAATCTAACAGCACCTCATCGCGAAAAAGTGCGCAGTGCCGATCTTTTTCGAAGTTCCGACGACAGTTACGGTAGGTTCTGAGATAGTTCTCATCGAATATATCAGTTTGGGCGATGGTTCCGATTGTCAACATTTTTTCAGAATCAATAAAATAATCTAACAGCACCTCATAGCGAAAAAGTGCGCGGCGCCGATGTTTTTCGAAGTTCCGACTACAGTTCCGGTAAGTTCTGAGATAGTTCTCATCGAATATATCAGTTTGGGCGATGGTTCCGATTGTCAACATTTTTTGAGAATCATTGAAATAATCTTACAGCACCTCATCGCCAAAAAGTGCGCGGTGCCGATCTTTTTCGGAGTTCCGACGACAGTTCCCGTGCGTTCTGAGATGGTTCTCATCGAATTCATCGGCTTGGGCGATAGTTCCGATCGTCAACGTTTTTTCAGATTCATTAAAATATTCTAACAGCACCTCATCGCGGAAAAGTGCGCGGTGCCGATCTTTTTCGAAGTTCCGACGACAGTTACGGTGGGTTCTGAGATCGTTCTCATCGAATATATCAGTTTGGGCGATGGTTCCGATTGTCAACATTTTTTCAGAATCAATAAAATAATCTAACAGCACCTCATCGCGAAAAAGTGCGCGGCGCCGATGTTTTTCGAAGTTCCGACGACAGTTCCGGTGAGTTCTGAGATAGTTCTCATCGAATATATCAGTTTGGGCGATGGTTCCGATTGTCAACATTTTTTCAGAATCAATAAAATAATCTAACAGCACCTCATCGCGAAAAAGTGCGCGGCGCCCATCTTTATCGAAGTTCCGACGACAGTTCCGGTGAGTTCTGAGATAGTTCTCATTGAATATATCAGTTTGGGCGATAGTTCCGATCGTCAACATTTTTTAAGAATTATTGAAATAATCTAACAGCACCTCATCGCGAAAAAGTGCGCGGTGCCGATCTTTGTCGAAGTTCCGACGACAGTTCCGGTCGGTTCTGAGATAGTTCTCATCGAATATATCAGTTTGGGCGATAGTCCCGATCGTCAACATTTTTTAAGAATTATTGAAATAATCTAACAGCACCTCATCGCGAAAAAGTGCGCGGTGCCGATCTTTTTCGAAGTTCCGACGACAGTTTCGGTGGGTTATGAGATAGTTCTCATCGAATATATCAGTTTGGGCGATGGTTCCGATTGTCAACATTATTTCAGAATTATTAAAATAATCTAAGAGCACCTCATCGCGAAAAAGTGCGCGGCGCCGATGTTTTTCGAAGTTTCGACGACAGTTCCGGTGAGTTCTGAAATAGTTCTCATCGAATATATCAGTTTAGGCGATAGTTCCGATTGTCAACATTTTTTAAGAATTATTGAAATAATCTAACAGCACCTCATCGCGAAAAAGTGCGCAGTGCCGATCTTTTTCGAAGTTCCGACGACAGTTACGGTAGGTTCTGAGATAGTTCTCATCGAATATATCAGTTTGGGCGATGGTTCCGATGGTCAACATTTTTTCAGAATCAATGAAATAATCTAACAGCACCTCATAGCGAAAAAGTGCGCGGCGCCGATGTTTTTCGAAGTTCCGACTACAGTTCCGGTAAGTTCTGAGATAGTTCTCATCGAATATATCAGTTTGGGCGATAGTTCCGATTGTCAACATTTTTTGAGAATCATTGAAATAATCTTACAGCACCTCATCGCCAAAAAGTGCGCGGCGCCGATCTTTTTCGGAGTTCCGACGACAGTTCCCGTGCGTTCTGAGATAGTTCTCATCGAATTCATCGGCTTGGGCGATAGTTCCGATCGTCAACATTTTTTCAGATTCATTAAAATATTCTAACAGCACCTCATCGCGGAAAAGTGCGCGGTGCCGATCTTTTTCGAAGTTCCGACGACAGTTACGGTGGGTTCTGAGATCGTTCTCATCGAATATATCAGTTTGGGCGATGGTTCCGATTGTCAACATTTTTTCAGAATCAATAAAATAATCTAACAGCACCTCATCGCGAAAAAGTGCGCGGCGCCGATGTTTTTCGAAGTTCCGACGACAGTTCCGGTGAGTTCTGAGATAGTTCCCATCGAATATATCAGTTTGGGCGATAGTTCCGATTGTCAACATTTTTTAAAAATCATTGAAATAATCTTACAGCACCTCATCGCCAAAAAGTGCGCGGCGCCGATCTTTTTCGAAGTTCCGACGACAGTTTCGGTGCGTTCTGAGATAGTTCTCTTTGAATTTATCAGTTTGGGCGATAGTTACGATCGTCAACATTTTTTCAGAATTATTGAAATAATCTAACAGCACCTCATCGCGAAGAAGTGCGCGGTGCCGATCTTTTTCGAAGTTCCGACGACAGTTCCGGTTGGTTCTGAGATAGTTCTCATCGAATATATCAGTTTGGGCGATAATTCCGATTGTCAACATTTTTTCAGAATCAATAAAATAATCTAACAGCACCTCATCGCGAAAAAGTGCTTGGCGCCGATGTTTTTTGAAGTTACGACGACAGTTCCGGAGAGTTCTGAGATAGTTCTCATCGAATATATCAGTTTGGGCGATAGTTCCGATTGTCAACATTTTTTAAAAATCATTGAAATAATCTCACAGCACCTCATCGCCAAAAAGTGCGCGGCGCCGATCTTTTTCGAAGTTCCGACGACAGTTTCGGTGCGTTCTGAGATAGTTCTCTTTGAATTCATCAGTTTGGGCGATAGTTCCGATCGTGAACATTTTTTCAGAATTATTTAAATAATCTAATAGCACCTGATCGCGAAAGAGTGCGCGGTGCCGATCTTTTTCGAAGTTCCGACGACAGTTCCGGAGAGTTCTGAGATAGTTCTCATCGAATATATCAGTTTCGGAGATAGTTCCGATCGTCAACATTTTTTAAGAATTATTGAAATAATCTAACAGCACCTCATCGCGAAAAAGTGCGCGGCGCCGATGTTTTTCGAAGTTCCGACGACAGTTCCGGTGAGTTCTGAGATGGTTCTCATCGAATATATCAGTTTGGGCGATAGTTCCGATTGTCAACATTTTTTAAGAATCATTGAAATAATCTTACAGCACCTCATCGCCAAAAAGTGCGCGGCGCCGATCTTTTTCGAAGTTCCGACGACAGTTCCGGTGAGTTCTGGGATAGTTCTCATCAAATATATCAGTTTGGGCGATAGTTCCGACCGTCAACATTTTTTAAGAATAATCGAAATATTCTAACAGCACCTCATCGCGAGAAAGTGCGCGGCGCCGAACTTTTTCGAAGTTCCGACGACAGTTTCGGTGGGTTCTGGAATAGTTCTTATCGAATATATCAGTTTGGGCGATAGTTCCGATTGTCAACATTTTTTCAGAATCATTGAAATAATCTAAGAGCACCTCATCGCGAAAAAGTGCGCGGCGCCGATGTTTTTCGAAGTTCCGACGACAGTTCCGGTGAGTTCTGAAATAGTTCTCATCGAATATATCAGTTTGGGCGATAGTTCCGATTCTCAACATTTTTTAAACATCATTGAAATAATCTTACAGCACCTCATCGCCAAAAAGTGCGCGGCGCCGATCTTTTTCGAAGTTCCGACGACAGTTTCGGTGCGTTCTGAGATAGTTCTCATCGAATTTATCAGTCTGGGCGATAGTTCCGATCGTCAACATTTTTTCAGAATTATTGGAATAATCTAACAGCACCTCATCGCGGAAAAGTGCGCGGTGCCGATCTTTTTCGAAGTTCCGACGACAGTTCCGGTGAGTTCTGAGATGGTTTTCATCGAATTCATCAGTTTGGGCGATAGTTCCGATCGTGAACATTTTTTCAGAATTATTTAAATAATCTAATAGCACCTCATCGCGAAAAAGTGCGCGGTGCCGATCTTTTTCGAAGTTCCGACCACAGTTCCGGTGAGTTCTGAGATAGTTCTCATCGAATATATCAGTTTGGGCGATAGTTCCGATCGTCAACATTTTTTAAGAATTATTGAAATAATCTAACAGCACCTCATCGCGAAAAAGTGCGCAGTGCCGATCTTTTTCGAAGTTCCGACGACAGTGACGGTAGGTTCTGAGATAGTTCTCATCGAATATATCAGTTTGGGCGATGGTTCCGATTGTCAACATTTTTTCAGAATCAATGAAATAATCTAACAGCACCTCATAGCGAAAAAGTGCGCGGCGCCGATGTTTTTCGAAGTTCCGACTACAGTTCCGGTAAGTTCTGAGATAGTTCTCATCGAATATATCAGTTTGGGCGATAGTTCCGATTGTCAACATTTTTTGAGAATCATTGAAATAATCTTACAGCACCTCATCGCCAAAAAGTGCGCGGCGCCGATCTTTTTCGGAGTTCCGACGACAGTTCCCGTGCGTTCTGAGATAGTTCTCATCGAATTCATCGGCTTGGGCGATAGTTCCGATCGTCAACATTTTTTCAGATTCATTAAAATATTCTAACAGCACCTCATCGCGGAAAAGTGCGCGGTGCCGATCTTTTTCGAAGTTCCGACGACAGTTACGGTGGGTTCTGAGATCGTTCTCATCGAATATATCAGTTTGGGCGATGGTTCCGATTGTCAACATTTTTTCAGAATCAATAAAATAATCTAACAGCACCTCATCGCGAAAAAGTGCGCGGCGCCGATGTTTTTCGAAGTTCCGACGACAGTTTCGGTGAGTTCTGAGATAGTTCCCATCGAATATATCAGTTTGGGCGATATTTCCGATTGTCAACATTTTTTAAAAATCATTGAAATAATCTTACAGCACCTCATCGCCAAAAAGTGCGCGGCGCCGATCTTTTTCGAAGTTCCGACGACAGTTTCGGTGCGTTCTGAGATAGTTCTCTTTGAATTTATCAGTTTGGGCGATAGTTCCGATCGTCAACATTTTTTCAGAATTATTGGAATAATCTAACAGCACCTCATCGCGGAAAAGTGCGCGGTGCCGATCTTTTTCGAAGTTCCGACGACAGTTCCGGTGAGTTCTGAGATAGTTCTCATCGAATATATCAGTTTGGGCGATGGTTCCGATTGTCAACATTTTTTCAGAATTATTTATATAATCTAAAAGCACCTCATCGCGAAAAAGTGCGCGGCGCTGATCTTTTTCGAAGTTCCGACGACAGTTCCGGTGAGTTCTGAGATAGTTCTCATCAAGTATATCAGTTTGGGCGATAGTTCCGATCGTCAACATTTTTTAAGAATTATTGAAATAATCTAACAGCACCTCATCGCGAAAAAGTGCGCAGTGCCGATCTTTTTCGAAGTTCCGACGACAGTGACGGTAGGTTCTGAGATAGTTCTCATCGAATATATCAGTTTGGGCGATGGTTCCGATTGTCAACATTTTTTCAGAATCAATAAAATAATCTAACAGCACCTCATAGCGAAAAAGTGCGCGGCGCCGATGTTTTTCGAAGTTCCGACGACAGTTCCGGTAAGTTTTGAGATAGTTCTCATCGAATATATCAGTTTGGGCGATAGTTCCGATTGTCAACATTTTTTGAGAATCATTGAAATAATCATACAGCACCTCATCGCCAAAAAGTGTGCGGCGCCGATCTTTTTCGGAGTTCCGACGACAGTTTCCGTGCGTTCTGAGATGGTTCTCATCGAATTCATCGGCTTGGGCGATAGTTCCGATCGTCAACATTTTTTCGGATTCATTGAAATATTCTAACAGCACCTCATCGCGGAAAAGTGCGCGGTGCCGATCTTTTTCGAAGTTCCGACGACAGTTACGGTGGGTTCTGAGATCGTTCTCATCGAATATATCAGTTTGGGCGATGGTTCCGATTGTCAACATTTTTTCAGAATGAATAAAATAATCTAACAGCACCTCATCGCGAAAAAGTGCGCGGCGCCGATGTTTTTCGAAGTTCCGACGACAGTTCCGGTGAGTTCTGAGATAGTTCTCATCGAATATATCAGTTTGGGCGATAGTTCCGATTGTCAACATTTTTTAAAAATCATTGAAATAATCTTACAGCACCTCATCGCCAAAAAGTGCGCGGCGCCGATCTTTTTCGAAGTTCCGACGACAGTTTCGATGCGTTCTGAGATAGTTCTCTTTGAATTTATCAGTTTGGGCGATAGTTCCGATCGTCAACATTTTTTCAGAATTATTGAAATAATCTAACAGCACCTCATCGCGAAAAAGTGCGCGGTGCCGATCTTTTTCGAAGTTCCGACGACAGTTCCGGTTGGTTCTGAGATAGTTCTCATCGAATATATCAGTTTGGAAGATGGTTCCGATTGTCAACATTCTTTCAGAATCAATAAAATAATCTAACAGCACCTCATCGCGAAAAAGTGCGCGGCGCCCATCTTTATCGAAGTTCCGACGACAGTTCCGGTGAGTTCTGAGATAGTTCTCATTGAATATATCAGTTTGGGCGATAGTTCCGATCGTCAACATTTTTTAAGAATTATTGAAATAATCTAACAGCACCTCATCGCGAAAAAGTGCGCGGTGCCGATCTTTGTCGAAGTTCCGACGACAGTTCCGGTGAGTTCTGAAATAGTTCTCATCGAATATATCAGTTTGGGCGATAGTTCCGATCGTCAACATTTTTTAAGAATCATTGAAATAATCTAACAGCACCTCATCGCGAAAAAGTGCGCGGTGCCGATCTTTGTCAAAGTTCCGACGACAGTTCCGGTGGGTTCTGAGATCGTTCTCATCGAATATATCAGTTTGGGCGATGGTTACGATTGTCAACATTTTTTCAGAATCAATAAAATAATCTAACAGCACCTCATCGCGAAAAAGTGCGCGGCGCCGATGTTTTTCGAAGTTCCGACGACAGTTCCGGTGAGTTCTGAGATAGTTCTCATCGAATATATCAGTTTGGGCGATAGTTCCGATTGTCAACATTTTTTAAAAATTATTGAAATAATCTTACAGCACCTCATCGCCAAAAAGTGCGCGGCGCCGATCTTTTTCGAAGTTCCGACGACAGTTTCGGTGCGTTCTGAGATAGTTCTCTTTGAATTTATCTGTTTGGGCGATAGTTCCGATCGTCAACATTTTTTCAGAATTATTGAAATAATCTAACAGCACCTCATCGCGAAAAAGTGCGCGGTGCCGATCTTTTTCGAAGTTCCGACGACAGTTCCGGTTGGTTCTGAGATAGTTCTCATCGAATATATCAGTTTGGGCGATGGTTCCGATTGTCAACATTCTTTCAGAATCAATAAAATAATCTAACAGCACCTCATCGCGAAAAAGTGCGCGGCGCCGATGTTTTTCGAAGTTCCGACGACAGTTCCGGAGAGTTCTGAGATAGTTCTCATCGAATATATCAGTTTGGGCGATAGTTCCGATTGTCAACATTTTTTAAAAACCATTGAAATAATCTTACAGCACCTCATCGCCAAAAAGTGCGCGGCGCCGATCTTTTTCGAAGTTCCGACGACAGTTTCGGTGCGTTCTGAGATAGTTCTGTTCGAATTTATCAGTTTGGGCGATAGTTCCGATTGTCAACATTTTTTCAGAATTATTGAAATAATCTCACAGCACCTCATCGCGAAAAAGTGCGCGGTGCCGATCTTTTTCGAAGTTCCGACGATAGTTTCAGTGAGTTCTGAGATGGTTCCTATCGAATTCATCAGTTTGGGCCATAGTTCCGATCGTGAACATTCTTTCAGAATTATTTAAATAATCTAATAGCACCTCATCGCGAAAGAGTGCGCGGTGCCGATCTTTTTCGAAGTTCCGACGACAGTTCCGGTGAGTTCTGAGATAGTTCTCATCGAATATATCAGTTCAGGCGATGGTTCCGATTGTCAACATTTTTTCAGAATTATTGAAATAATCTAAGAGCACCTCATTTATTTATTTGGAGATAGGCTCAACAGGCGAACCCAGTGAGGGCACAAGTAAAACAATCAAGAGCAAATACAAAACATACATGAGTAAACTAAGATTAATTACAGAAGAGCTTACGAACTAGGTTGCATAGATACTAGGTTATAGCGAGGATTTGGCTAAATAAAACTTAGCACGAACTAAGGCGAGAAAAGCCGCGGGGCTAAGAGAGCCGGGATCGCAAGACTGAGGGAGGTCATTGAAGAGACTGCACAGCATTCGCACGGGGGAGCGAAGTCCAATATTACCTCGCACGCGGCTGAGGTGGAAGGCCACATTATGGCGGGCCGCGGGCCTAGGAACGCAGAATGCAAGGCACCCAAGAAGGTCCGGGCAGTCAACGCGACCGGTGAGAAGTTTGAATAAGAATGAGATAGAGGCAACATCGCGCCTAGCAGACAGGGGCGGAATCCCGAACCTTGCACATAAAGCACCACCATCACAACCACGCGCAGGATAGACGGAGTCAGCTCTAAACGCGAGGTATTTCAGAAACCTACGCTGAACGCTTTCAATCATTTTAGTGTCACGGACGAGCACGGGGCACCAGACGATCGAGCCATATTCGAGCCATATTCGAACTCATCGCGAAAAAGTGCGCGGCGCCGATGTTTTTCGAAGTTCCAACGACAGTTCCGGTGAGTTCTGAGATGGTTCTCATCGAATATATCAGTTTGGGCGATAGTTCCGATTGTCAACATTTTTTAAGAATCATTGAAATAATCTTACAGCACCTCATCGCCAAAAAGTGCGCGGCGCCGATCTTTTTCGAAGTTCCGACGACAGTTCCGGTGAGTTCTGGGAAAGTTCTCATCAAATATATCAGTTTGGGCGATAGTTCCGACCGTCAACATTTTTTAAGAATAATTGAAATATTCTAACAGCACCTCATCGCGAAAAAGTGCGCGGCGCCGAACTTTTTCGAAGTTCCGACGACAGTTCCGGTGGGTTCTAAAATAGTTCTTATCGAATATATCAGTTTGGGCGATGGTTCCGATTGTCAACATTTTTTCAGAATCATTGAAATAATCTTACAGCACCTCATCGCCAAAAAGTGCGCGGCGCCGATCTTTTTCGAAGTTCCGACGACAGTTTCGGTGCGTTCTGAGATAGTTCTGTTTGAATTTATCAGTTTGGGCGATAGTTCCGATCGTCAACATTTTTTCAGAATTATTGAAATAATCTCACAGCACCTCATCGCGAAAAAGTGCGCGGTGCCGATCTTTTTCGAAGTTCCGACGACAGTTCCGGTGAGTTCTGAGATGGTTCCTATCGAATTCATCAGTTTGGGCGATAGTTCCGATCGTGAACATTTTTTCAGAATTATTTAAATAATCTAATAGCACCTCATCGCGAAAAAGTGCGCGGTGCCGATCTTTTCCGAAGTTCCGACGAGAGATCCGGTGAGTTCTGAGATAGTTCTCATCGAATATATCAGTTCAGGCGATGGTTGCGATTGTCAACATTTTTTCAGAATTATTGAAATAATCTAAGAGCACCTCATCGCGAAAAAGTGCGCGGCGCCGATGTTTTTCGAAGTTCCGACGACAGTTCCGGTGAGTTCTGAGATGGTTCCCATCGAATATATCAGTTTGGGCGATAGTTCCGATTGTCAACATTTTTTAAGAATCATTGAAATAATCTTACAGCACCTCATCGCCAAAAAGTGCGCGGCGCCGATCTTTTTCGAAGTTCCGACGACAGTTCCGGTGAGTTCTGGGATAGTTCTCATCAAATATATCAGTTTGGGCGATAGTTCCGACCGTCAACATTTTTTAAGAATAATTGAAATATTCTAACAGCACCTCATCGCGAAAAAGTGCGCGGCGCCGAACTTTTTCGAAGTTCCGACGACAGTTCCGGTGGGTTCTAAAATAGTTCTTATCGAATATATCAGTTTGGGCGATGGTTCCGATTGTCAACATTTTTTCAGAATCATTGAAATAATCTAAGAGCACCTCATGGCGAAAAAGTGCGCGGCGCCGATCTTTCTCGAAGTTCCGACGACAGTTCCGGTGAGTTCTGAGATAGTTCTCATCGAATATATCAGTTTCGGCGATAGTTTCGATCGTCAACATTTTTTAAGAATTATTGAAATAATCTAACAGCACCTCATCGCGAAAAAGTGCGCGGCGCCCATCTTTATCGAAGTTCCGACGACAGTTCCGGTGAGTTCTGAGATAGTTCTCATTGAATATATCAGTTTGGGCGATAGTTCCGATCGTCAACATTTTTTAAGAATTATTGAAATAATCTAACAGCACCTCATCGCGAAAAAGTGCGCGGTGCCGATCTTTGTCGAAGTTCCGACGACAGTTCCGGTCGGTTCTAAGATAGTTCTCATCGAATATATCAGTTTGGGCGATAGTCCCGATCGTCAACATTTTTTAAGAATTATTGAAATAATCTAACAGCACCTCATCGCGAAAAAGTGCGCGGTGCCGATCTTTTTCGAAGTTCCGACGACAGTTTCGGTGGGTTCTGAGATAGTTCTCATCGAATATATCAGTTTGGGCGATGGTTCCGATTGTCAACATTATTTCAGAATTATTAAAATAATCTAAGAGCACCTCATCGCGAAAAAGTGCGCGGCGCCGATGTTTTTCGAAGTTTCGACGACAGTTCCGGTGAGTTCTGAAATAGTTCTCATCGAATATATCAGTTTAGGCGATAGTTCCGATTGTCAACATTTTTTAAGAATTATTGAAATAATCTAACAGCACCTCATCGCGAAAAAGTGCGCAGTGCCGATCTTTTTCGAAGTTCCGACGACAGTTACGGTAGGTTCTGAGATAGTTCTCATCGAATATATCAGTTTGGGCGATGGTTCCGATTGTCAACATTTTTTCAGAATCAATGAAATAATCTAACAGCACCTCATAGCGAAAAAGTGCGCGGCGCCGATGTTTTTCGAAGTTCCGACTACAGTTCCGGTAAGTTCTGAGATAGTTCTCATCGAATATATCAGTTTGGGCGATAGTTCCGATTGTCAACATTTTTTGAGAATCATTGAAATAATCTTACAGCACCTCATCGCCAAAAAGTGCGCGGCGCCGATCTTTTTCGGAGTTCCGACGACAGTTCCCGTGCGTTCTGAGATGGTTCTCATCGAATTCATCGGCTTGGGCGATAGTTCCGATCGTCAACATTTTTTCAGATTCATTAAAATATTCTAACAGCACCTCATCGCGGAAAAGTGCGCGGTGCCGATCTTTTTCGAAGTTCCGACGACAGTTACGGTGGGTTCTGAGATCGTTCTCATCGAATATATCAGTTTGGGCGATGGTTCCGATTGTCAACATTTTTTCAGAATCAATAAAATAATCTAACAGCACCTCATCGCGAAAAAGTGCGCGGCGCCGATGTTTTTCGAAGTTCCGACGACAGTTCCGGTGAGTTCTGAGATAGTTCCCATCGAATATATCAGTTTGGGCGATAGTTCCGATTGTCAACATTTTTTAAAAATCATTGAAATAATCTTACAGCACCTCATCGCGAAGAAGTGCGCGGCGCCGATCTTTTTCGAAGTTCCGACGACGGTTTCGGTGCGTTCTGAGATAGTTCTCTTTGAATTTATCAGTTTGGGCGATAGTTACGATCGTCAACATTTTTTCAGAATTATTGAAATAATCTAACAGCACCTCATCGCGAAGAAGTGCGCGGTGCCGATCTTTTTCGAAGTTCCGACGACAGTTCCGGTTGGTTCTGAGATAGTTCTCATCGGATATATCAGTTTGGGCGATGGTTCCGATTGTCAACATTTTTTCAGAATCAATAAAATAATCTAACAGCACCTCATCGCGAAAAAGTGCGCGGCGCCGATGTTTTTCGAAGTTACGACGACAGTTCCGGAGAGTTCTGAGATAGTTCTCATCGAATATATCAGTTTGGGCGATAGTTCCGATTGTCAACATTTTTTAAAAATCATTGAAATAATCTCACAGCACCTCATCGCCAAAAAGTGCGCGGCGCCGATCTTTTTCGAAGTTCCGACGACAGTTTCGGTGCGTTCTGAGATAGTTCTCTTTGAATTCATCAGTTTGGGCGATAGTTCCGATCGTGAACATTTTTTCAGAATTATTTAAATAATCTAATAGCACCTGATCGCGAAAGAGTGCGCGGTGCCGATCTTTTTCGAAGTTCCGACGACAGTTCCGGTGAGTTCTGAGATAGTTCTCATCGAATATATCAGTTCAGGCGATGGTTCCGATTGTCAACATTTTTTCAGAATTATTGAAATAATCTAAGAGCACCTCATCGCGAAAAAGTGCGCGGCGCCGATGGTTTTCGAAGTTCCGACGACAGTTCCGGTGAGTTCTGAGATGGTTCTCATCGAATATATTAGTTTGGGCGATAGTTTCGATTGTCAACATTTTTTAAGAATCATTGAAATAATCTTACAGCACCTCATCGCCAAAAAGTGCGCGGCGCCGATCTTTTTCGAAGTTCCGACGACAATTCCGGTGAGTTCTGGGATAGTTCTCATCAAATATATCAGTTTGGGCGATAGTTCCGACCGTCAACATTTTTTAAGAATAATTGAAATATTCTAACAGCACCTCATCGCGAAAAAGTGCGCGGCGCCGAACTTTTTCGAAGTTCCGACGACAGTTCCGGTGGGTTCTAAAATAGTTCTTATCGAATATATCAGTTTGGGCGATGGTTCCGATTGTCAACATTTTTTCAGAATCATTGAAATAATCTAAGAGAACCTCATCGCGAAAAAGTGCGCGGCGCCGATCTTTCTCGAAGTTCCGACGACAGTTCCGGTGAGTTCCGAGATAGTTCTCACCGAATTTATCAGTTTGGGCGATAGTCCCGATCGTCAACATTTTTTAAGAATTATTGAAATAATCTAACAGCACCTCATCGCGAAAAAGTGGGCGGTGCCGATCTTTTTCGAAGTTCCGACGACAGTTTCGGTGGGTTCTGAGATAGTTCTCATCGAATATATCAGTTTGGTCGATGGTTCCGATTGTCAACATTATTTCAGAATTATTAAAATAATCTAAGAGCACCTCATCGCGAAAAAGTGCGCGGCGCCGATGTTTTTCGAAGTTCCGACGACAATTCCGGTGAGTTCTGAAATAGTTCTCATCGAATATATCAGTTTGGGCGATAGTTCCGATTGTCAACATTTTTTAAAAATCATTGAAATAATCTTACAGCACCTCATCGCCAAAAATTGCGCAGCGCCGATCTTTTTCGAAGTTCCGACGACAGTTTCGGTGCGTTCTGAGATAGTTCTCATCGAATTTATCAGTCTGGGCGATAGTTCCGATCGTCAACATTTTTTCAGAATTATTGAAATAATCTAACAGCACCTCATCGCGAAAAAGTGCGCGGTGCCGATCTTTTTCGAAGTTCCGACGACAGTTTCGGTGGGTTCTGAGATAGTTCTCATCGAATATATCAGTTTGGGCGATGGTTCCGATTGTCAACATTATTTCAGAATTATTAAAATAATCTAAGAGCACCTCATCGCGAAAAAGTGCGCGGCGCCGATGTTTTTCGAAGTTTCGACGACAGTTCCGGTGAGTTCTGAAATAGTTCTCATCGAATATATCAGTTTGGGCGATAGTTCCGATTGTCAACATTTTTTAAGAATTATTGAAATAATCTAACAGCACCTCATCGCGAAAAAGTGCGCAGTGCCGATCTTTTTCGAAGTTCCGACGACAGTTACGGTAGGTTCTGAGATAGTTCTCATCGAATATATCAGTTCAGGCGATGGTTCCGATTGTCAACATTTTTTCAGAATTATTGAAATAATCTAAGAGCACCTCATCGCGAAAAAGTGCGCGGCGTCGATGTTTTTCGAAGTTCCGACGACAGTTCCGGTGAGTTCTGAGATGGTTCTCATCGAATATATCAGTTTGGGCGATAGTTCCGATTGTCAACATTTTTTAAGAATCATTGAAATAATCTTACAGCACCTCATCGCCAAAAAGTGCGCGGCGCCGATCTTTTTCGAAGTTCCGACGACTATTCCGGTGAGTTCTGGGATAGTTCTCATCAAATATATCAGTTTGGGCGATAGTTCCGACCGTCAACATTTTTTAAGAATAATTGAAATATTCTAACAGCACCTCATCGCGAAAAAGTGCGCGGCGCCGAACTTTTTCGAAGTTCCGACGACAGTTCCGGTGGGTTCCAAAATAGTTCTTATCGAATATATCAGTTTGGGCGATGGTTCCGATTGTCAACATTTTTTCAGAATCATTGAAATAATCTAAGAGCACCTCATCGCGAAAAAGTGCGCGGCGCCGATCTTTCTCGAAGTTCCGACGACAGTTCCGGTGAGTTCCGAGATAGTTCTCACCGAATATATCAGTTTGGGCGATAGTCCCGATCGTCAACATTTTTTAAGAATTATTGAAATAATCTAACAGCACCTCATCGCGAAAAAGTGCGCGGTGCCGATCTTTTTCGAAGTTCCGACGACAGTTTCGGTGGGTTCTGAGATAGTTCTCATCGAATATATCAGTTTGGGCGATGGTTCCGATTGTCAACATTATTTCAGAATTATTAAAATAATCTAAGAGCACCTCATCGCGAAAAAGTGCGCGGCGCCGATGTTTTTCGAAGTTCCGACGACAGTTCCGGTGAGTTCTGAAATAGTTCTCATCGAATATATCAGTTTGGGCGATAGTTCCGATTGTCAACATTTTTTAAAAATCATTGAAATAATCTTACAGCATCTCATCGCCAAAAAGTGCGCGGCGCCGATCTTTTTCGAAGTTCCGACGACAGTTTCGGTGCGTTCTGAGATAGTTCTCATCGAATTTATCAGTCTGGGCGATAGTTCCGATCGTCAACATTTTTTCAGAATTATTGGATTAATCTAACAGCACCTCATCGCGAAAAAGTGCGCGGTGCCGATCTTTTTCGAAGTTCCGACGACAGTTCCGGTGAGTTCTGGGATGGTTTTCATCGAATTCATCAGTTTGGGCGATAGTTCCGATCGTGAACATTTTTTCAGAATTATTGAAATAATCTAAGAGCACCTCATCGCGAAAAAGTGCGCGGCGCCGATCTTTCTCGAAGTTCCGACGACAGTTCCGGTGAGTTCTGAGATAGTTCTCATCGAATATATCAGTTTTGGCGATAGTTCCGATCGTCAACATTTTTTAAGAATTATTGAAATAATCTAACAGCACCTCATCGCGAAAAAGTGCGCGGCGCCGATCTTTATCGAAGTTCCGACGACAGTTCCGGTGAGTTCTGGGATAGTTCTCATCAAATATATCAGTTTGGGCGATAGTTCCGACCGTCAACATTTTTTAAGAATAATTGAAATATTCTAACAGCACCTCATCGCGAAAAAGTGCGCGGCGCCGAACTTTTCCGAAGTTCCGACGACAGTTCCGGTGGGTTCTAAAATAGTTCTTATCGAATATATCAGTTTGGGCGATGGTTCCGATTGTCAACATTTTTTCAGAATCATTGAAATAATCTAAGAGCACCTCATCGCGAAAAAGTGCGCGGCGCCGATCTTTCTCGAAGTTCCGACGACAGTTCCGGTGAGTTCCGAGATAGTTCTCACCGAATATATCAGTTTGGGCGATAGTCCCGATCGTCAACATTTTTTAAGAATTATTGAAATAATCTAACAGCACCTCATCGCGAAAAAGTGCGCGGTGCCGATCTTTTTCGAAGTTCCGACGACAGTTTCGGTGGGTTCTGAGATAGTTCTCATCGAATATATCAGTTTGGGCGATGGTTCCGATTGTCAACATTATTTCAGAATTATTAAAATAATCTAAGAGCACCTCATCGCGAAAAAGTGCGCGGCGCCGATGTTTTTCGAAGTTCCGACGACAGTTCCGGTGAGTTCTGAAATAGTTCTCATCGAATATATCAGTTTGGGCGATAGTTCCGATTGTCAACATTTTTTAAAAATCATTGAAATAATCTTACAGCACCTCATCGCCAAAAAGTGCGCGGCGCCGATCTTTTTCGAAGTTCCGACGACAGTTTCGGTGCGTTCTGAGATAGTTCTCATCGAATTTATCAGTCTGGGCGATAGTTCCGATCGTCAACATTTTTTCAGAATTATTGGAATAATCTAACAGCACCTCATCGCGAAAAAGTGCGCGGTGCCGATCTTTTTCGAAGTTCCGACGACAGTTCCGGTGAGTTCTGGGATGGTTTTCATCGAATTCATCAGTTTGGGCGATAGTTCCGATCGTGAACATTTTTTCAGAATTATTGAAATAATCTAAGAGCACCTCATCGCGAAAAAGTGCGCGGCGCCGATCTTTCTCGAAGTTTCGACGACAGTTCCGGTGAGTTCTGAGATAGTTCTCATCGAATATATCAGTTTCGGCGATAGTTCCGATCGTCAACATTTTTTAAGAATTATTGAAATAATCTAACAGCACCTCATCGCGAAAAAGTGCGCGGCGCCGATCTTTATCGAAGTTCCGACGACAGTTCCGGTGAGTTCTGAGATAGTTCTCATTGAATATATCAGTTTGAGCGATAGTTCCGATCGTCAACATTTTTTAAGAATTATTGAAATAATCTAACAGCACCTCATCGCGAAAAAGTGCGCAGTGCCGATCTTTTTCGAAGTTCCGACGACAGTTACGGTAGGTTCTGAGATAGTTCTCATCGAATATATCAGTTTGGGCGATGGTTCCGATTGTCAACATTTTTTCAGAATCAATGAAATAATCTAACAGCACCTCATAGCGAAAAAGTGCGCGGCGCCGATGTTTTTCGAAGTTCCGACTACAGTTCCGGTAAGTTCAGAGATAGTTCTCATCGAATATATCAGTTTGGGCGATAGTTCCGATTGTCAACATTTTTTGAGAATCATTGAAATAATCTTACAGCACCTCATCGCCAAAAAGTGCGCGGCGCCGATCTTTTTCGGAGTTCCGACGACAGTTCCCGTGCGTTCTGAGATGGTTCTCATCGAATTCATCGGCTTGGGCGATAGTTCCGATCGTCAACATTTTTTCAGATTCATTAAAATATTCTAACAGCACCTCATCGCGGAAAAGTGCGCGGTGCCGATCTTTTTCGAAGTTCCGACGACAGTTACGGTGGGTTCTGAGATCGTTCTCATCGAATATATCAGTTTGGGCGATGGTTCCGATTGTCAAAATTTTTTCAGAATCAATAAAATAATCTAACAGCACCTCATCGCGAAAAAGTGCGCGGCGCCGATGTTTTTCGAAGTTCCGACGACAGTTCCGGTGAGTTCTGAGATAGTTCCCATCGAATATATCAGTTTGGGCGATAGTTCCGATTGTCAACATTTTTTGAAAATCATTGAAATAATCTTACAGCACCTCATCGCCAAAAAGTGCGCGGCGCCGATCTTTTTCGAAGTTCCGACGACAGTTCCGGAGAGTTCTGAGATAGTTCTCATCGAATATATCAGTTTGGGCGATAGTTCCGATCGTGAACATTTTTTCAGAATTATTTAAATAATCTAATAGCACCTCATCGCGAAAAAGTGCGCGACGCCGATCTTTCTCGAAGTTCCGACGACAGTTCCGGTGAGTTCTGAGATAGTTCTCATCGAATATATCAGTTTCGGCGATAGTTCCGATCGTCAACATTTTTTAAGAATTATTGAAATAATCTAACAGCACCTCATCGCGAAAAAGTGCGCGGCGCCGATCTTTATCGAAGTTCCGACGACAGTTCCGGTGAGTTCTGAGATAGTTCTCATTGAATATATCAGTTTGGGCGATAGTTCCGATCGTCAACATTTTTTAAGAATTATTGAAATAATCTAACAGCACCTCATCGCGAAAAAGTGCGCAGTGCCGATCTTTGTCGAAGTTCCGACGACAGTTCCGGTTGGTTCTGAGATAGTTCTCATCGAATATATCAGTTTGGGCGATAGTCCCGATCGTCAACATTTTTTAAGAATTATTGAAATAATCTAACAGCACCTCATCGCGAAAAAGTGCGCGGTGCCGATCTTTTTCGAAGTTCCGACGACAGTTTCGGTGGGTTCTGAGATAGTTCTCATCGAATATATCAGTTTGGGCGACGGTTCCGATTGTCAACATTATTTCAGAATTATTAAAATAATCTAAGAGCACCTCATCGCGAAAAAGTGCGCGGCGCCGATGTTTTTCGAAGTTTCGACGACAGTTCCGGTGAGTTCTGAAATAGTTCTCATCGAATATATCAGTTTGGGCGATAGTTCCGATTGTCAACATTTTTTAAGAATTATTGAAATAATCTAACAGCACCTCATCGCGAAGAAGTGCGCAGTGCCGATCTTTTTCGAAGTTCCGACGACAGTTACGGTAGGTTCTGAGATAGTTCTCATCGAATATATCAGTTTGGGCGATGGTTCCGATTGTCAACATTTTTTCAGAATCAATAAAATAATCTAACAGCACCTCATAGCGAAAAAGTGCGCGGCGCCGATGTTTTTCGAAGTTCCGACTACAGTTCCGGTAAGTTCTGAGATAGTTCTCATCGAATATATCAGTTTGGGCGATGGTTCCGATTGTCAACATTTTTTGAGAATCATTGAAATAATCTTACAGCACCTCATCGCCAAAAAGTCCGCGGCGCCGATCTTTTTCGGAGTTCCGACGACAGTTCCCGTGCGTTCTGAGATGGTTCTCATCGAATTCATCGGCTTGGGCGATAGTTCCGATCGTCAACGTTTTTTCAGATTCATTAAAATATTCTAACAGCACCTCATCGCGGAAAAGTGCGCGGTGCCGATCTTTTTCGAAGTTCCGACGACAGTTACGGTGGGTTCTGAGATCGTTCTCATCGAATATATCAGTTTGGGCGATGGTTCCGATTGTCAACATTTTTTCAGAATCAATAAAATAATCTAACAGCACCTCATCGCGAAAAAGTGCGCGGCGCCGATGTTTTTCGAAGTTCCGACGACAGTTCCGGTGAGTTCTGAGATAGTTCTCATCGAATATATCAGTTTGGGCGATAGTTCCGATTGTCAACATTTTTTAAAAATCATTGAAATAATCTTACAGCACCTCATCGCCAAAAAGTGCGCGGCGCCGATCTTTTTCGAAGTTCCGACGACAGTTTCGGTGCGTTCTGAGATAGTTCTCTTTGAATTTATCAGTTTGGGCGATAGTTCCGATCGTCAACATTTTTTCAGAATTATTGAAATAATCTAACAGCACCTCATCGCGAAAAAGTGCGCGGCGCCGATGTTTTTCGAAGTTACGACGACAGTTCCGGAGAGTTCTGAGATAGTTCTCATCGAATATATCAGTTTGGGCGATAGTCCCGATTGTCAACATTTTTTGAAAATCATTGAAATAATCTTACAGCACCTCATCGCCAAAAAGTGCGCGGCGCCGATCTTTTTCGAAGTTCCGACGACAGTTTTGGTGCGTTCTGAGATAGTTCTCTTTGAATTCATCAGTTTGGGCGATAGTTCCGATCGTGAACATTTTTTCAGAATTATTTAAATAATCTAATAGCACCTCATCGCGAAAGAGTGCGCGGTGCCGATCTTTTTCGAAGTTCCGACGACAGTTCCGGTGAGTTCTGAGATAGTTCTCATCGAATATATCAGTTCAGGCGATGGTTCCGATTGTCAACATTTTTTCAGAATTATTGAAATAATCTAAGAGCACCTCATCGCGAAAAAGTGCGCGGCGCCGATGTTTTTCGAAGTTCCGACGACAGTTCCGGTGAGTTCTGAGATGGTTCTCATCGAATATATCAGTTTGGGCGATAGTTCCGATTGTCAACATTTTTTAAGAATCATTGAAATAATCTTACAGCACCTCATCGCCAAAAAGTGCGCGGCGCCGATCTTTTTCGAAGTTCCGACGACAATTCCGGTGAGTTCTGGGATAGTTCTCATCAAATATATCAGTTTGGGCGATAGTTCCGACCGTCAACATTTTTTAAGAATAATTGAAATATTCTAACAGCACCTCATCGCGAAAAAGTGCGCGGCGCCGAACTTTTTCGAAGTTCCGACGACAGTTCCGGTGGGTTCTAAAATAGTTCTTATCGAATATATCAGTTTGGGCGATGGTTCCGATTGTCAACATTTTTTCAGAATCATTGAAATAATCTAAGAGCACCTCATCGCGAAAAAGTGCGCGGCGCCGATCTTTCTCGAAGTTCCGACGACAGTTCCGGTGAGTTCCGAGATAGTTCTCACCGAATATATCAGTTTGGGCGATAGTCCCGATCGTCAACATTTTTTAAGAATTATTGAAATAATCTAACAGCACCTCATCGCGAAAAAGTGCGCGGTGCCGATCTTTTTCGAAGTTCCGACGACAGTTTCGGTGGGTTCTGAGATAGTTCTCATCGAATATATCAGTTTGGGCGATGGTTCCGATTGTCAACATTATTTCAGAATTATTAAAATAATCTAAGAGCACCTCATCGCGAAAAAGTGCGCGGCGCCGATGTTTTTCGAAGTTCCGACGACAGTTCCGGTGAGTTCTGAAATAGTTCTCATCGAATATATCAGTTTGGGCGATAGTTCCGATTGTCAACATTTTTTAAAAATCATTGAAATAATCTTACAGCACCTCATCGCCAAAAAGTGCGCGGCGCCGATCTTTTTCGAAGTTCCGACGACAGTTTCGGTGCGTTCTGAGATAGTTCTCATCGAATTTATCAGTCTGGGCGATAGTTCCGATCGTCAACATTTTTTCAGAATTATTGGAATAATCTAACAGCACCTCATCGCGAAAAAGTGCGCGGTGCCGATCTTTTTCGAAGTTCCGACGACAGTTCCGGTGAGTTCTGGGATGGTTTTCATCGAATTCATCAGTTTGGGCGATAGTTCCGATCGTGAACATTTTTTCAGAATTATTGAAATAATCTAAGAGCACCTCATCGCGAAAAAGTGCGCGGCGCCGATCTTTCTCGAAGTTCCGACGACAGTTCCGGTGAGTTCTGAGATAGTTCTCATCGAATATATCAGTTTCGGCGATAGTTCCGATCGTCAACATTTTTTAAGAATTATTGAAATAATCTAACAGCACCTCATCGCGAAAAAGTGCGCGGCGCCGATCTTTATCGAAGTTCCGACGACAGTTCCGGTGAGTTCTGGGATAGTTCTCATCGAATATATCAGTTTGGGCGATAGTTCCGACCGTCAACATTTTTTAAGAATAATTGAAATATTCTAACAGCACCTCATCGCGGGAAAGTGCGCGGCGCCCAACTTTTTCGAAGTTCCGACGACAGTTCCGGTTGGTTCTGAGATAGTTCTCATCGAATATATCAGTTTGGGCGATAGTCCCGATCGTCAACATTTTTTAAGAATTATTGAAATAATCTAACAGCACCTCATCGCGAAAAAGTGCGCGGTGCCGATCTTTTTCGAAGTTCCGACGACAGTTTCGGTGGGTTCTGAGATAGTTCTCATCGAATATATCAGTTTGGGCGACGGTTCCGATTGTCAACATTATTTCAGAATTATTAAAATAATCTAAGAGCACCTCATCGCGAAAAAGTGCGCGGCGCCGATGTTTTTCGAAGTTTCAACGACAGTTCCGGTGAGTTCTGAAATAGTTCTCATCGAATATATCAGTTTGGGCGATAGTTCCGATTGTCAACATTTTTTAAGAATTATTGAAATAATCTAACAGCACCTCATCGCGAAAAAGTGCGCAGTGCCGATCTTTTTCGAAGTTCCGACGACAGTTACGGTAGGTTCTGAGATAGTTCTCATCGAATATATCAGTTTGGGCGATGTTTCCGATTGTCAACATTTTTTCAGAATCAATAAAATAATCTAACAGCACCTCATAGCGAAAAAGTGCGCGGCGCCGATGTTTTTCGAAGTTCCGACTACAGTTCCGGTAAGTTCTGAGATAGTTCTCTTTGAATTTATCAGTTTGGGCGATAGTTCCGATCGTCAACATTTTTTCAGAATTATTGAAATAATCTAACAGCACCTCATCGCGAAAAAGTGCGCGGTGCCGATCTTTTTCGAAGTTCCGACGACAGTTCCGGTTGGTTCTGAGATAGTTCTCATCGAATATATCAGTTTGGGCGATGGTTCCGATTGTCAACATTCTTTCAGAATCAATAAAATAATCTAACAGCACCTCATCGCGAAAAAGTGCGCGGCGCCCATCTTTATCGAAGTTCCGACGACAGTTCCGGTGAGTTCTGAGATAGTTCTCATTGAATATATCAGTTTGGGCGATAGTTCCGATCGTCAACATTTTCTAAGAATTATTGAAATAATCTAACAGCACCTCATCGCGAAAAAGTGCGCGGTGCCGATCTTTGTCGAAGTTCCGACGACAGTTCCGGTCGGTTCTGAGATAGTTCTCATCGAATATATCAGTTTGGGCGATAGTCCCGATCGTCAACATTTTTTAAGAATTATTGAAATAATCTAACAGCACCTCATCGCGAAAAAGTGCGCGGTGCCGATCTTTTTCGAAGTTCCGACGACAGTTTCGGTGGGTTCCGAGATAGTTCTCATCGAATATATCAGTTTGGGCGATGGTTCCGATTGTCAACATTATTTCAGAATTATTAAAATAATCTAAGAGCACCTCATCGCGAAAAAGTGCGCGGCGCCGATGTTTTTCGAAGTTTCGACGACAGTTCCGGTGAGTTCTGAAATAGTTCTCATCGAATATATCAGTTTAGGCGATAGTTCCGATTGTCAACATTTTTTAAGAATTATTGAAATAATCTAACAGCACCTCATCGCGAAAAAGTGCGCAGTGCCGATCTTTTTCGAAGTTCCGACGACAGTTACGGTAGGTTCTGAGATAGTTCTCATCGAATATATCAGTTTGGGCGATGGTTCCGATTGTCAACATTTTTTCAGAATCAATGAAATAATCTAACAGCACCTCATAGCGAAAAAGTGCGCGGCGCCGATGTTTTTCGAAGTTCCGACTACAGTTCCGGTAAGTTCTGAGATAGTTCTTATCGAATATATCAGTTTGGGCGATAGTTCCGATTGTCAACATTTTTTGAGAATCATTGAAATAATCTTACAGCACCTCATCGCCAAAAAGTGCACGGCGCCGATCTTTTTCGGAGTTCCGACGACAGTTCCCGTGCGTTCTGAGATAGTTCTCATCGAATTCATCGGCTTGGGCGATAGTTCCGATCGTCAACATTTTTTCAGATTCATTAAAATATTCTAACAGCACCTCATCGCGGAAAAGTGCGCCGTGCCGATCTTTTTCGAAGTTCCGACGACAGTTACGGTGGGTTCTGAGATCGTTCTCATCGAATATATCAGTTTGGGCGATGGTTCCGATTGTCAACTTTTTTCAGAATCAATAAAATAATCTAACAGCACCTCATCGCGAAAAAGTGCGCGGCGCCGATGTTTTTCGAAGTTCCGACGACAGTTCCGGTGAGTTCTGAGATAGTTCCCATCGAATATATCAGTTTGGGCGATAGTTCCGATTGTCAACATTTTTTAAAAATCATTGAAATAATCTTACAGCACCTCATCGCCAAAAAGTGCGCGGCGCCGATGTTTTTCGAAGTTACGACGACAGTTCCGGAGAGTTCTGAGATAGTTCTCATCGAATATATCAGTTTGGGCGATAGTTCCGATTGTCAACATTTTTTAAGAATCATTGAAATAATCTTACAGCACCTCATCGCCAAAAAGTGCGCGTCGCCGATCTTTTTCGAAGTTCCGACGACAATTCCGGTGAGTTCTGGGATAGTTCTCATCAAATATATCAGTTTGGGCGATAGTTCCGACCGTCAACATTTTTTAAGAATAATTGAAATATTCTAACAGCACCTCATCGCGAAAAAGTGCGCGGCGCCGAACTTTTTCGAAGTTCCGACGACAGTTCCGGTGGGTTCTAAAATAGTTCTTATCGAATATATCAGTTTGGGCGATGGTTCCGATTGTCAACATTTTTTCAGAATCATTGAAATAATCTAAGAGAACCTCATCGCGAAAAAGTGCGCGGCGCCGATCTTTCTCGAAGTTCCGACGACAGTTCCGGTGAGTTCCGAGATAGTTCTCACCGAATTTATCAGTTTGGGCGATAGTCCCGATCGTCAACATTTTTTAAGAATTATTGAAATAATCTAACAGCACCTCATCGCGAAAAAGTGGGCGGTGCCGATCTTTTTCGAAGTTCCGACGACAGTTTCGGTGGGTTCTGAGATAGTTCTCATCGAATATATCAGTTTGGGCGATGGTTCCGATTGTCAACATTATTTCAGAATTATTAAAATAATCTAAGAGCACCTCATCGCGAAAAAGTGCGCGGCGCCGATGTTTTTCGAAGTTCCGACGACAATTCCGGTGAGTTCTGAAATAGTTCTCATCGAATATATCAGTTTGGGCGATAGTTCCGATTGTCAACATTTTTTAAAAATCATTGAAATAATCTTACAGCACCTCATCGCCAAAAATTGCGCAGCGCCGATCTTTTTCGAAGTTCCGACGACAGTTTCGGTGCGTTCTGAGATAGTTCTCATCGAATTTATCAGTCTGGGCGATAGTTCCGATCGTCAACATTTTTTCAGAATTATTGAAATAATCTAACAGCACCTCATCGCGAAAAAGTGCGCGGTGCCGATCTTTTTCGAAGTTCCGACGACAGTTTCGGTGGGTTCTGAGATAGTTCTCATCGAATATATCAGTTTGGGCGATGGTTCCGATTGTCAACATTATTTCAGAATTATTAAAATAATCTAAGAGCACCTCATCGCGAAAAAGTGCGCGGCGCCGATGTTTTTCGAAGTTTCGACGACAGTTCCGGTGAGTTCTGAAATAGTTCTCATCGAATATATCAGTTTGGGCGATAGTTCCGATTGTCAACATTTTTTAAGAATTATTGAAATAATCTAACAGCACCTCATCGCGAAAAAGTGCGCAGTGCCGATCTTTTTCGAAGTTCCGACGACAGTTACGGTAGGTTCTGAGATAGTTCTCATCGAATATATCAGTTTGGGCGATGGTTCCGATTGTCAACATTTTTTCAGAATCAATAAAATAATCTAACAGCACCTCATAGCGAAAAAGTGCGCGGCGCCGATGTTTTTCGAAGTTCCGACTACAGTTCCGGTAAGTTCTGAGATAGTTCTCATCGAATATATCAGTTTGGGCGATGGTTCCGATTGTCAACATTTTTTGAGAATCATTGAAATAATCTTACAGCACCTCATCGCCAAAAAGTGCGCGGTGCCGATCTTTTTCGGAGTTCCGACGACAGTTCCCGTGCGTTCTGAGATGGTTCTCATCGAATTCATCGGCTTGGGCGATAGTTCCGATCGTCAACGTTTTTTCAGATTCATTAAAATATTCTAACAGCACCTCATCGCGGAAAAGTGCGCGGTGCCGATCTTTTTCGAAGTTCCGACGACAGTTACGGTGGGTTCTGAGATCGTTCTCATCGAATATATCAGTTTGGGCGATGGTTCCGATTGTCAACATTTTTTCAGAATCAATAAAATAATCTAACAGCACCTCATCGCGAAAAAGTGCGCGGCGCCGATGTTTTTCGAAGTTCCGACGACAGTTCCGGTGAGTTCTGAGATAGTTCTCATCGAATATATCAGTTTGGGCGATAGTCTCGATTGTCAACATTTTTTGAAAATCATCGAAATAATCTTACAGCACCTCATCGCCAAAAAGTGCGCGGCGCCGATCTTTTTCGAAGTTCCGACGACAGTTTTGGTGCGTTCTGAGATAGTTCTCTTTGAATTCATCAGTTTGGGCGATAGTTCCGATCGTGAACATTTTTTCAGAATTATTTAAATAATCTAATAGCACCTCATCGCGAAAGAGTGCGCGGTGCCGATCTTTTTCGAAGTTTCGACGACAGTTCCGGTGAGTTCTGAGATAGTTCTCATCGAATATATCAGTTCAGGCGATGGTTCCGATTGTCAACATTTTTTCAGAATTATTGAAATAATCTAAGAGCACCTCATCGCGAAAAAGTGCGCGGCGCCGATGTTTTTCGAAGTTCCGACGACAGTTCCGGTGAGTTCTGAGATGGTTCTCATCGAATATATCAGTTTGGGCGATAGTTCCGATTGTCAACATTTTTTAAGAATCATTGAAATAATCTTACAGCACCTCATCGCCAAAAAGTGCGCGGCGCCGATCTTTTTCGAAGTTCCGACGACAGTTTCGGTGGGTTCTGAGATAGTTCTCATCGAATATATCAGTTTGGGCGATGGTTCCGATTGTCAACATTATTTCAGAATTATTAAAATAATCTAAGAGCACCTCATCGCGAAAAAGTGCGCGGCGCCGATGTTTTTCGAAGTTCCGACGACAGTTCCGGTGAGTTCTGAAATAGTTCTCATCGAATATATCAGTTTGGGCGATAGTTCCGATTGTCAACATTTTTTAAAAATCATTGAAATAATCTTACAGCACCTCATCGCCAAAAAGTGCGCGGCGCCGATCTTTTTCGAAGTTCCGACGACAGTTTCGGTGCGTTCTGAGATAGTTCTCATCGAATTTATCAGTCTGGGCGATAGTTCCGATCGTCAACATTTTTTCAGAATTATTGGAATAATCTAACAGCACCTCATCGCGAAAAAGTGCGCGGTGCCGATCTTTTTCGAAGTTCCGACGACAGTTCCGGTGAGTTCTGGGATGGTTTTCATCGAATTCATCAGTTTGGGCGATAGTTCCGATCGTGAACATTTTTTCAGAATTATTGAAATAATCTAAGAGCACCTCATCGCGAAAAAGTGCGCGGCGCCGATCTTTCTCGAAGTTTCGACGACAGTTCCGGTGAGTTCTGAGATAGTTCTCATCGAATATATCAGTTTCGGCGATAGTTCCGATCGTCAACATTTTTTAAGAATTATTGAAATAATCTAACAGCACCTCATCGCGAAAAAGTGCGCGGCGCCGATCTTTATCGAAGTTCCGACGACAGTTCCGGTGAGTTCTGAGATAGTTCTCATTGAATATATCAGTGTGAGCGATAGTTCCGATCGTCAACATTTTTTAAGAATTATTGAAATAATCTAACAGCACCTCATCGCGAAAAAGTGCGCAGTGCCGATCTTTTTCGAAGTTCCGACGACAGTTACGGTAGGTTCTGAGATAGTTCTCATCGAATATATCAGTTTGGGCGATGGTTCCGATTGTCAACATTTTTTCAGAATCAATGAAATAATCTAACAGCACCTCATAGCGAAAAAGTGCGCGGCGCCGATGTTTTTCGAAGTTCCGACTACAGTTCCGGTAAGTTCTGAGATAGTTCTCATCGAATATATCAGTTTGGGCGATAGTTCCGATTGTCAACATTTTTTGAGAATCATTGAAATAATCTTACAGCACCTCATCGCCAAAAAGTGCGCGGCGCCGATCTTTTTCGGAGTTCCGACGACAGTTCCCGTGCGTTCTGAGATGGTTCTCATCGAATTCATCGGCTTGGGCGATAGTTCCGATCGTCAACATTTTTTCAGATTCATTAAAATATTCTAACAGCACCTCATCGCGGAAAAGTGCGCGGTGCCGATCTTTTTCGAAGTTCCGACGACAGTTACGGTGGGTTCTGAGATCGTTCTCATCGAATATATCAGTTTGGGCGATGGTTCCGATTGTCAAAATTTTTTCAGAATCAATAAAATAATCTAACAGCACCTCATCGCGAAAAAGTGCGCGGCGCCGATGTTTTTCGAAGTTCCGACGACAGTTCCGGTGAGTTCTGAGATAGTTCCCATCGAATATATCAGTTTGGGCGATAGTTCCGATTGTCAAGATTTTTTGAAAATCATTGAAATAATCTTACAGCACCTCATCGCCAAAAAGTGCGCGGCGCCGATCTTTTCCGAAGTTCCGACGACAGTTCCGGAGAGTTCTGAGATAGTTCTCATCGAATATATCAGTTTGGGCGATAGTTCCGATCGTGAACATTTTTTCAGAATTATTTAAATAATCTAATAGCACCTCATCGCGAAAAAGTGCGCGGCGCCGATCTTTCTCGAAGTTCCGACGACAGTTCCGGTGAGTTCTGAGATAGTTCTCATCGAATATATCAGTTTCGGCGATAGTTCCGATCGTCAACATTTTTTAAGAATTATTGAAATAATCTAACAGCACCTCATCGCGAAAAAGTGCGCGGCGCCGATCTTTATCGAAGTTCCGACGACAGTTCCGGTGAGTTCTGAGATAGTTCTCATTGAATATATCAGTTTGGGCGATAGTTCCGATCGTCAACATTTTTTAAGAATTATTGAAATAATCTAACAGCACCTCATCGCGAAAAAGTGCGCAGTGCCGATCTTTGTCGAAGTTCCGACGACAGTTCCGGTTGGTTCTGAGATAGTTCTCATCGAATATATCAGTTTGGGCGATAGTCCCGATCGTCAACATTTTTTAAGAATTATTGAAATAATCTAACAGCACCTCATCGCGAAAAAGTGCGCGGTGCCGATCTTTTTCGAAGTTCCGACGACAGTTTCGGTGGGTTCTGAGATAGTTCTCATCGAATATATCAGTTTGGGCGACGGTTCCGATTGTCAACATTATTTCAGAATTATTAAAATAATCTAAGAGCACCTCATCGCGAAAAAGTGCGCGGCGCCGATGTTTTTCGAAGTTTCGACGACAGTTCCGGTGAGTTCTGAAATAGTTCTCATCGAATATATCAGTTTGGGCGATAGTTCCGATTGTCAACATTTTTTAAGAATTATTGAAATAATCTAACAGCACCTCATCGCGAAGAAGTGCGCAGTGCCGATCTTTTTCGAAGTTCCGACGACAGTTACGGTAGGTTCTGAGATAGTTCTCATCGAATATATCAGTTTGGGCGATGGTTCCGATTGTCAACATTTTTTCAGAATCAATAAAATAATCTAACAGCACCTCATAGCGAAAAAGTGCGCGGCGCCGATGTTTTTCGAAGTTCCGACTACAGTTCCGGTAAGTTCTGAGATAGTTCTCATCGAATATATCAGTTTGGGCGATGGTTCCGATTGTCAACATTTTTTGAGAATCATTGAAATAATCTTACAGCACCTCATCGCCAAAAAGTCCGCGGCGCCGATCTTTTTCGGAGTTCCGACGACAGTTCCCGTGCGTTCTGAGATGGTTCTCATCGAATTCATCGGCTTGGGCGATAGTTCCGATCGTCAACGTTTTTTCAGATTCATTAAAATATTCTAACAGCACCTCATCGCGGAAAAGTGCGCGGTGCCGATCTTTTTCGAAGTTCCGACGACAGTTACGGTGGGTTCTGAGATCGTTCTCATCGAATATATCAGTTTGGGCGATGGTTCCGATTGTCAACATTTTTTCAGAATCAATAAAATAATCTAACAGCACCTCATCGCGAAAAAGTGCGCGGCGCCGATGTTTTTCGAAGTTCCGACGACAGTTCCGGTGAGTTCTGAGATAGTTCTCATCGAATATATCAGTTTGGGCGATAGTTCCGATTGTCAACATTTTTTAAAAATCATTGAAATAATCTTACAGCACCTCATCGCCAAAAAGTGCGCGGCGCCGATCTTTTTCGAAGTTCCGACGACAGTTTCGGTGCGTTCTGAGATAGTTCTCTTTGAATTTATCAGTTTGGGCGATAGTTCCGATCGTCAACATTTTTTCAGAATTATTGAAATAATCTAACAGCACCTCATCGCGAAAAAGTGCGCGGCGCCGATGTTTTTCGAAGTTACGACGACAGTTCCGGAGAGTTCTGAGATAGTTCTCATCGAATATATCAGTTTGGGCGATAGTCCCGATTGTCAACATTTTTTGAAAATCATTGAAATAATCTTACAGCACCTCATCGCCAAAAAGTGCGCGGCGCCGATCTTTTTCGAAGTTCCGACGACAGTTTTGGTGCGTTCTGAGATAGTTCTCTTTGAATTCATCAGTTTGGGCGATAGTTCCGATCGTGAACATTTTTTCAGAATTATTTAAATAATCTAATAGCACCTCATCGCGAAAGAGTGCGCGGTGCCGATCTTTTTCGAAGTTCCGACGACAGTTCCGGTGAGTTCTGAGATAGTTCTCATCGAATATATCAGTTCAGGCGATGGTTCCGATTGTCAACATTTTTTCAGAATTATTGAAATAATCTAAGAGCACCTCATCGCGAAAAAGTGCGCGGCGCCGATGTTTTTCGAAGTTCCGACGACAGTTCCGGTGAGTTCTGAGATGGTTCTCATCGAATATATCAGTTTGGGCGATAGTTCCGATTGTCAACATTTTTTAAGAATCATTGAAATAATCTTACAGCACCTCATCGCCAAAAAGTGCGCGGCGCCGATCTTTTTCGAAGTTCCGACGACAATTCCGGTGAGTTCTGGGATAGTTCTCATCAAATATATCAGTTTGGGCGATAGTTCCGACCGTCAACATTTTTTAAGAATAATTGAAATAT
Organism: Tenthredo livida; assembly: GCA_963992785.1. Classification (NCBI taxonomy): domain Eukaryota; kingdom Metazoa; phylum Arthropoda; class Insecta; order Hymenoptera; family Tenthredinidae; genus Tenthredo; species Tenthredo livida. The sequence continues at coordinate 5,838,084 of OZ023069.1, read as the reverse complement.
TCTAACAGCACCTCATCGCGAAAAAGTGCGCGGCGCCGAACTTTTTCGAAGTTCCGACGACAGTTCCGGTGGGTTCTAAAATAGTTCTTATCGAATATATCAGTTTGGGCGATGGTTCCGATTGTCAACATTTTTTCAGAATCATTGAAATAATCTAAGAGCACCTCATCGCGAAAAAGTGCGCGGCGCCGATCTTTCTCGAAGTTCCGACGACAGTTCCGGTGAGTTCCGAGATAGTTCTCACCGAATATATCAGTTTGGGCGATAGTCCCGATCGTCAACATTTTTTAAGAATTATTGAAATAATCTAACAGCACCTCATCGCGAAAAAGTGCGCGGTGCCGATCTTTTTCGAAGTTCCGACGACAGTTTCGGTGGGTTCTGAGATAGTTCTCATCGAATATATCAGTTTGGGCGATGGTTCCGATTGTCAACATTATTTCAGAATTATTAAAATAATCTAAGAGCACCTCATCGCGAAAAAGTGCGCGGCGCCGATGTTTTTCGAAGTTCCGACGACAGTTCCGGTGAGTTCTGAAATAGTTCTCATCGAATATATCAGTTTGGGCGATAGTTCCGATTGTCAACATTTTTTAAAAATCATTGAAATAATCTTACAGCACCTCATCGCCAAAAAGTGCGCGGCGCCGATCTTTTTCGAAGTTCCGACGACAGTTTCGGTGCGTTCTGAGATAGTTCTCATCGAATTTATCAGTCTGGGCGATAGTTCCGATCGTCAACATTTTTTCAGAATTATTGGAATAATCTAACAGCACCTCATCGCGAAAAAGTGCGCGGTGCCGATCTTTTTCGAAGTTCCGACGACAGTTCCGGTGAGTTCTGGGATGGTTTTCATCGAATTCATCAGTTTGGGCGATAGTTCCGATCGTGAACATTTTTTCAGAATTATTGAAATAATCTAAGAGCACCTCATCGCGAAAAAGTGCGCGGCGCCGATCTTTCTCGAAGTTCCGACGACAGTTCCGGTGAGTTCTGAGATAGTTCTCATCGAATATATCAGTTTCGGCGATAGTTCCGATCGTCAACATTTTTTAAGAATTATTGAAATAATCTAACAGCACCTCATCGCGAAAAAGTGCGCGGCGCCGATCTTTATCGAAGTTCCGACGACAGTTCCGGTGAGTTCTGGGATAGTTCTCATCGAATATATCAGTTTGGGCGATAGTTCCGACCGTCAACATTTTTTAAGAATAATTGAAATATTCTAACAGCACCTCATCGCGGGAAAGTGCGCGGAGCCCAACTTTTTCGAAGTTCCGACGACAGTTCCGGTTGGTTCTGAGATAGTTCTCATCGAATATATCAGTTTGAGCGATAGTCCCGATCGTCAACATTTTTTAAGAATTATTGAAATAATCTAACAGCACCTCATCGCGAAAAAGTGCGCGGTGCCGATCTTTTTCGAAGTTCCGACGACAGTTTCGGTGGGTTCTGAGATAGTTCTCATCGAATATATCAGTTTGGGCGACGGTTCCGATTGTCAACATTATTTCAGAATTATTAAAATAATCTAAGAGCACCTCATCGCGAAAAAGTGCGCGGCGCCGATGTTTTTCGAAGTTTCGACGACAGTTCCGGTGAGTTCTGAAATAGTTCTCATCGAATATATCAGTTTGGGCGATAGTTCCGATTGTCAACATTTTTTAAGAATTATTGAAATAATCTAACAGCACCTCATCGCGAAAAAGTGCGCAGTGCCGATCTTTTTCGAAGTTCCGACGACAGTTACGGTAGGTTCTGAGATAGTTCTCATCGAATATATCAGTTTGGGCGATGTTTCCGATTGTCAACATTTTTTCAGAATCAATAAAATAATCTAACAGCACCTCATAGCGAAAAAGTGCGCGGCGCCGATGTTTTTCGAAGTTCCGACTACAGTTCCGGTAAGTTCTGAGATAGTTCTCTTTGAATTTATCAGTTTGGGCGATAGTTCCGATCGTCAACATTTTTTCAGAATTATTGAAATAATCTAACAGCACCTCATCGCGAAAAAGTGCGCGGTGCCGATCTTTTTCGAAGTTCCGACGACAGTTCCGGTTGGTTCTGAGATAGTTCTCATCGAATATATCAGTTTGGGCGATGGTTCCGATTGTCAACATTCTTTCAGAATCAATAAAATAATCTAACAGCACCTCATCGCGAAAAAGTGCGCGGCGCCCATCTTTATCGAAGTTCCGACGACAGTTCCGGTGAGTTCTGAGATAGTTCTCATTGAATATATCAGTTTGGGCGATAGTTCCGATCGTCAACATTTTCTAAGAATTATTGAAATAATCTAACAGCACCTCATCGCGAAAAAGTGCGCGGTGCCGATCTTTGTCGAAGTTCCGACGACAGTTCCGGTCGGTTCTGAGATAGTTCTCATCGAATATATCAGTTTGGGCGATAGTTCCGATCGTCAACGTTTTTTCAGATTCATTAAAATATTCTAACAGCACCTCATCGCGGAAAAGTGCGCGGTGCCGATCTTTTTCGAAGTTCCGACGACAGTTACGGTGGGTTCTGAGATCGTTCTCATCGAATATATCAGTTTGGGCGATGGTTCCGATTGTCAACATTTTTTCAGAATCAATAAAATAATCTAACAGCACCTCATCGCGAAAAAGTGCGCGGCGCCGATGTTTTTCGAAGTTCCGACGACAGTTCCGGTGAGTTCTGAGATAGTTCTCATCGAATATATCAGTTTGGGCGATAGTTCCGATTGTCAACATTTTTTAAAAATCATTGAAATAATCTTACAGCACCTCATCGCCAAAAAGTGCGCGGCGCCGATCTTTTTCGAAGTTCCGACGACAGTTTCGGTGCGTTCTGAGATAGTTCTCTTTGAATTTATCAGTTTGGGCGATAGTTCCGATCGTCAACATTTTTTCAGAATTATTGAAATAATCTAACAGCACCTCATCGCGAAAAAGTGCGCGGCGCCGATGTTTTTCGAAGTTACGACGACAGTTCCGGAGAGTTCTGAGATAGTTCTCATCGAATATATCAGTTTGGGCGATAGTCCCGATTGTCAACATTTTTTGAAAATCATTGAAATAATCTTACAGCACCTCATCGCCAAAAAGTGCGCGGCGCCGATCTTTTTCGAAGTTCCGACGACAGTTTTGGTGCGTTCTGAGATAGTTCTCTTTGAATTCATCAGTTTGGGCGATAGTTCCGATCGTGAACATTTTTTCAGAATTATTTAAATAATCTAATAGCACCTCATCGCGAAAGAGTGCGCGGTGCCGATCTTTTTCGAAGTTCCGACGACAGTTCCGGTGAGTTCTGAGATAGTTCTCATCGAATATATCAGTTCAGGCGATGGTTCCGATTGTCAACATTTTTTCAGAATTATTGAAATAATCTAAGAGCACCTCATCGCGAAAAAGTGCGCGGCGCCGATGTTTTTCGAAGTTCCGACGACAGTTCCGGTGAGTTCTGAGATGGTTCTCATCGAATATATCAGTTTGGGCGATAGTTCCGATTGTCAACATTTTTTAAGAATCATTGAAATAATCTTACAGCACCTCATCGCCAAAAAGTGCGCGGCGCCGATCTTTTTCGAAGTTCCGACGACAATTCCGGTGAGTTCTGGGATAGTTCTCATCAAATATATCAGTTTGGGCGATAGTTCCGACCGTCAACATTTTTTAAGAATAATTGAAATATTCTAACAGCACCTCATCGCGAAAAAGTGCGCGGCGCCGAACTTTTTCGAAGTTCCGACGACAGTTCCGGTGGGTTCTAAAATAGTTCTTATCGAATATATCAGTTTGGGCGATGGTTCCGATTGTCAACATTTTTTCAGAATCATTGAAATAATCTAAGAGCACCTCATCGCGAAAAAGTGCGCGGCGCCGATCTTTCTCGAAGTTCCGACGACAGTTCCGGTGAGTTCCGAGATAGTTCTCACCGAATATATCAGTTTGGGCGATAGTCCCGATCGTCAACATTTTTTAAGAATTATTGAAATAATCTAACAGCACCTCATCGCGAAAAAGTGCGCGGTGCCGATCTTTTTCGAAGTTCCGACGACAGTTTCGGTGGGTTCTGAGATAGTTCTCATCGAATATATCAGTTTGGGCGATGGTTCCGATTGTCAACATTATTTCAGAATTATTAAAATAATCTAAGAGCACCTCATCGCGAAAAAGTGCGCGGCGCCGATGTTTTTCGAAGTTCCGACGACAGTTCCGGTGAGTTCTGAAATAGTTCTCATCGAATATATCAGTTTGGGCGATAGTTCCGATTGTCAACATTTTTTAAAAATCATTGAAATAATCTTACAGCACCTCATCGCCAAAAAGTGCGCGGCGCCGATCTTTTTCGAAGTTCCGACGACAGTTTCGGTGCGTTCTGAGATAGTTCTCATCGAATTTATCAGTCTGGGCGATAGTTCCGATCGTCAACATTTTTTCAGAATTATTGGAATAATCTAACAGCACCTCATCGCGAAAAAGTGCGCGGTGCCGATCTTTTTCGAAGTTCCGACGACAGTTCCGGTGAGTTCTGGGATGGTTTTCATCGAATTCATCAGTTTGGGCGATAGTTCCGATCGTGAACATTTTTTCAGAATTATTGAAATAATCTAAGAGCACCTCATCGCGAAAAAGTGCGCGGCGCCGATCTTTCTCGAAGTTCCGACGACAGTTCCGGTGAGTTCTGAGATAGTTCTCATCGAATATATCAGTTTCGGCGATAGTTCCGATCGTCAACATTTTTTAAGAATTATTGAAATAATCTAACAGCACCTCATCGCGAAAAAGTGCGCGGCGCCGATCTTTATCGAAGTTCCGACGACAGTTCCGGTGAGTTCTGGGATAGTTCTCATCGAATATATCAGTTTGGGCGATAGTTCCGACCGTCAACATTTTTTAAGAATAATTGAAATATTCTAACAGCACCTCATCGCGGGAAAGTGCGCGGCGCCCAACTTTTTCGAAGTTCCGACGACAGTTCCGGTTGGTTCTGAGATAGTTCTCATCGAATATATCAGTTTGAGCGATAGTCCCGATCGTCAACATTTTTTAAGAATTATTGAAATAATCTAACAGCACCTCATCGCGAAAAAGTGCGCGGTGCCGATCTTTTTCGAAGTTCCGACGACAGTTTCGGTGGGTTCTGAGATAGTTCTCATCGAATATATCAGTTTGGGCGACGGTTCCGATTGTCAACATTATTTCAGAATTATTAAAATAATCTAAGAGCACCTCATCGCGAAAAAGTGCGCGGCGCCGATGTTTTTCGAAGTTTCGACGACAGTTCCGGTGAGTTCTGAAATAGTTCTCATCGAATATATCAGTTTGGGCGATAGTTCCGATTGTCAACATTTTTTAAGAATTATTGAAATAATCTAACAGCACCTCATCGCGAAAAAGTGCGCAGTGCCGATCTTTTTCGAAGTTCCGACGACAGTTACGGTAGGTTCTGAGATAGTTCTCATCGAATATATCAGTTTGGGCGATGTTTCCGATTGTCAACATTTTTTCAGAATCAATAAAATAATCTAACAGCACCTCATAGCGAAAAAGTGCGCGGCGCCGATGTTTTTCGAAGTTCCGACTACAGTTCCGGTAAGTTCTGAGATAGTTCTCTTTGAATTTATCAGTTTGGGCGATAGTTCCGATCGTCAACATTTTTTCAGAATTATTGAAATAATCTAACAGCACCTCATCGCGAAAAAGTGCGCGGTGCCGATCTTTTTCGAAGTTCCGACGACAGTTCCGGTTGGTTCTGAGATAGTTCTCATCGAATATATCAGTTTGGGCGATGGTTCCGATTGTCAACATTCTTTCAGAATCAATAAAATAATCTAACAGCACCTCATCGCGAAAAAGTGCGCGGCGCCCATCTTTATCGAAGTTCCGACGACAGTTCCGGTGAGTTCTGAGATAGTTCTCATTGAATATATCAGTTTGGGCGATAGTTCCGATCGTCAACATTTTCTAAGAATTATTGAAATAATCTAACAGCACCTCATCGCGAAAAAGTGCGCGGTGCCGATCTTTGTCGAAGTTCCGACGACAGTTCCGGTCGGTTCTGAGATAGTTCTCATCGAATATATCAGTTTGGGCGATAGTCCCGATCGTCAACATTTTTTAAGAATTATTGAAATAATCTAACAGCACCTCATCGCGAAAAAGTGCGCGGTGCCGATCTTTTTCGAAGTTCCGACGACAGTTTCGGTGGGTTCCGAGATAGTTCTCATCGAATATATCAGTTTGGGCGATGGTTCCGATTGTCAACATTATTTCAGAATTATTAAAATAATCTAAGAGCACCTCATCGCGAAAAAGTGCGCGGCGCCGATGTTTTTCGAAGTTTCGACGACAGTTCCGGTGAGTTCTGAAATAGTTCTCATCGAATATATCAGTTTAGGCGATAGTTCCGATTGTCAACATTTTTTAAGAATTATTGAAATAATCTAACAGCACCTCATCGCGAAAAAGTGCGCAGTGCCGATCTTTTTCGAAGTTCCGACGACAGTTACGGTAGGTTCTGAGATAGTTCTCATCGAATATATCAGTTTGGGCGATGGTTCCGATTGTCAACATTTTTTCAGAATCAATGAAATAATCTAACAGCACCTCATAGCGAAAAAGTGCGCGGCGCCGATGTTTTTCGAAGTTCCGACTACAGTTCCGGTAAGTTCTGAGATAGTTCTTATCGAATATATCAGTTTGGGCGATAGTTCCGATTGTCAACATTTTTTGAGAATCATTGAAATAATCTTACAGCACCTCATCGCCAAAAAGTGCGCGGCGCCGATCTTTTTCGGAGTTCCGACGACAGTTCCCGTGCGTTCTGAGATAGTTCTCATCGAATTCATCGGCTTGGGCGATAGTTCCGATCGTCAACATTTTTTCAGATTCATTAAAATATTCTAACAGCACCTCATCGCGGAAAAGTGCGCCGTGCCGATCTTTTTCGAAGTTCCGACGACAGTTACGGTGGGTTCTGAGATCGTTCTCATCGAATATATCAGTTTGGGCGATGGTTCCGATTGTCAACTTTTTTCAGAATCAATAAAATAATCTAACAGCACCTCATCGCGAAAAAGTGCGCGGCGCCGATGTTTTTCGAAGTTCCGACGACAGTTCCGGTGAGTTCTGAGATAGTTCCCATCGAATATATCAGTTTGGGCGATAGTTCCGATTGTCAACATTTTTTAAAAATCATTGAAATAATCTTACAGCACCTCATCGCCAAAAAGTGCGCGGCGCCGATCTTTTTCGAAGTTCCGACGACAGTTTCGGTGCGTTCTGAGATAGTTCTCTTTGAATTTATCAGTTTGGGCGATAGTTACGATCGTCAACATTTTTTCAGAATTATTGAAATAATCTAACAGCACCTCATCGCGAAGAAGTGCGCGGTGCCGATCTTTTTCGAAGTTCCGACGACAGTTCCGGTTGGTTTTGAGATAGTTCTCATCGAATATATCAGTTTGGGCGATGGTTCCGATTGTCAACATTTTTTCAGAATCAATAAAATAATCTAACAGCACCTCATCGCGAAAAAGTGCGCGGCGCCGATGTTTTTCGAAGTTACGACGACAGTTCCGGAGAGTTCTGAGATAGTTCTCATCGAATATATCAGTTTGGGCGATAGTTCCGATTGTCAACATTTTTTAAAAATCATTGAAATAATCTCACAGCACCTCATCGCCAAAAAGTGCGCGGCGCCGATCTTTTTCGAAGTTCCGACGACAGTTTCGGTGCGTTCTGAGATAGTTCTCTTTGAATTCATCAGTTTGGGCGATAGTTCCGATCGTGAACATTTTTTCAGAATTATTTAAATAATCTAACAGCACCTGATCGCGAAAGAGTGCGCGGTGCCGATCTTTTTCGAAGTTCCGACGACAGTTCCGGTGAGTTCTGAGATAGTTCTCATCGAATATATCAGTTTCGGCGATAGTTCCGATCGTCAACATTTTTTAAGAATTATTGAAATAATCTAACAGCACCTCATCGCGAAAAAGTGCGCGGCGCCGATGTTTTTCGAAGTTCCGACGACAGTTCCGGTGAGTTCTGAGATGGTTCTCATCGAATATATCAGTTTGGGCGATAGTTCCGATTGTCAACATTTTTTAAGAATCATTGAAATAATCTTACAGCACCTCATCGCCAGAAAGTGCGCGGCGCCGATCTTTTTCGAAGTTCCGACGACAGTTCCGGTGAGTTCTGTGATAGTTCTCATCAAATATATCAGTTTGGGCGATAGTTCCGACCGTCAACATTTTTTAAGAATAATCGAAATATTCTAACAGCACCTCATCGCGAAAAAGTGCGCGGCGCCGAACTTTTTCGAAGTTCCGACGACAGTTTCGGTGGGTTCTGAAATAGTTCTTATCGAATATATCAGTTTCGGCGATAGTTCCGATTGTCAACATTTTTTCAGAATCATTGAAATAATCTAAGAGCACCTCATCGCGAAAAAGTGCGCGGCGCCGATGTTTTTCGAAGTTCCGACGACAGTTCCGGTGAGTTCTGAAATAGTTCTCATCGAATATATCAGTTTGGGCGATAGTTCCGATTCTCAACATTTTTTAAAAATCATTGAAATAATCTTACAGCACCTCATCGCCAAAAAGTGCGCGGCGCCGATCTTTTTCGAAGTTCCGACGACAGTTTCGGTGCGTTCTGAGATAGTTCTCATCGAATTTATCAGTCTGGGCGATAGTTCCGATCGTCAACATTTTTTCAGAATTATTGGAATAATCTAACAGCACCTCATCGCGGAAAAGTGCGCGGTGCCGATCTTTTTCGAAGTTCCGACGACAGTTCCGGTGAGTTCTGAGATGGTTTTCATCGAATTCATCAGTTTGGGCGATAGTTCCGATCGTGAACATTTTTTCAGAATTATTTAAATAATCTAATAGCACCTCATCGCGAAAAAGTGCGCGGTGCCGATCTTTTTCGAAGTTCCGACCACAGTTCCGGTGAGTTCTGAGATAGTTCTCATCGAATATATCAGTTTGGGCGATAGTTCCGATCGTCAACATTTTTTAAGAATTATTGAAATAATCTAACAGCACCTCATCGCGAAAAAGTGCGCAGTGCCGATCTTTTTCGAAGTTCCGACGACAGTGACGGTAGGTTCTGAGATAGTTCTCATCGAATATATCAGTTTGGGCGATGGTTCCGATTGTCAACATTTTTTCAGAATCAACAAAATAATCTAACAGCACCTCATAGCGAAAAAGTGCGCGGCGCCGATGTTTTTCGAAGTTCCGACGACAGTTCCGGTAAGTTTTGAGATAGTTCTCATCGAATATATCAGTTTGGGCGATAGTTCCGATTGTCAACATTTTTTGAGAATCATTGAAATAATCATACAGCACCTCATCGCCAAAAAGTGCGCGGCGCCGATCTTTTTCGAAGTTCCGACGACAGTTTCCGTGCGTTCTGAGATGGTTCTCATCGAATTCATCGGCTTGGGCGATAGTTCCGATCGTCAACATTTTTTCGGATTCATTGAAATATTCTAACAGCACCTCATCGCGGAAAAGTGCTCGGTGCCGATCTTTTTCGAAGTTCCGACGACAGTTACGGTGGGTTCTGAGATCGTTCTCATCGAATATATCAGTTTGGGCGATGGTTCCGATTGTCAACATTTTTTCAGAATCAATAAAATAATCTAACAGCACCTCATCGCGAAAAAGTGCGCGGCGCCGATGTTTTTCGAAGTTCCGACGACAGTTCCGGTGAGTTCTGAGATAGTTCTCATCGAATATATCAGTTTGGGCGATAGTTCCGATTGTCAACATTTTTTAAAAATCATTGAAATAATCTTACAGCACCTCATCGCCAAAAAGTGCGCGGCGCCGATCTTTTTCGAAGTTTCGACGACAGTTCCGGTGAGTTCTGAAATAGTTCTCATCGAATATATCAGTTTGGGCGATAGTTCCGATCGTCAACATTTTTTAAGAATTATTGAAATAATCTAACAGAACCTCATCGCGAAAAAGTGCGCGGCGCCGATGTTTTTCGAAGTTACGACGACAGTTCCGGAGAGTTCTGAGATAGTTCTCATCGAATATATCAGTTTGGGCGATAGTTCCGATCGTGAACATTTTTTCAGAATTATTTAAATAATCTAATAGCACCTCATCGCGAAAAAGTGCGCGGCGCCGATCTTTCTCGAAGTTCCGACGACAGTTCCGGTGAGTTCTGAGATAGTTCTCATCGAATATATCAGTTTCGGCGATAGTTCCGATCGTCAACATTTTTTAAGAATTATTGAAATAATCTAACAGCACCTCATCGCGAAAAAGTGCGCGGCGCCGATCTTTATCGAAGTTCCGACGACAGTTCCGGTGAGTTCTGAGATAGTTCTCATTGAATATATCAGTTTGGGCGATAGTTCCGATCGTCAACATTTTTTAAGAATTATTGAAATAATCTAACAGCACCTCATCGCGAAAAAGTGCGCAGTGCCGATCTTTGTCGAAGTTCCGACGACAGTTCCGGTTGGTTCTGAGATAGTTCTCATCGAATATATCAGTTTGGGCGATAGTCCCGATCGTCAACATTTTTTAAGAATTATTGAAATAATCTAACAGCACCTCATCGCGAAAAAGTGCGCGGTGCCGATCTTTTTCGAAGTTCCGACGACAGTTTCGGTGGGTTCTGAGATAGTTCTCATCGAATATATCAGTTTGGGCGACGGTTCCGATTGTCAACATTATTTCAGAATTATTAAAATAATCTAAGAGCACCTCATCGCGAAAAAGTGCGCGGCGCCGATGTTTTTCGAAGTTTCGACGACAGTTCCGGTGAGTTCTGAAATAGTTCTCATCGAATATATCAGTTTGGGCGATAGTTCCGATTGTCAACATTTTTTAAGAATTATTGAAATAATCTAACAGCACCTCATCGCGAAGAAGTGCGCAGTGCCGATCTTTTTCGAAGTTCCGACGACAGTTACGGTAGGTTCTGAGATAGTTCTCATCGAATATATCAGTTTGGGCGATGGTTCCGATTGTCAACATTTTTTCAGAATCAATAAAATAATCTAACAGCACCTCATAGCGAAAAAGTGCGCGGCGCCGATGTTTTTCGAAGTTCCGACTACAGTTCCGGTAAGTTCTGAGATAGTTCTCATCGAATATATCAGTTTGGGCGATGGTTCCGATTGTCAACATTTTTTGAGAATCATTGAAATAATCTTACAGCACCTCATCGCCAAAAAGTCCGCGGCGCCGATCTTTTTCGGAGTTCCGACGACAGTTCCCGTGCGTTCTGAGATGGTTCTCATCGAATTCATCGGCTTGGGCGATAGTTCCGATCGTCAACGTTTTTTCAGATTCATTAAAATATTCTAACAGCACCTCATCGCGGAAAAGTGCGCGGTGCCGATCTTTTTCGAAGTTCCGACGACAGTTACGGTGGGTTCTGAGATCGTTCTCATCGAATATATCAGTTTGGGCGATGGTTCCGATTGTCAACATTTTTTCAGAATCAATAAAATAATCTAACAGCACCTCATCGCGAAAAAGTGCGCGGCGCCGATGTTTTTCGAAGTTCCGACGACAGTTCCGGTGAGTTCTGAGATAGTTCTCATCGAATATATCAGTTTGGGCGATAGTTCCGATTGTCAACATTTTTTAAAAATCATTGAAATAATCTTACAGCACCTCATCGCCAAAAAGTGCGCGGCGCCGATCTTTTTCGAAGTTCCGACGACAGTTTCGGTGCGTTCTGAGATAGTTCTCTTTGAATTTATCAGTTTGGGCGATAGTTCCGATCGTCAACATTTTTTCAGAATTATTGAAATAATCTAACAGCACCTCATCGCGAAAAAGTGCGCGGCGCCGATGTTTTTCGAAGTTACGACGACAGTTCCGGAGAGTTCTGAGATAGTTCTCATCGAATATATCAGTTTGGGCGATAGTCCCGATTGTCAACATTTTTTGAAAATCATTGAAATAATCTTACAGCACCTCATCGCCAAAAAGTGCGCGGCGCCGATCTTTTTCGAAGTTCCGACGACAGTTTTGGTGCGTTCTGAGATAGTTCTCTTTGAATTCATCAGTTTGGGCGATAGTTCCGATCGTGAACATTTTTTCAGAATTATTTAAATAATCTAATAGCACCTCATCGCGAAAGAGTGCGCGGTGCCGATCTTTTTCGAAGTTCCGACGACAGTTCCGGTGAGTTCTGAGATAGTTCTCATCGAATATATCAGTTCAGGCGATGGTTCCGATTGTCAACATTTTTTCAGAATTATTGAAATAATCTAAGAGCACCTCATCGCGAAAAAGTGCGCGGCGTCGATGTTTTTCGAAGTTCCGACGACAGTTCCGGTGAGTTCTGAGATGGTTCTCATCGAATATATCAGTTTGGGCGATAGTTCCGATTGTCAACATTTTTTAAGAATCATTGAAATAATCTTACAGCACCTCATCGCCAAAAAGTGCGCGGCGCCGATCTTTTTCGAAGTTCCGACGACAATTCCGGTGAGTTCTGGGATAGTTCTCATCAAATATATCAGTTTGGGCGATAGTTCCGACCGTCAACATTTTTTAAGAATAATTGAAATATTCTAACAGCACCTCATCGCGAAAAAGTGCGCGGCGCCGAACTTTTTCGAAGTTCCGACGACAGTTCCGGTGGGTTCTAAAATAGTTCTTATCGAATATATCAGTTTGGGCGATGGTTCCGATTGTCAACATTTTTTCAGAATCATTGAAATAATCTAAGAGCACCTCATCGCGAAAAAGTGCGCGGCGCCGATCTTTTTCGAAGTTCCGACGACAGTTCCGGTGAGTTCCGAGATAGTTCTCACCGAATATATCAGTTTGGGCGATAGTCCCGATCGTCAACATTTTTTAAGAATTATTGAAATAATCTAACAGCACCTCATCGCGAAAAAGTGCGCGGTGCCGATCTTTTTCGAAGTTCCGACGACAGTTTCGGTGGGTTCTGAGATAGTTCTCATCGAATATATCAGTTTGGGCGATGGTTCCGATTGTCAACATTATTTCAGAATTATTAAAATAATCTAAGAGCACCTCATCGCGAAAAAGTGCGCGGCGCCGATGTTTTTCGAAGTTCCGACGACAGTTCCGGTGAGTTCTGAAATAGTTCTCATCGAATATATCAGTTTGGGCGATAGTTCCGATTGTCAACATTTTTTAAAAATCATTGAAATAATCTTACAGCACCTCATCGCCAAAAAGTGCGCGGCGCCGATCTTTTTCGAAGTTCCGACGACAGTTTCGGTGCGTTCTGAGATAGTTCTCATCGAATTTATCAGTCTGGGCGATAGTTCCGATCGTCAACATTTTTTCAGAATTATTGGAATAATCTAACAGCACCTCATCGCGAAAAAGTGCGCGGTGCCGATCTTTTTCGAAGTTCCGACGACAGTTCCGGTGAGTTCTGGGATGGTTTTCATCGAATTCATCAGTTTGGGCGATAGTTCCGATCGTGAACATTTTTTCAGAATTATTGAAATAATCTAAGAGCACCTCATCGCGAAAAAGTGCGCGGCGCCGATCTTTCTCGAAGTTCCGACGACAGTTCCGGTGAGTTCTGAGATAGTTCTCATCGAATATATCAGTTTCGGCGATAGTTCCGATCGTCAACATTTTTTAAGAATTATTGAAATAATCTAACAGCACCTCATCGCGAAAAAGTGCGCGGCGCCGATCTTTATCGAAGTTCCGACGACAGTTCCGGTGAGTTCTGGGATAGTTCTCATCGAATATATCAGTTTGGGCGATAGTTCCGACCGTCAACATTTTTTAAGAATAATTGAAATATTCTAACAGCACCTCATCGCGGGAAAGTGCGCGGCGCCCAACTTTTTCGAAGTTCCGACGACAGTTCCGGTTGGTTCTGAGATAGTTCTCATCGAATATATCAGTTTGGGCGATAGTCCCGATCGTCAACATTTTTTAAGAATTATTGAAATAATCTAACAGCACCTCATCGCGAAAAAGTGCGCGGTGCCGATCTTTTTCGAAGTTCCGACGACAGTTTCGGTGGGTTCTGAGATAGTTCTCATCGAATATATCAGTTTGGGCGACGGTTCCGATTGTCAACATTATTTCAGAATTATTAAAATAATCTAAGAGCACCTCATCGCGAAAAAGTGCGCGGCGCCGATGTTTTTCGAAGTTTCGACGACAGTTCCGGTGAGTTCTGAAATAGTTCTCATCGAATATATCAGTTTGGGCGATAGTTCCGATTGTCAACATTTTTTAAGAATTATTGAAATAATCTAACAGCACCTCATCGCGAAAAAGTGCGCAGTGCCGATCTTTTTCGAAGTTCCGACGACAGTTACGGTAGGTTCTGAGATAGTTCTCATCGAATATATCAGTTTGGGCGATGTTTCCGATTGTCAACATTTTTTCAGAATCAATAAAATAATCTAACAGCACCTCATAGCGAAAAAGTGCGCGGCGCCGATGTTTTTCGAAGTTCCGACTACAGTTCCGGTAAGTTCTGAGATAGTTCTCTTTGAATTTATCAGTTTGGGCGATAGTTCCGATCGTCAACATTTTTTCAGAATTATTGAAATAATCTAACAGCACCTCATCGCGAAAAAGTGCGCGGTGCCGATCTTTTTCGAAGTTCCGACGACAGTTCCGGTTGGTTCTGAGATAGTTCTCATCGAATATATCAGTTTGGGCGATGGTTCCGATTGTCAACATTCTTTCAGAATCAATAAAATAATCTAACAGCACCTCATCGCGAAAAAGTGCGCGGCGCCCATCTTTATCGAAGTTCCGACGACAGTTCCGGTGAGTTCTGAGATAGTTCTCATTGAATATATCAGTTTGGGCGATAGTTCCGATCGTCAACATTTTCTAAGAATTATTGAAATAATCTAACAGCACCTCATCGCGAAAAAGTGCGCGGTGCCGATCTTTGTCGAAGTTCCGACGACAGTTCCGGTCGGTTCTGAGATAGTTCTCATTGAATATATCAGTTTGGGCGATAGTCCCGATCGTCAACATTTTTTAAGAATTATTGAAATAATCTAACAGCACCTCATCGCGAAAAAGTGCGCGGTGCCGATCTTTTTCGAAGTTCCGACGACAGTTTCGGTGGGTTCCGAGATAGTTCTCATCGAATATATCAGTTTGGGCGATGGTTCCGATTGTCAACATTATTTCAGAATTATTAAAATAATCTAAGAGCACCTCATCGCGAAAAAGTGCGCGGCGCCGATGTTTTTCGAAGTTTCGACGACAGTTCCGGTGAGTTCTGAAATAGTTCTCATCGAATATATCAGTTTAGGCGATAGTTCCGATTGTCAACATTTTTTAAGAATTATTGAAATAATCTAACAGCACCTCATCGCGAAAAAGTGCGCAGTGCCGATCTTTTTCGAAGTTCCGACGACAGTTACGGTAGGTTCTGAGATAGTTCTCATCGAATATATCAGTTTGGGCGATGGTTCCGATTGTCAACATTTTTTCAGAATCAATGAAATAATCTAACAGCACCTCATAGCGAAAAAGTGCGCGGCGCCGATGTTTTTCGAAGTTCCGACTACAGTTCCGGTAAGTTCTGAGATAGTTCTTATCGAATATATCAGTTTGGGCGATAGTTCCGATTGTCAACATTTTTTGAGAATCATTGAAATAATCTTACAGCACCTCATCGCCAAAAAGTGCGCGGCGCCGATCTTTTTCGAAGTTCCGACGACAGTTCCCGTGCGTTCTGAGATAGTTCTCATCGAATTCATCGGCTTGGGCGATAGTTCCGATCGTCAACATTTTTTCAGATTCATTAAAATATTCTAACAGCACCTCATCGCGGAAAAGTGCGCCGTGCCGATCTTTTTCGAAGTTCCGACGACAGTTACGGTGGGTTCTGAGATCGTTCTCATCGAATATATCAGTTTGGGCGATGGTTCCGATTGTCAACTTTTTTCAGAATCAATAAAATAATCTAACAGCACCTCATCGCGAAAAAGTGCGCGGCGCCGATGTTTTTCGAAGTTCCGACGACAGTTCCGGTGAGTTCTGAGATAGTTCCCATCGAATATATCAGTTTGGGCGATAGTTCCGATTGTCAACATTTTTTAAAAATCATTGAAATAATCTTACAGCACCTCATCGCCAAAAAGTGCGCGGCGCCGATCTTTTTCGAAGTTCCGACGACAGTTTCGGTGCGTTCTGAGATAGTTCTCTTTGAATTTATCAGTTTGGGCGATAGTTACGATCGTCAACATTTTTTCAGAATTATTGAAATAATCTAACAGCACCTCATCGCGAAGAAGTGCGCGGTGCCGATCTTTTTCGAAGTTCCGACGACAGTTCCGGTTGGTTTTGAGATAGTTCTCATCGAATATATCAGTTTGGGCGATGGTTCCGATTGTCAACATTTTTTCAGAATCAATAAAATAATCTAACAGCACCTCATCGCGAAAAAGTGCGCGGCGCCGATGTTTTTCGAAGTTACGACGACAGTTCCGGAGAGTTCTGAGATAGTTCTCATCGAATATATCAGTTTGGGCGATAGTTCCGATTGTCAACATTTTTTAAAAATCATTGAAATAATCTCACAGCACCTCATCGCCAAAAAGTGCGCGGCGCCGATCTTTTTCGAAGTTCCGACGACAGTTTCGGTGCGTTCTGAGATAGTTCTCTTTGAATTCATCAGTTTGGGCGATAGTTCCGATCGTGAACATTTTTTCAGAATTATTTAAATAATCTAACAGCACCTGATCGCGAAAGAGTGCGCGGTGCCGATCTTTTTCGAAGTTCCGACGACAGTTCCGGTGAGTTCTGAGATAGTTCTCATCGAATATATCAGTTTCGGCGATAGTTCCGATCGTCAACATTTTTTAAGAATTATTGAAATAATCTAACAGCACCTCATCGCGAAAAAGTGCGCGGCGCCGATGTTTTTCGAAGTTCCGACGACAGTTCCGGTGAGTTCTGAGATGGTTCTCATCGAATATATCAGTTTGGGCGATAGTTCCGATTGTCAACATTTTTTAAGAATCATTGAAATAATCTTACAGCACCTCATCGCCAGAAAGTGCGCGGCGCCGATCTTTTTCGAAGTTCCGACGACAGTTCCGGTGAGTTCTGTGATAGTTCTCATCAAATATATCAGTTTGGGCGATAGTTCCGACCGTCAACATTTTTTAAGAATAATCGAAATATTCTAACAGCACCTCATCGCGAAAAAGTGCGCGGCGCCGAACTTTTTCGAAGTTCCGACGACAGTTTCGGTGGGTTCTGAAATAGTTCTTATCGAATATATCAGTTTCGGCGATAGTTCCGATTGTCAACATTTTTTCAGAATCATTGAAATAATCTAAGAGCACCTCATCGCGAAAAAGTGCGCGGCGCCGATGTTTTTCGAAGTTCCGACGACAGTTCCGGTGAGTTCTGAAATAGTTCTCATCGAATATATCAGTTTGGGCGATAGTTCCGATTCTCAACATTTTTTAAAAATCATTGAAATAATCTTACAGCACCTCATCGCCAAAAAGTGCGCGGCGCCGATCTTTTTCGAAGTTCCGACGACAGTTTCGGTGCGTTCTGAGATAGTTCTCATCGAATTTATCAGTCTGGGCGATAGTTCCGATCGTCAACATTTTTTCAGAATTATTGGAATAATCTAACAGCACCTCATCGCGGAAAAGTGCGCGGTGCCGATCTTTTTCGAAGTTCCGACGACAGTTCCGGTGAGTTCTGAGATGGTTTTCATCGAATTCATCAGTTTGGGCGATAGTTCCGATCGTGAACATTTTTTCAGAATTATTTAAATAATCTAATAGCACCTCATCGCGAAAAAGTGCGCGGTGCCGATCTTTTTCGAAGTTCCGACCACAGTTCCGGTGAGTTCTGAGATAGTTCTCATCGAATATATCAGTTTGGGCGATAGTTCCGATCGTCAACATTTTTTAAGAATTATTGAAATAATCTAACAGCACCTCATCGCGAAAAAGTGCGCAGTGCCGATCTTTTTCGAAGTTCCGACGACAGTGACGGTAGGTTCTGAGATAGTTCTCATCGAATATATCAGTTTGGGCGATGGTTCCGATTGTCAACATTTTTTCAGAATCAACAAAATAATCTAACAGCACCTCATAGCGAAAAAGTGCGCGGCGCCGATGTTTTTCGAAGTTCCGACGACAGTTCCGGTAAGTTTTGAGATAGTTCTCATCGAATATATCAGTTTGGGCGATAGTTCCGATTGTCAACATTTTTTGAGAATCATTGAAATAATCATACAGCACCTCATCGCCAAAAAGTGCGCGGCGCCGATCTTTTTCGAAGTTCCGACGACAGTTTCCGTGCGTTCTGAGATGGTTCTCATCGAATTCATCGGCTTGGGCGATAGTTCCGATCGTCAACATTTTTTCGGATTCATTGAAATATTCTAACAGCACCTCATCGCGGAAAAGTGCTCGGTGCCGATCTTTTTCGAAGTTCCGACGACAGTTACGGTGGGTTCTGAGATCGTTCTCATCGAATATATCAGTTTGGGCGATGGTTCCGATTGTCAACATTTTTTCAGAATCAATAAAATAATCTAACAGCACCTCATCGCGAAAAAGTGCGCGGCGCCGATGTTTTTCGAAGTTCCGACGACAGTTCCGGTGAGTTCTGAGATAGTTCTCATCGAATATATCAGTTTGGGCGATAGTTCCGATTGTCAACATTTTTTAAAAATCATTGAAATAATCTTACAGCACCTCATCGCCAAAAAGTGCGCGGCGCCGATCTTTTTCGAAGTTTCGACGACAGTTCCGGTGAGTTCTGAAATAGTTCTCATCGAATATATCAGTTTGGGCGATAGTTCCGATCGTCAACATTTTTTAAGAATTATTGAAATAATCTAACAGAACCTCATCGCGAAAAAGTGCGCGGCGCCGATGTTTTTCGAAGTTACGACGACAGTTCCGGAGAGTTCTGAGATAGTTCTCATCGAATATATCAGTTTGGGCGATAGTTCCGATCGTGAACATTTTTTCAGAATTATTTAAATAATCTAATAGCACCTCATCGCGAAAAAGTGCGCGGCGCCGATCTTTCTCGAAGTTCCGACGACAGTTCCGGTGAGTTCTGAGATAGTTCTCATCGAATATATCAGTTTCGGCGATAGTTCCGATCGTCAACATTTTTTAAGAATTATTGAAATAATCTAACAGCACCTCATCGCGAAAAAGTGCGCGGCGCCGATCTTTATCGAAGTTCCGACGACAGTTCCGGTGAGTTCTGAGATAGTTCTCATTGAATATATCAGTTTGGGCGATAGTTCCGATCGTCAACATTTTTTAAGAATTATTGAAATAATCTAACAGCACCTCATCGCGAAAAAGTGCGCAGTGCCGATCTTTGTCGAAGTTCCGACGACAGTTCCGGTTGGTTCTGAGATAGTTCTCATCGAATATATCAGTTTGGGCGATAGTCCCGATCGTCAACATTTTTTAAGAATTATTGAAATAATCTAACAGCACCTCATCGCGAAAAAGTGCGCGGTGCCGATCTTTTTCGAAGTTCCGACGACAGTTTCGGTGGGTTCTGAGATAGTTCTCATCGAATATATCAGTTTGGGCGACGGTTCCGATTGTCAACATTATTTCAGAATTATTAAAATAATCTAAGAGCACCTCATCGCGAAAAAGTGCGCGGCGCCGATGTTTTTCGAAGTTTCGACGACAGTTCCGGTGAGTTCTGAAATAGTTCTCATCGAATATATCAGTTTGGGCGATAGTTCCGATTGTCAACATTTTTTAAGAATTATTGAAATAATCTAACAGCACCTCATCGCGAAGAAGTGCGCAGTGCCGATCTTTTTCGAAGTTCCGACGACAGTTACGGTAGGTTCTGAGATAGTTCTCATCGAATATATCAGTTTGGGCGATGGTTCCGATTGTCAACATTTTTTCAGAATCAATAAAATAATCTAACAGCACCTCATAGCGAAAAAGTGCGCGGCGCCGATGTTTTTCGAAGTTCCGACTACAGTTCCGGTAAGTTCTGAGATAGTTCTCATCGAATATATCAGTTTGGGCGATGGTTCCGATTGTCAACATTTTTTGAGAATCATTGAAATAATCTTACAGCACCTCATCGCCAAAAAGTCCGCGGCGCCGATCTTTTTCGGAGTTCCGACGACAGTTCCCGTGCGTTCTGAGATGGTTCTCATCGAATTCATCGGCTTGGGCGATAGTTCCGATCGTCAACGTTTTTTCAGATTCATTAAAATATTCTAACAGCACCTCATCGCGGAAAAGTGCGCGGTGCCGATCTTTTTCGAAGTTCCGACGACAGTTACGGTGGGTTCTGAGATCGTTCTCATCGAATATATCAGTTTGGGCGATGGTTCCGATTGTCAACATTTTTTCAGAATCAATAAAATAATCTAACAGCACCTCATCGCGAAAAAGTGCGCGGCGCCGATGTTTTTCGAAGTTCCGACGACAGTTCCGGTGAGTTCTGAGATAGTTCTCATCGAATATATCAGTTTGGGCGATAGTTCCGATTGTCAACATTTTTTAAAAATCATTGAAATAATCTTACAGCACCTCATCGCCAAAAAGTGCGCGGCGCCGATCTTTTTCGAAGTTCCGACGACAGTTTCGGTGCGTTCTGAGATAGTTCTCTTTGAATTTATCAGTTTGGGCGATAGTTCCGATCGTCAACATTTTTTCAGAATTATTGAAATAATCTAACAGCACCTCATCGCGAAAAAGTGCGCGGCGCCGATGTTTTTCGAAGTTACGACGACAGTTCCGGAGAGTTCTGAGATAGTTCTCATCGAATATATCAGTTTGGGCGATAGTCCCGATTGTCAACATTTTTTGAAAATCATTGAAATAATCTTACAGCACCTCATCGCCAAAAAGTGCGCGGCGCCGATCTTTTTCGAAGTTCCGACGACAGTTTTGGTGCGTTCTGAGATAGTTCTCTTTGAATTCATCAGTTTGGGCGATAGTTCCGATCGTGAACATTTTTTCAGAATTATTTAAATAATCTAATAGCACCTCATCGCGAAAGAGTGCGCGGTGCCGATCTTTTTCGAAGTTCCGACGACAGTTCCGGTGAGTTCTGAGATAGTTCTCATCGAATATATCAGTTCAGGCGATGGTTCCGATTGTCAACATTTTTTCAGAATTATTGAAATAATCTAAGAGCACCTCATCGCGAAAAAGTGCGCGGCGCCGATGTTTTTCGAAGTTCCGACGACAGTTCCGGTGAGTTCTGAGATGGTTCTCATCGAATATATCAGTTTGGGCGATAGTTCCGATTGTCAACATTTTTTAAGAATCATTGAAATAATCTTACAGCACCTCATCGCCAAAAAGTGCGCGGCGCCGATCTTTTTCGAAGTTCCGACGACAATTCCGGTGAGTTCTGGGATAGTTCTCATCAAATATATCAGTTTGGGCGATAGTTCCGACCGTCAACATTTTTTAAGAATAATTGAAATATTCTAACAGCACCTCATCGCGAAAAAGTGCGCGGCGCCGAACTTTTTCGAAGTTCCGACGACAGTTCCGGTGGGTTCTAAAATAGTTCTTATCGAATATATCAGTTTGGGCGATGGTTCCGATTGTCAACATTTTTTCAGAATCATTGAAATAATCTAAGAGCACCTCATCGCGAAAAAGTGCGCGGCGCCGATCTTTTTCGAAGTTCCGACGACAGTTCCGGTGAGTTCCGAGATAGTTCTCACCGAATATATCAGTTTGGGCGATAGTCCCGATCGTCAACATTTTTTAAGAATTATTGAAATAATCTAACAGCACCTCATCGCGAAAAAGTGCGCGGTGCCGATCTTTTTCGAAGTTCCGACGACAGTTTCGGTGGGTTCTGAGATAGTTCTCATCGAATATATCAGTTTGGGCGATGGTTCCGATTGTCAACATTATTTCAGAATTATTAAAATAATCTAAGAGCACCTCATCGCGAAAAAGTGCGCGGCGCCGATGTTTTTCGAAGTTCCGACGACAGTTCCGGTGAGTTCTGAAATAGTTCTCATCGAATATATCAGTTTGGGCGATAGTTCCGATTGTCAACATTTTTTAAAAATCATTGAAATAATCTTACAGCACCTCATCGCCAAAAAGTGCGCGGCGCCGATCTTTTTCGAAGTTCCGACGACAGTTTCGGTGCGTTCTGAGATAGTTCTCATCGAATTTATCAGTCTGGGCGATAGTTCCGATCGTCAACATTTTTTCAGAATTATTGGAATAATCTAACAGCACCTCATCGCGAAAAAGTGCGCGGTGCCGATCTTTTTCGAAGTTCCGACGACAGTTCCGGTGAGTTCTGGGATGGTTTTCATCGAATTCATCAGTTTGGGCGATAGTTCCGATCGTGAACATTTTTTCAGAATTATTGAAATAATCTAAGAGCACCTCATCGCGAAAAAGTGCGCGGCGCCGATCTTTCTCGAAGTTCCGACGACAGTTCCGGTGAGTTCTGAGATAGTTCTCATCGAATATATCAGTTTCGGCGATAGTTCCGATCGTCAACATTTTTTAAGAATTATTGAAATAATCTAACAGCACCTCATCGCGAAAAAGTGCGCGGCGCCGATCTTTATCGAAGTTCCGACGACAGTTCCGGTGAGTTCTGGGATAGTTCTCATCGAATATATCAGTTTGGGCGATAGTTCCGACCGTCAACATTTTTTAAGAATAATTGAAATATTCTAACAGCACCTCATCGCGGGAAAGTGCGCGGCGCCCAACTTTTTCGAAGTTCCGACGACAGTTCCGGTTGGTTCTGAGATAGTTCTCATCGAATATATCAGTTTGGGCGATAGTCCCGATCGTCAACATTTTTTAAGAATTATTGAAATAATCTAACAGCACCTCATCGCGAAAAAGTGCGCGGTGCCGATCTTTTTCGAAGTTCCGACGACAGTTTCGGTGGGTTCTGAGATAGTTCTCATCGAATATATCAGTTTGGGCGACGGTTCCGATTGTCAACATTATTTCAGAATTATTAAAATAATCTAAGAGCACCTCATCGCGAAAAAGTGCGCGGCGCCGATGTTTTTCGAAGTTTCGACGACAGTTCCGGTGAGTTCTGAAATAGTTCTCATCGAATATATCAGTTTGGGCGATAGTTCCGATTGTCAACATTTTTTAAGAATTATTGAAATAATCTAACAGCACCTCATCGCGAAAAAGTGCGCAGTGCCGATCTTTTTCGAAGTTCCGACGACAGTTACGGTAGGTTCTGAGATAGTTCTCATCGAATATATCAGTTTGGGCGATGTTTCCGATTGTCAACATTTTTTCAGAATCAATAAAATAATCTAACAGCACCTCATAGCGAAAAAGTGCGCGGCGCCGATGTTTTTCGAAGTTCCGACTACAGTTCCGGTAAGTTCTGAGATAGTTCTCTTTGAATTTATCAGTTTGGGCGATAGTTCCGATCGTCAACATTTTTTCAGAATTATTGAAATAATCTAACAGCACCTCATCGCGAAAAAGTGCGCGGTGCCGATCTTTTTCGAAGTTCCGACGACAGTTCCGGTTGGTTCTGAGATAGTTCTCATCGAATATATCAGTTTGGGCGATGGTTCCGATTGTCAACATTCTTTCAGAATCAATAAAATAATCTAACAGCACCTCATCGCGAAAAAGTGCGCGGCGCCCATCTTTATCGAAGTTCCGACGACAGTTCCGGTGAGTTCTGAGATAGTTCTCATTGAATATATCAGTTTGGGCGATAGTTCCGATCGTCAACATTTTCTAAGAATTATTGAAATAATCTAACAGCACCTCATCGCGAAAAAGTGCGCGGTGCCGATCTTTGTCGAAGTTCCGACGACAGTTCCGGTCGGTTCTGAGATAGTTCTCATTGAATATATCAGTTTGGGCGATAGTCCCGATCGTCAACATTTTTTAAGAATTATTGAAATAATCTAACAGCACCTCATCGCGAAAAAGTGCGCGGTGCCGATCTTTTTCGAAGTTCCGACGACAGTTTCGGTGGGTTCCGAGATAGTTCTCATCGAATATATCAGTTTGGGCGATGGTTCCGATTGTCAACATTATTTCAGAATTATTAAAATAATCTAAGAGCACCTCATCGCGAAAAAGTGCGCGGCGCCGATGTTTTTCGAAGTTTCGACGACAGTTCCGGTGAGTTCTGAAATAGTTCTCATCGAATATATCAGTTTAGGCGATAGTTCCGATTGTCAACATTTTTTAAGAATTATTGAAATAATCTAACAGCACCTCATCGCGAAAAAGTGCGCAGTGCCGATCTTTTTCGAAGTTCCGACGACAGTTACGGTAGGTTCTGAGATAGTTCTCATCGAATATATCAGTTTGGGCGATGGTTCCGATTGTCAACATTTTTTCAGAATCAATGAAATAATCTAACAGCACCTCATAGCGAAAAAGTGCGCGGCGCCGATGTTTTTCGAAGTTCCGACTACAGTTCCGGTAAGTTCTGAGATAGTTCTTATCGAATATATCAGTTTGGGCGATAGTTCCGATTGTCAACATTTTTTGAGAATCATTGAAATAATCTTACAGCACCTCATCGCCAAAAAGTGCGCGGCGCCGATCTTTTTCGAAGTTCCGACGACAGTTCCCGTGCGTTCTGAGATAGTTCTCATCGAATTCATCGGCTTGGGCGATAGTTCCGATCGTCAACATTTTTTCAGATTCATTAAAATATTCTAACAGCACCTCATCGCGGAAAAGTGCGCCGTGCCGATCTTTTTCGAAGTTCCGACGACAGTTACGGTGGGTTCTGAGATCGTTCTCATCGAATATATCAGTTTGGGCGATGGTTCCGATTGTCAACTTTTTTCAGAATCAATAAAATAATCTAACAGCACCTCATCGCGAAAAAGTGCGCGGCGCCGATGTTTTTCGAAGTTCCGACGACAGTTCCGGTGAGTTCTGAGATAGTTCCCATCGAATATATCAGTTTGGGCGATAGTTCCGATTGTCAACATTTTTTAAAAATCATTGAAATAATCTTACAGCACCTCATCGCCAAAAAGTGCGCGGCGCCGATCTTTTTCGAAGTTCCGACGACAGTTTCGGTGCGTTCTGAGATAGTTCTCTTTGAATTTATCAGTTTGGGCGATAGTTACGATCGTCAACATTTTTTCAGAATTATTGAAATAATCTAACAGCACCTCATCGCGAAGAAGTGCGCGGTGCCGATCTTTTTCGAAGTTCCGACGACAGTTCCGGTTGGTTTTGAGATAGTTCTCATCGAATATATCAGTTTGGGCGATGGTTCCGATTGTCAACATTTTTTCAGAATCAATAAAATAATCTAACAGCACCTCATCGCGAAAAAGTGCGCGGCGCCGATGTTTTTCGAAGTTCCGACGACAGTTCCGGTGAGTTCTGAGATGGTTCTCATCGAATATATCAGTTTGGGCGATAGTTCCGATTGTCAACATTTTTTAAGAATCATTGAAATAATCTTACAGCACCTCATCGCCAGAAAGTGCGCGGCGCCGATCTTTTTCGAAGTTCCGACGACAGTTCCGGTGAGTTCTGGGATAGTTCTCATCAAATATATCAGTTTGGGCGATAGTTCCGACCGTCAACATTTTTTAAGAATAATCGAAATATTCTAACAGCACCTCATCGCGAAAAAGTGCGCGGCGCCGAACTTTTTCGAAGTTCCGACGACAGTTTCGGTGGGTTCTGAAATAGTTCTTATCGAATATATCAGTTTCGGCGATAGTTCCGATTGTCAACATTTTTTCAGAATCATTGAAATAATCTAAGAGCACCTCATCGCGAAAAAGTGCGCGGCGCCGATGTTTTTCGAAGTTCCGACGACAGTTCCGGTGAGTTCTGAAATAGTTCTCATCGAATATATCAGTTTGGGCGATAGTTCCGATTCTTAACATTTTTTAAAAATCATTGAAATAATCTTACAGCACCTCATCGCCAAAAAGTGCGCGGCGCCGATCTTTTTCGAAGTTCCGACGACAGTTTCGGTGCGTTCTGAGATAGTTCTCATCGAATTTATCAGTCTGGGCGATAGTTCCGATCGTCAAGATTTTTTCAGAATTATTGGAATAATCTAACAGCACCTCATCGCGGAAAAGTGCGCGGTGCCGATCTTTTTCGAAGTTCCGACGACAGTTCCGGTGAGTTCCGAGATGGTTTTCATCGAATTCATCAGTTTGGGCGATAGTTCCGATCGTGAACATTTTTTCAGAATTATTTAAATAATCTAATAGCACCTCATCGCGAAAAAGTGCGCGGTGCCGATCTTTTTCGAAGTTCCGACCACAGTTCCGGTGAGTTCTGAGATAGTTCTCATCGAATATATCAGTTTGGGCGATAGTTCCGATCGTCAACATTTTTTAAGAATTATTGAAATAATCTAACAGCACCTCATCGCGAAAAAGTGCGCAGTGCCGATCTTTTTCGAAGTTCCGACGACAGTGACGGTAGGTTCTGAGATAGTTCTCATCGAATATATCAGTTTGGGCGATGGTTCCGATTGTCAACATTTTTTCAGAATCAATAAAATAATCTAACAGCACCTCATAGCGAAAAAGTGCGCGGCGCCGATGTTTTTCGAAGTTCCGACGACAGTTCCGGTAAGTTTTGAGATAGTTCTCATCGAATATATCAGTTTGGGCGATAGTTCCGATTGTCAACATTTTTTGAGAATCATTGAAATAATCATACAGCACCTCATCGCCAAAAAGTGCGCGGCGCCGATCTTTTTCGGAGTTCCGACGACAGTTTCCGTGCGTTCTGAGATGGTTCTCATCGAATTCATCGGCTTGGGCGATAGTTCCGATCGTCAACATTTTTTCGGATTCATTGAAATATTCTAACAGCACCTCATCGCGGAAAAGTGCTCGGTGCCGATCTTTTTCGAAGTTCCGACGACAGTTACGGTGGGTTCTGAGATCGTTCTCATCGAATATATCAGTTTGGGCGATGGTTCCGATTGTCAACATTTTTTCAGAATCAATAAAATAATCTAACAGCACCTCATCGCGAAAAAGTGCGCGGCGCCGATGTTTTTCGAAGTTCCGACGACAGTTCCGGTGAGTTCTGAGATAGTTCTCATCGAATATATCAGTTTGGGCGATAGTTCCGATTGTCAACATTTTTTAAAAATCATTGAAATAATCTTACAGCACCTCATCGCCAAAAAGTGCGCGGCGCCGATCTTTTTCGAAGTTCCGACGACAGTTTCGGTGCGTTCTGAGATAGTTCTCTTTGAATTTATCAGTTTGGGCGATAGTTCCGATCGTCAACATTTTTTCAGAATTATTGAAATAATCTAACAGCACCTCATCGCGAAAAAGTGCGCGGTGCCGATCTTTTTCGAAGTTCCGACGACAGTTCCGGTTGGTTCTGAGATAGTTCTCATCGAATATATCAGTTTGGGCGATGGTTCCGATTGTCAACATTCTTTCAGAATCAATAAAATAATCTAACAGCACCTCATCGCGAAAAAGTGCGCGGCGCCCATCTTTATCGAAGTTCCGACGACAGTTCCGGTGAGTTCTGAGATAGTTCTCATTGAATATATCAGTTTGGGCGATAGTTCCGATCGTCAACATTTTTTAAGAATTACTGAAATAATCTAACAGCACCTCATCGCGAAAAAGTGCGCGGTGCCGATCTTTGTCGAAGTTCCGACGACAGTTCCGGTCGGTTCTGAGATAGTTCTCATCGAATATATCAGTTTGGGCGATAGTCCCGATCGTCAACATTTTTTAAGAATTATTGAAATAATCTAACAGCACCTCATCGCGAAAAAGTGCGCGGTGCCGATCTTTTTCGAAGTTCCGACGACAGTTTCGGTGGGTTCTGAGATAGTTCTCATCGAATATATCAGTTTGGGCGATGGTTCCGATTGTCAACATTATTTCAGAATTATTAAAATAATCTAAGAGCACCTCATCGCGAAAAAGTGCGCGGCGCCGATGTTTTTCGAAGTTTCGACGACAGTTCCGGTGAGTTCTGAAATAGTTCTCATCGAATATATCAGTTTAGGCGATAGTTCCGATTGTCAACATTTTTTAAGAATTATTGAAATAATCTAACAGCACCTCATCGCGAAAAAGTGCGCAGTGCCGATCTTTTTCGAAGTTCCGACGACAGTTACGGTAGGTTCTGAGATAGTTCTCATCGAATATATCAGTTTGGGCGATGGTTCCGATTGTCAACATTTTTTCAGAATCAATGAAATAATCTAACAGCACCTCATAGCGAAAAAGTGCGCGGCGCCGATGTTTTTCGAAGTTCCGACTAGAGTTCCGGTAAGTTCTGAGATAGTTCTCATCGAATATATCAGTTTGGGCGATAGTTCCGATTGTCAACATTTTTTGAGAATCATTGAAATAATCTTACAGCACCTCATCGCCAAAAAGTGCGCGGCGCCGATCTTTTTCGGAGTTCCGACGACAGTTCCCGTGCGTTCTGAGATAGTTCTCATCGAATTCATCGGCTTGGGCGATAGTTCCGATCGTCAACATTTTTTCAGATTCATTAAAATATTCTAACAGCACCTCATCGCGGAAAAGTGCGCGGTGCCGATCTTTTTCGAAGTTCCGACGACAGTTACGGTGGGTTCTGAGATCGTTCTCATCGAATATATCAGTTTGGGCGATGGTTCCGATTGTCAACATTTTTTCAGAATCAATAAAATAATCTAACAGCACCTCATCGCGAAAAAGTGCGCGGCGCCGATGTTTTTCGAAGTTCCGACGACAGTTCCGGTGAGTTCTGAGATAGTTCTCATCGAATATATCAGTTTGGGCGATAGTTCCGATTGTCAACATTTTTTAAAAATCATTGAAATAATCTTACAGCACCTCATCGCCAAAAAGTGCGCGGCGCCGATCTTTTTCGAAGTTCCGACGACAGTTTCGGTGCGTTCTGAGATAGTTCTCTTTGAATTTATCAGTTTGGGCGATAGTTCCGATCGTCAACATTTTTTCAGAATTATTGAAATAATCTAACAGCACCTCATCGCGAAAAAGTGCGCGGTGCCGATCTTTTTCGAAGTTCCGACGACAGTTCCGGTTGGTTCTGAGATAGTTCTCATCGAATATATCAGTTTGGGCGATGGTTCCGATTGTCAACATTCTTTCAGAATCAATAAAATAATCTAACAGCACCTCATCGCGAAAAAGTGCGCGGCGCCCATCTTTATCGAAGTTCCGACGACAGTTCCGGTGAGTTCTGAGATAGTTCTCATTGAATATATCAGTTTGGGCGATAGTTCCGATCGTCAACATTTTTTAAGAATTATTGAAATAATCTAACAGCACCTCATCGCGAAAAAGTGCGCGGTGCCGATCTTTGTCGAAGTTCCGACGACAGTTCCGGTCGGTTCTGAGATAGTTCTCATCGAATATATCAGTTTGGGCGATAGTCCCGATCGTCAACATTTTTTAAGAATTATTGAAATAATCTAACAGCACCTCATCGCGAAAAAGTGCGCGGTGCCGATCTTTTTCGAAGTTCCGACGACAGTTTCGGTGGGTTCTGAGATAGTTCTCATCGAATATATCAGTTTGGGCGATGGTTCCGATTGTCAACATTATTTCAGAATTATTAAAATAATCTAAGAGCACCTCATCGCGAAAAAGTGCGCGGCGCCGATGTTTTTCGAAGTTTCGACGACAGTTCCGGTGAGTTCTGAAATAGTTCTCATCGAATATATCAGTTTAGGCGATAGTTCCGATTGTCAACATTTTTTAAGAATTATTGAAATAATCTAACAGCACCTCATCGCGAAAAAGTGCGCAGTGCCGATCTTTTTCGAAGTTCCGACGACAGTTACGGTAGGTTCTGAGATAGTTCTCATCGAATATATCAGTTTGGGCGATGGTTCCGATTGTGAACATTTTTTCAGAATCAATGAAATAATCTAACACCACCTCATAGCGAAAAAGTGCGCGGCGCCGATGTTTTTCGAAGTTCCGACTAGAGTTCCGGTAAGTTCTGAGATAGTTCTCATCGAATATATCAGTTTGGGCGATAGTTCCGATTGTCAACATTTTTTGAGAATCATTGAAATAATCTTACAGCACCTCATCGCCAAAAAGTGCGCGGCGCCGATCTTTTTCGGAGTTCCGACGACAGTTCCCGTGCGTTCTGAGATAGTTCTCATCGAATTCATCGGCTTGGGCGATAGTTCCGATCGTCAACATTTTTTCAGATTCATTAAAATATTCTAACAGCACCTCATCGCGGAAAAGTGCGCGGTGCCGATCTTTTTCGAAGTTCCGACGACAGTTACGGTGGGTTCTGAGATCGTTCTCATCGAATATATCAGTTTGGGCGATGGTTCCGATTGTCAACATTTTTTCAGAATCAATAAAATAATCTAACAGCACCTCATCGCGAAAAAGTGCGCGGCGCCGATGTTTTTCGAAGTTCCGACGACAGTTCCGGTGAGTTCTGAGATAGTTCCCATCGAATATATCAGTTTGGGCGATAGTTCCGATTGTCAACATTTTTTAAAAATCATTGAAATAATCTTACAGCACCTCATCGCCAAAAAGTGCGCGGCGCCGATCTTTTTCGAAGTTCCGACGACAGTTTCGGTGCGTTCTGAGATAGTTCTCTTTGAATTTATCAGTTTGGGCGATAGTTACGATCGTCAACATTTTTTCAGAATTATTGAAATAATCTAACAGCACCTCATCGCGAAGAAGTGCGCGGTGCCGATCTTTTTCGAAGTTCCGACGACAGTTCCGGTTGGTTCTGAGATAGTTCTCATCGAATATATCAGTTTGGGCGATAATTCCGATTGTCAACATTTTTTCAGAATCAATAAAATAATCTAACAGCACCTCATCGCGAAAAAGTGCGCGGCGCCGATGTTTTTTGAAGTTACGACGACAGTTCCGGAGAGTTCTGAGATAGTTCTCATCGAATATATCAGTTTGGGCGATAGTTCCGATTGTCAACATTTTTTAAAAATCATTGAAATAATCTCACAGCACCTCATCGCCAAAAAGTGCGCGGCGCCGATCTTTTTCGAAGTTCCGACGACAGTTTCGGTGCGTTCTGAGATAGTTCTCTTTGAATTCATCAGTTTGCGCGATAGTTCCGATCGTGAACATTTTTTCAGAATTATTTAAATAATCTAATAGCACCTGATCGCGAAAGAGTGCGCGGTGCCGATCTTTTTCGAAGTTCCGACGACAGTTCCGGTGAGTTCTGAGATAGTTCTCATCGAATATATCAGTTTCGGAGATAGTTCCGATCGTCAACATTTTTTAAGAATTATTGAAATAATCTAACAGCACCTCATCGCGAAAAAGTGCGCGGCGCCGATGTTTTTCGAAGTTCCGACGACAGTTCCGGTGAGTTCTGAGATGGTTCTCATCGAATATATCAGTTTGGGCGATAGTTCCGATTGTCAACATTTTTTAAGAATCATTGAAATAATCTTACAGCACCTCATCGCCAAAAAGTGCGCGGCGCCGATCTTTTTCGAAGTTCCGACGACAGTTCCGGTGAGTTCTGGGATAGTTCTCATCAAATATATCAGTTTGGGCGATAGTTCCGACCGTCAACATTTTTTAAGAATAATCGAAATATTCTAACAGCACCTCATCGCGAAAAAGTGCGCGGCGCCGAACTTTTTCGAAGTTCCGACGACAGTTTCGGTGGGTTCTGGAATAGTTCTTATCGAATATATCAGTTTGGGCGATAGTTCCGATTGTCAACATTTTTTCAGAATCATTGAAATAATCTAAGAGCACCTCATCGCGAAAAAGTGCGCGGCGCCGATGTTTTTCGAAGTTCCGACGACAGTTCCGGTGAGTTCTGAAATAGTTCTCATCGAATATATCAGTTTGGGCGATAGTTCCGATTCTCAACATTTTTTAAACATCATTGAAATAATCTTACAGCACCTCATCGCCAAAAAGTGCGCGGCGCCGATCTTTTTCGAAGTTCCGACGACAGTTCCGGTGAGTTCTGAGATAGTTCTCATCGAATATATCAGTTTGGGCGATAGTTCCGATTGTCAACATTTTTTAAAAATCATTGAAATAATCTTACAGCACCTCATCGCCAAAAAGTGCGCGGCGCCGATCTTTTTCGAAGTTCCGACGACAGTTTCGGTGCGTTCTGAGATAGTTCTCTTTGAATTTATCAGTTTGGGCGATAGTTCCGATCGTCAACATTTTTTCAGAATTATTGAAATAATCTAACAGCACCTCATCGCGAAAAAGTGCGCGGTGCCGATCTTTTTCGAAGTTCCGACGACAGTTCCGGTTGGTTCTGAGATAGTTCTCATCGAATATATCAGTTTGGGCGATGGTTCCGATTGTCAACATTCTTTCAGAATCAATAAAATAATCTAACAGCACCCCATCGCGAAAAAGTGCGCGGCGCCCATCTTTATCGAAGTTCCGACGACAGTTCCGGTGAGTTCTGAGATAGTTCTCATTGAATATATCAGTTTGGGCGATAGTTCCGATCGTCAACATTTTTTAAGAATTATTGAAATAATCTAACAGCACCTCATCGCGAAAAAGTGCGCGGCGCCGATGTTTTTCGAAGTTTCGACGACAGTTCCGGTGAGTTCTGAAATAGTTCTCATCGAATATATCAGTTTAGGCGATAGTTCCGATTGTCAACATTTTTTAAGAATTATTGAAATAATCTAACAGCACCTCATCGCGAAAAAGTGCGCAGTGCCGATCTTTTTCGAAGTTCCGACGACAGTTACGGTAGGTTCTGAGATAGTTCTCATCGAATATATCAGTTTGGGCGATGGTTCCGATTGTCAACATTTTTTCAGAATCAATGAAATAATCTAACAGCACCTCATAGCGAAAAAGTGCGCGGCGCCGATGTTTTTCGAAGTTCCGACTACAGTTCCGGTAAGTTCTGAGATAGTTCTCATAGAATATATCAGTTTGGGCGATAGTTCCGATTGTCAACATTTTTTGAGAATCATTGAAATAATCTTACAGCACCTTATCGCCAAAAAGTGCGCGGCGCCGATCTTTTTCGGAGTTCTGACGACAGTTCCCGTGCGTTCTGAGATAGTTCTCATCGAATTCATCGGCTTGGGCGATAGTTCCGATCGTCAACATTTTTTCAGATTCATTAAAATATTCTAACAGCACCTCATCGCGGAAAAGTGCGCGGTGCCGATCTTTTTCGAAGTTCCGACGACAGTTACGGTGGGTTCTGAGATCGTTCTCATCGAATATATCAGTTTGGGCGATGGTTCCGATTGTCAACATTTTTTCAGAATCAATAAAATAATCTAACAGCACCTCATCGCGAAAAAGTGCGCGGCGCCGATGTTTTTCGAAGTTCCGACGACAGTTCCGGTGAGTTCTGAGATAGTTCCCATCGAATATATCAGTTTGGGCGATAGTTCCGATTGTCAACATTTTTTAAAAATCATTGAAATAATCTTACAGCACCTCATCGCCAAAAAGTGCGCGGCGCCGATCTTTTTCGAAGTTCCGACGACAGTTTCGGTGCGTTCTGAGATAGTTGTCTTTGAATTTATCAGTTTGGGCGATAGTTACGATCGTCAACATTTTTTCAGAATTATTGAAATAATCTAACAGCACCTCATCGCGAAGAAGTGCGCGGTGCCGATCTGTTTCGAAGTTCCGACGACAGTTCCGGTTGGTTCTGAGATAGTTCTCATCGAATATATCAGTTTGGGCGATAATTCCGATTGTCAACATTTTTTCAGAATCAATAAAATAATCTAACAGCACCTCATCGCGAAAAAGTGCGCGGCGCCGATGTTTTTTGAAGTTACGACGACAGTTCCGGAGAGTTCTGAGATAGTTCTCATCGAATATATCAGTTTGGGCGATAGTTCCGATTGTCAACATTTTTTAAAAATCATTGAAATAATCTCACAGCACCTCATCGCCAAAAAGTGCGCGGCGCCGATCTTTTTCGAAGTTCCGACGACAGTTTCGGTGCGTTCTGAGATAGTTCTCTTTGAATTCATCAGTTTGGGCGATAGTTCCGATCGTGAACATTTTTTCAGAATTATTTAAATAATCTTACAGCACCTCATCGCCAAAAAGTGCGCGGCGCCGATCTTTTTCGAAGTTCCGACGACAGTTCCGGTGAGTTCTGGGATAGTTCTCATCAAATATATCAGTTTGGGCGATAGTTCCGACCGTCAACATTTTTTAAGAATAATCGAAATATTCTAACAGCACCTCATCGCGAAAAAGTGCGCGGCGCCGAACTTTTTCGAAGTTCCGACGACAGTTTCGGTGGGTTCTGGAATAGTTCTTATCGAATATATCAGTTTGGGCGATAGTTCCGATTGTCAACATTTTTTCAGAATCATTGAAATAATCTAAGAGCACCTCATCGCGAAAAAGTGCGCGGCGCCGATGTTTTTCGAAGTTCCGACGACAGTTCCGGTGAGTTCTGAAATAGTTCTCATCGAATATATCAGTTTGGGCGATAGTTCCGATTCTCAACATTTTTTAAACATCATTGAAATAATCTTACAGCACCTCATCGCCAAAAAGTGCGCGGCGCCGATCTTTTTCGAAGTTCCGACGACAGTTTCGGTGCGTTCTGAGATAGTTCTCATCGAATTTATCAGTCTGGGCGATAGTTCCGATCGTCAACATTTTTTCAGAATTATTGGAATAATCTAACAGCACCTCATCGCGGAAAAGTGCGCGGTGCCGATCTTTTTCGAAGTTCCGACGACAGTTCCGGTGAGTTCTGAGATGGTTTTCATCGAATTCATCAGTTTGGGCGATAGTTCCGATCGTGAACATTTTTTCAGAATTATTTAAATAATCTAATAGCACCTCATCGCGAAAAAGTGCGCGGTGCCGATCTTTTTCGAAGTTCCGACCACAGTTCCGGTGAGTTCTGAGATAGTTCTCATCGAATATATCAGTTTGGGCGATAGTTCCGATCGTCAACATTTTTTAAGAATTATTGAAATAATCTAACAGCACCTCATCGCGAAAAAGTGCGCAGTGCCGATCTTTTTCGAAGTTCCGACGACAGTGACGGTAGGTTCTGAGATAGTTCTCATCGAATATATCAGTTTGGGCGATGGTTCCGATTGTCAACATTTTTTCAGAATCAATAAAATAATCTAACAGCACCTCATAGCGAAAAAGTGCGCGGCGCCGATGTTTTTCGAAGTTCCGACGACAGTTCCGGTAAGTTTTGAGATAGTTCTCATCGAATATATCAGTTTGGGCGATGGTTCCGATTGTCAACATTCTTTCAGAATCAATAAAATAATCTAACAGCACCTCATCGCGAAAAAGTGCGCGGCGCCCATCTTTATCGAAGTTCCGACGACAGTTCCGGTGAGTTCTGAGATAGTTCTCATTGAATATATCAGTTTGGGCGATAGTTCCGATCGTCAACATTTTTTAAGAATTATTGAAATAATCTAACAGCACCTCATCGCGAAAAAGTGCGCGGTGCCGATCTTTGTCGAAGTTCCGACGACAGTTCCGGTCGGTTCTGAGATAGTTCTCATCGAATATATCAGTTTGGGCGATAGTCCCGATCGTCAACATTTTTTAAGAATTATTGAAATAATCTAACAGCACCTCATCGCGAAAAAGTGCGCGGTGCCGATCTTTTTCGAAGTTCCGACGACAGTTTCGGTGGGTTCTGAGATAGTTCTCATCGAATATATCAGTTTGGGCGATGGTTCCGATTGTCAACATTATTTCAGAATTATTAAAATTATCTAAGAGCACCTCATCGCGAAAAAGTGCGCGGCGCCGATGTTTTTCGAAGTTTCGACGACAGTTCCGGTGAGTTCTGAAATAGTTCTCATCGAATATATCAGTTTAGGCGATAGTTCCGATTGTCAACATTTTTTAAGAATTATTGAAATAATCTAACAGCACCTCATCGCGAAAAAGTGCGCAGTGCCGATCTTTTTCAAAGTTCCGACGACAGTTACGGTAGGTTCTGAGATAGTTCTCATCGAATATATCAGTTTGGGCGATGGTTCCGATTGTCAACATTTTTTCAGAATCAATGAAATAATCTAACAGCACCTCATAGCGAAAAAGTGCGCGGCGCCGATGTTTTTCGAAGTTCCGACTACAGTTCCGGTAAGTTCTGAGATAGTTCTCATCGAATATATCAGTTTGGGCGATAGTTCCGATTGTCAACATTTTTTGAGAAACATTGAAATAATCTTACAGCACCTCATCGCCAAAAAGTGCGCGGCGCCGATCTTTTTCGGAGTTCCGACGACAGTTCCCGTGCGTTCTGAGATAGTTCTCATCGAATTCATCGGCTTGGGCGATAGTTCCGATCGTCAACATTTTTTCAGATTCATTAAAATATTCTAACAGCACCTCATCGCGGAAAAGTGCGCGGTGCCGATCTTTTTCGAAGTTCCGACGACAGTTACGGTGGGTTCTGAGATCGTTCTCATCGAATATATCAGTTTGGGCGATGGTTCCGATTGTCAACATTTTTTCAGAATCAATAAAATAATCTAACAGCACCTCATCGCGAAAAAGTGCGCGGCGCCGATGTTTTTCGAAGTTCCGACGACAGTTCCGGTGAGTTCTGAGATAGTTCCCATCGAATATATCAGTTTGGGCGATAGTTCCGATTGTCAACATTTTTTAAAAATCATTGAAATAATCTTACAGCACCTCATCGCCAAAAAGTGCGCGGCGCCGATCTTTTTCGAAGTTCCGACGAAAGTTTCGGTGCGTTCTGAGATAGTTCTCTTTGAATTTATCAGTTTGGGCGATAGTTACGATCGTCAACATTTTTTCAGAATTATTGAAATAATCTAACAGCACCTCATCGCGAAGAAGTGCGCGGTGCCGATCTTTTTCGAAGTTCCGACGACAGTTCCGGTTGGTTCTGAGATAGTTCTCATCGAATATATCAGTTTGGGCGATAATTCCGATTGTCAACATTTTTTCAGAATCAATAAAATAATCTAACAGCACCTCATCGCGAAAAAGTGCGCGGCGCCGATGTTTTTCGAAGTTCCGACGACAGTTCCGGTGAGTTCTGAAATAGTTCTCATCGAATATATCAGTTTGGGCGATAGTTCCGATTCTCAACATTTTTTAAACATCATTGAAATAATCTTACAGCACCTCATCGCCAAAAAGTGCGCGGCGCCGATCTTTTTCGAAGTTCCGACGACAGTTCCGGTGAGTTCTGAGATAGTTCTCATCGAATATATCAGTTTGGGCGATAGTTCCGATTGTCAACATTTTTTAAAAATCATTGAAATAATCTTACAGCACCTCATCGCCAAAAAGTGCGCGGCGCCGATCTTTTTCGAAGTTCCGACGACAGTTTCGGTGCGTTCTGAGATAGTTCTCTTTGAATTTATCAGTTTGGGCGATAGTTCCGATCGTCAACATTTTTTCAGAATTATTGAAATAATCTAACAGCACCTCATCGCGAAAAAGTGCGCGGTGCCGATCTTTTTCGAAGTTCCGACGACAGTTCCGGTTGGTTCTGAGATAGTTCTCATCGAATATATCAGTTTGGGCGATGGTTCCGATTGTCAACATTCTTTCAGAATCAATAAAATAATCTAACAGCACCCCATCGCGAAAAAGTGCGCGGCGCCCATCTTTATCGAAGTTCCGACGACAGTTCCGGTGAGTTCTGAGATAGTTCTCATTGAATATATCAGTTTGGGCGATAGTTCCGATCGTCAACATTTTTTAAGAATTATTGAAATAATCTAACAGCACCTCATCGCGAAAAAGTGCGCGGCGCCGATGTTTTTCGAAGTTTCGACGACAGTTCCGGTGAGTTCTGAAATAGTTCTCATCGAATATATCAGTTTAGGCGATAGTTCCGATTGTCAACATTTTTTAAGAATTATTGAAATAATCTAACAGCACCTCATCGCGAAAAAGTGCGCAGTGCCGATCTTTTTCGAAGTTCCGACGACAGTTACGGTAGGTTCTGAGATAGTTCTCATCGAATATATCAGTTTGGGCGATGGTTCCGATTGTCAACATTTTTTCAGAATCAATGAAATAATCTAACAGCACCTCATAGCGAAAAAGTGCGCGGCGCCGATGTTTTTCGAAGTTCCGACTACAGTTCCGGTAAGTTCTGAGATAGTTCTCATAGAATATATCAGTTTGGGCGATAGTTCCGATTGTCAACATTTTTTGAGAATCATTGAAATAATCTTACAGCACCTTATCGCCAAAAAGTGCGCGGCGCCGATCTTTTTCGGAGTTCTGACGACAGTTCCCGTGCGTTCTGAGATAGTTCTCATCGAATTCATCGGCTTGGGCGATAGTTCCGATCGTCAACATTTTTTCAGATTCATTAAAATATTCTAACAGCACCTCATCGCGGAAAAGTGCGCGGTGCCGATCTTTTTCGAAGTTCCGACGACAGTTACGGTGGGTTCTGAGATCGTTCTCATCGAATATATCAGTTTGGGCGATGGTTCCGATTGTCAACATTTTTTCAGAATCAATAAAATAATCTAACAGCACCTCATCGCGAAAAAGTGCGCGGCGCCGATGTTTTTCGAAGTTCCGACGACAGTTCCGGTGAGTTCTGAGATAGTTCCCATCGAATATATCAGTTTGGGCGATAGTTCCGATTGTCAACATTTTTTAAAAATCATTGAAATAATCTTACAGCACCTCATCGCCAAAAAGTGCGCGGCGCCGATCTTTTTCGAAGTTCCGACGACAGTTTCGGTGCGTTCTGAGATAGTTGTCTTTGAATTTATCAGTTTGGGCGATAGTTACGATCGTCAACATTTTTTCAGAATTATTGAAATAATCTAACAGCACCTCATCGCGAAGAAGTGCGCGGTGCCGATCTGTTTCGAAGTTCCGACGACAGTTCCGGTTGGTTCTGAGATAGTTCTCATCGAATATATCAGTTTGGGCGATAATTCCGATTGTCAACATTTTTTCAGAATCAATAAAATAATCTAACAGCACCTCATCGCGAAAAAGTGCGCGGCGCCGATGTTTTTTGAAGTTACGACGACAGTTCCGGAGAGTTCTGAGATAGTTCTCATCGAATATATCAGTTTGGGCGATAGTTCCGATTGTCAACATTTTTTAAAAATCATTGAAATAATCTCACAGCACCTCATCGCCAAAAAGTGCGCGGCGCCGATCTTTTTCGAAGTTCCGACGACAGTTTCGGTGCGTTCTGAGATAGTTCTCTTTGAATTCATCAGTTTGGGCGATAGTTCCGATCGTGAACATTTTTTCAGAATTATTTAAATAATCTTACAGCACCTCATCGCCAAAAAGTGCGCGGCGCCGATCTTTTTCGAAGTTCCGACGACAGTTCCGGTGAGTTCTGGGATAGTTCTCATCAAATATATCAGTTTGGGCGATAGTTCCGACCGTCAACATTTTTTAAGAATAATCGAAATATTCTAACAGCACCTCATCGCGAAAAAGTGCGCGGCGCCGAACTTTTTCGAAGTTCCGACGACAGTTTCGGTGGGTTCTGGAATAGTTCTTATCGAATATATCAGTTTGGGCGATAGTTCCGATTGTCAACATTTTTTCAGAATCATTGAAATAATCTAAGAGCACCTCATCGCGAAAAAGTGCGCGGCGCCGATGTTTTTCGAAGTTCCGACGACAGTTCCGGTGAGTTCTGAAATAGTTCTCATCGAATATATCAGTTTGGGCGATAGTTCCGATTCTCAACATTTTTTAAACATCATTGAAATAATCTTACAGCACCTCATCGCCAAAAAGTGCGCGGCGCCGATCTTTTTCGAAGTTCCGACGACAGTTTCGGTGCGTTCTGAGATAGTTCTCATCGAATTTATCAGTCTGGGCGATAGTTCCGATCGTCAACATTTTTTCAGAATTATTGGAATAATCTAACAGCACCTCATCGCGGAAAAGTGCGCGGTGCCGATCTTTTTCGAAGTTCCGACGACAGTTCCGGTGAGTTCTGAGATGGTTTTCATCGAATTCATCAGTTTGGGCGATAGTTCCGATCGTGAACATTTTTTCAGAATTATTTAAATAATCTAATAGCACCTCATCGCGAAAAAGTGCGCGGTGCCGATCTTTTTCGAAGTTCCGACCACAGTTCCGGTGAGTTCTGAGATAGTTCTCATCGAATATATCAGTTTGGGCGATAGTTCCGATCGTCAACATTTTTTAAGAATTATTGAAATAATCTAACAGCACCTCATCGCGAAAAAGTGCGCAGTGCCGATCTTTTTCGAAGTTCCGACGACAGTGACGGTAGGTTCTGAGATAGTTCTCATCGAATATATCAGTTTGGGCGATGGTTCCGATTGTCAACATTTTTTCAGAATCAATAAAATAATCTAACAGCACCTCATAGCGAAAAAGTGCGCGGCGCCGATGTTTTTCGAAGTTCCGACGACAGTTCCGGTAAGTTTTGAGATAGTTCTCATCGAATATATCAGTTTGGGCGATGGTTCCGATTGTCAACATTCTTTCAGAATCAATAAAATAATCTAACAGCACCTCATCGCGAAAAAGTGCGCGGCGCCCATCTTTATCGAAGTTCCGACGACAGTTCCGGTGAGTTCTGAGATAGTTCTCATTGAATATATCAGTTTGGGCGATAGTTCCGATCGTCAACATTTTTTAAGAATTATTGAAATAATCTAACAGCACCTCATCGCGAAAAAGTGCGCGGTGCCGATCTTTGTCGAAGTTCCGACGACAGTTCCGGTCGGTTCTGAGATAGTTCTCATCGAATATATCAGTTTGGGCGATAGTCCCGATCGTCAACATTTTTTAAGAATTATTGAAATAATCTAACAGCACCTCATCGCGAAAAAGTGCGCGGTGCCGATCTTTTTCGAAGTTCCGACGACAGTTTCGGTGGGTTCTGAGATAGTTCTCATCGAATATATCAGTTTGGGCGATGGTTCCGATTGTCAACATTATTTCAGAATTATTAAAATTATCTAAGAGCACCTCATCGCGAAAAAGTGCGCGGCGCCGATGTTTTTCGAAGTTTCGACGACAGTTCCGGTGAGTTCTGAAATAGTTCTCATCGAATATATCAGTTTAGGCGATAGTTCCGATTGTCAACATTTTTTAAGAATTATTGAAATAATCTAACAGCACCTCATCGCGAAAAAGTGCGCAGTGCCGATCTTTTTCAAAGTTCCGACGACAGTTACGGTAGGTTCTGAGATAGTTCTCATCGAATATATCAGTTTGGGCGATGGTTCCGATTGTCAACATTTTTTCAGAATCAATGAAATAATCTAACAGCACCTCATAGCGAAAAAGTGCGCGGCGCCGATGTTTTTCGAAGTTCCGACTACAGTTCCGGTAAGTTCTGAGATAGTTCTCATCGAATATATCAGTTTGGGCGATAGTTCCGATTGTCAACATTTTTTGAGAAACATTGAAATAATCTTACAGCACCTCATCGCCAAAAAGTGCGCGGCGCCGATCTTTTTCGGAGTTCCGACGACAGTTCCCGTGCGTTCTGAGATAGTTCTCATCGAATTCATCGGCTTGGGCGATAGTTCCGATCGTCAACATTTTTTCAGATTCATTAAAATATTCTAACAGCACCTCATCGCGGAAAAGTGCGCGGTGCCGATCTTTTTCGAAGTTCCGACGACAGTTACGGTGGGTTCTGAGATCGTTCTCATCGAATATATCAGTTTGGGCGATGGTTCCGATTGTCAACATTTTTTCAGAATCAATAAAATAATCTAACAGCACCTCATCGCGAAAAAGTGCGCGGCGCCGATGTTTTTCGAAGTTCCGACGACAGTTCCGGTGAGTTCTGAGATAGTTCCCATCGAATATATCAGTTTGGGCGATAGTTCCGATTGTCAACATTTTTTAAAAATCATTGAAATAATCTTACAGCACCTCATCGCCAAAAAGTGCGCGGCGCCGATCTTTTTCGAAGTTCCGACGAAAGTTTCGGTGCGTTCTGAGATAGTTCTCTTTGAATTTATCAGTTTGGGCGATAGTTACGATCGTCAACATTTTTTCAGAATTATTGAAATAATCTAACAGCACCTCATCGCGAAGAAGTGCGCGGTGCCGATCTTTTTCGAAGTTCCGACGACAGTTCCGGTTGGTTCTGAGATAGTTCTCATCGAATATATCAGTTTGGGCGATAATTCCGATTGTCAACATTTTTTCAGAATCAATAAAATAATCTAACAGCACCTCATCGCGAAAAAGTGCGCGGCGCCGATGTTTTTTGAAGTTACGACGACAGTTCCGGAGAGTTCTGAGATAGTTCTCATCGAATATATCAGTTTGGGCGATAGTTCCGATTGTCAACATTTTTTAAAAATCATTGAAATAATCTCACAGCACCTCATCGCCAAAAAGTGCGCGGCGCCGATCTTTTTCGAAGTTCCGACGACAGTTTCGGTGCGTTCTGAGATAGTTCTCTTCGAATTCATCAGTTTGGGCGATAGTTCCGATCGTGAACATTTTTTCAGAATTATTCAAATAATCTAATAGCACCTGATCGCGAAAGAGTGCGCGGTGCCGATCTTTTTCGAAGTTCCGACGACAGTTCCGGTGAGTTCTGAGATAGTTCTCATCGAATATATCAGTTTCGGAGATAGTTCCGATCGTCAACATTTTTTAAGAATTATTGAAATAATCTAACAGCACCTCATCGCGAAAAAGTGCGCGGCGCCGATGTTTTTCGAAGTTCCGACGACAGTTCCGGTGAGTTCTGAGATGGTTTTCATCGAATATATCAGTTTGGGCGATAGTTCCGATTGTCAACATTTTTTAAGAATCATTGAAATAATCTTACAGCACCTCATCGCCAAAAAGTGCGCGGCGCCGATCTTTTTCGAAGTTCCGACGACAGTTCCGGTGAGTTCTGGGATAGTTCTCATCAAATATATCAGTTTGGGCGATAGTTCCGACCGTCAACATTTTTTAAGAATAATCGAAATATTCTAACAGCACCTCATCACGAAAAAGTGCGCGGCGCCGAACTTTTTCGAAGTTCCGACGACAGTTTCGGTGGGTTCTGGAATAGTTCTTATCGAATATATCAGTTTGGGCGATAGTTCCGATTGTCAACATTTTTTCAGAATCATTGAAATAATCTAAGAGCACCTCATCGCGAAAAAGTGCGCGGCGCCGATGTTTTTCGAAGTTCCGACGACAGTTCCGGTGAGTTCTGAAATAGTTCTCATCGAATATATCAGTTTGGGCGATAGTTCCGATTCTCAACATTTTTTAAACATCATTGAAATAATCTTACAGCACCTCATCGCCAAAAAGTGCGCGGCGCCGATCTTTTTCGAAGTTCCGACGACAGTTTCGGTGCGTTCTGAGATAGTTCTCATCGAATTTATCAGTCTGGGCGATAGTTCCGATCGTCAACATTTTTTCAGAATTATTGGAATAATCTAACAGCACCTCATCGCGGAAAAGTGCGCGGTGCCGATCTTTTTCGAAGTTCCGACGACAGTTCCGGTGAGTTCTGAGATGGTTTTCATCGAATTCATCAGTTTGGGCGATAGTTCCGATCGTGAACATTTTTTCAGAATTATTTAAATAATCTAATAGCACCTCATCGCGAAAAAGTGCGCGTGCCGATCTTTTTCAAAGTTCCGACCACAGTTCCGGTGAGTTCTGAGATAGTTCTCATCGAATATATCAGTTTGGGCGATAGTTCCGATCGTCAACATTTTTAAAGAATTATTGAAATAATCTAACAGCACCTCATCGCGAAAAAGTGCGCAGTGCCGATCTTTTTCGAAGTTCCGACGACAGTGACGGTAGGTTCTGAGATAGTTCTCATCGAATATATCAGTTTGGGCGATGGTTCCGATTGTCAACATTTTTTCAGAATCAATAAAATAATCTAACAGCACCTCATAGCGAAAAAGTGCGCGGCGCCGATGTTTTTCGAAGTTCCGACGACAGTTCCGGTAAGTTTTGAGATAGTTCTCATCGAATATATCAGTTTGGGCGATAGTTCCGATTGTCAACATTTTTCGAGAATCATTGAAATAATCATACAGCACCTCATCGCCAAAAAGTGTGCGGCGCCGATCTTTTTCGGAGTTCCGACGACAGTTTCCGTGCGTTCTGAGATGGTTCTCATCGAATTCATCGGCTTGGGCGATAGTTCCGATCGTCAACATTTTTTCGGATTCATTGAAATATTCTAACAGCACCTGATCGCGGAAAAGTGCGCGGTGCCGATCTTTTTCGAAGTTCCGACGACAGTTACGGTGGGTTCTGAGATCGTTCTCATCGAATATATCAGTTTGGGCGATGGTTCCGATTGTCAACATTTTTTCAGAATCAATAAAATAATCTAACAGCACCTCATCGCGAAAAAGTGCGCGGCGCTGATGTTTTTCGAAGTTCCGACGACAGTTCCGGTGAGTTCTGAGATAGTTCTCATCGAATATATCAGTTTGGGCGATAGTTCCGATTGTCAACATTTTTTAAAAATCATTGAAATAATCTTACAGCACCTCATCGCCAAAAAGTGCGCGGCGCCGATCTTTTTCGAAGTTCCGACGACAGTTTCGATGCGTTCTGA
Source organism: Tenthredo livida (assembly GCA_963992785.1). Lineage (NCBI taxonomy): Eukaryota > Metazoa > Arthropoda > Insecta > Hymenoptera > Tenthredinidae > Tenthredo > Tenthredo livida. Next base: position 5,793,639 of record OZ023069.1, on the reverse strand, counting down.
GATAGTTCTCTTTGAATTTATCAGTTTGGGCGATAGTTCCGATCGTCAACATTTTTTCAGAATTATTGAAATAATCTAACAGCACCTCATCGCGAAAAAGTGCGCGGTGCCGATCTTTTTCGAAGTTCCGACGACAGTTCCGGTTGGTTCTGAGATAGTTCTCATCGAATATATCAGTTTGGGCGATGGTTCCGATTGTCAACATTCTTTCAGAATCAATAAAATAATCTAACAGCACCTCATCGCGAAAAAGTGCGCGGCGCCCATCTTTATCGAAGTTCCGACGACAGTTCCGGTAAGTTCTGAGATAGTTCTCATTGAATATATCAGTTTGGGCGATAGTTCCGATCGTCAACATTTTTTAAGAATTATTGAAATAATCTAACAGCACCTCATCGCGAAAAAGTGCGCGGTGCCGATCTTTGTCGAAGTTCCGACGACAGTTCCGGTGAGTTCTGAAATAGTTCTCATCGAATATATCAGTTTGGGCGATAGTTCCGATCGTCAACATTTTTTAAGAATCATTGAAATAATCTAACAGCACCTCATCGCGAAAAAGTGCGCGGTGCCGATCTTTGTCAAAGTTCCGACGACAGTTCCGGTGGGTTCTGAGATCGTTCTCATCGAATATATCAGTTTGGGCGATGGTTACGATTGTCAACATTTTTTCAGAATCAATAAAATAATCTAACAGCACCTCATCGCGAAAAAGTGCGCGGCGCCGATGTTTTTCGAAGTTCCGACGACAGTTCCGGTGAGTTCTGAGATAGTTCTCATCGAATATATCAGTTTGGGCGATAGTTCCGATTGTCAACATTTTTTAAAAATCATTGAAATAATCTTACAGCACCTCATCGCCAAAAAGTGCGCGGCGCCGATCTTTTTCGAAGTTCCGACGACAGTTTCGGTGCGTTCTGAGATAGTTCTCTTTGAATTTATCAGTTTGGGCGATAGTTCCGATCGTCAACATTTTTTCAGAATTATTGAAATAATCTAACAGCACCTCATCGCGAAAAAGTGCGCGGTGCCGATCTTTTTCGAAGTTCCGACGACAGTTCCGGTTGGTTCTGAGATAGTTCTCATCGAATATATCAGTTTGGGCGATGGTTCCGATTGTCAACATTCTTTCAGAATCAATAAAATAATCTAACAGCACCTCATCGCGAAAAAGTGCGCGGCGCCGATGTTTTTCGAAGTTCCGACGACAGTTCCGGAGAGTTCTGAGATAGTTCTCATCGAATATATCAGTTTGGGCGATAGTTCCGATTGTCAACATTTTTTAAAAACCATTGAAATAATCTTACAGCACCTCATCGCCAAAAAGTGCGCGGCGCCGATCTTTTTCGAAGTTCCGACGACAGTTTCGGTGCGTTCTGAGATAGTTCTGTTCGAATTTATCAGTTTGGGCGATAGTTCCGATTGTCAACATTTTTTCAGAATTATTGAAATAATCTCACAGCACCTCATCGCGAAAAAGTGCGCGGTGCCGATCTTTTTCGAAGTTCCGACGATAGTTTCAGTGAGTTCTGAGATGGTTCCTATCGAATTCATCAGTTTGGGCCATAGTTCCGATCGTGAACATTCTTTCAGAATTATTTAAATAATCTAATAGCACCTCATCGCGAAAGAGTGCGCGGTGCCGATCTTTTTCGAAGTTCCGACGACAGTTCCGGTGAGTTCTGAGATAGTTCTCATCGAATATATCAGTTCAGGCGATGGTTCCGATTGTCAACATTTTTTCAGAATTATTGAAATAATCTAAGAGCACCTCATTTATTTATTTGGAGATAGGCTCAACAGGCGAACCCAGTGAGGGCACAAGTAAAACAATCAAGAGCAAATACAAAACATACATGAGTAAACTAAGATTAATTACAGAAGAGCTTACGAACTAGGTTGCATAGATACTAGGTTATAGGGAGGATTTGGCTAAATAAAACTTAGCACGAACTAAGGCGAGAAAAGCCGCGGGGCTAAGAGAGCCGGGATCGCAAGACTGAGGGAGGTCATTGAAGAGACTGCACAGCATTCGCACGGGGGAGCGAAGTCCAATATTACCTCGCACGCGGCTGAGGTGGAAGGCCACATTATGGCGGGCCGCGGGCCTAGGAACGCAGAATACAAGGCACCCAAGAAGGTCCGGGCAGTCAACGCGACCGGTGAGAAGCTTGAATAAGAATGAGATAGAGGCAACATCGCGCCTAGCAGACAGGGGCGGAATCCCGAACCTTGCACATAAAGCACCACCATCACAACCACGCGCAGGATAGACGGAGTCAGCTCTAAACGCGAGGTATTTCAGAAACCTACGCTGAACGCTTTCAATCATTTTAGTGTCACGGACGAGCACGGGGCACCAGACGATCGAGCCATATTCGAGCCATATTCGAACTCATCGCGAAAAAGTGCGCGGCGCCGATGTTTTTCGAAGTTCCGACGTCAGTTCCGGTGAGTTCTGAGATGGTTCTCATCGAATATATCAGTTTGGGCGATAGTTCCGATTGTCAACATTTTTTAAGAATCATTGAAATAATCTTACAGCACCTCATCGCCAAAAAGTGCGCGGCGCCGATCTTTTTCGAAGTTCCGACGACAGTTCCGGTGAGTTCTGGGAAAGTTCTCATCAAATATATCAGTTTGGGCGATAGTTCCGACCGTCAACATTTTTTAAGAATAATTGAAATATTCTAACAGCACCTCATCGCGAAAAAGTGCGCGGCGCCGAACTTTTTCGAAGTTCCGACGACAGTTCCGGTGGGTTCTAAAATAGTTCTTATCGAATATATCAGTTTGGGCGATGGTTCCGATTGTCAACATTTTTTCAGAATCATTGAAATAATCTTACAGCACCTCATCGCCAAAAAGTGCGCGGCGCCGATCTTTTTCGAAGTTCCGACGACAGTTTCGGTGCGTTCTGAGATAGTTCTGTTTGAATTTATCAGTTTGGGCGATAGTTCCGATCGTCAACATTTTTTCAGAATTATTGAAATAATCTCACAGCACCTCATCGCGAAAAAGTGCGCGGTGCCGATCTTTTTCGAAGTTCCGACGACAGTTCCGGTGAGTTCTGAGATGGTTCCTATCGAATTCATCAGTTTGGGCGATAGTTCCGATCGTGAACATTTTTTCAGAATTATTTAAATAATCTAATAGCACCTCATCGCGAAAAAGTGCGCGGTGCCGATCTTTTCCGAAGTTCCGACGAGAGATCCGGTGAGTTCTGAGATAGTTCTCATCGAATATATCAGTTCAGGCGATGGTTGCGATTGTCAACATTTTTTCAGAATTATTGAAATAATCTAAGAGCACCTCATCGCGAAAAAGTGCGCGGCGCCGATGTTTTTCGAAGTTCCGACGACAGTTCCGGTGAGTTCTGAGATGGTTCCCATCGAATATATCAGTTTGGGCGATAGTTCCGATTGTCAACATTTTTTAAGAATCATTGAAATAATCTTACAGCACCTCATCGCCAAAAAGTGCGCGGCGCCGATCTTTTTCGAAGTTCCGACGACAGTTCCGGTGAGTTCTGGGATAGTTCTCATCAAATATATCAGTTTGGGCGATAGTTCCGACCGTCAACATTTTTTAAGAATAATTGAAATATTCTAACAGCACCTCATCGCGAAAAAGTGCGCGGCGCCGAACTTTTTCGAAGTTCCGACGACAGTTCCGGTGGGTTCTAAAATAGTTCTTATCGAATATATCAGTTTGGGCGATGGTTCCGATTGTCAACATTTTTTCAGAATTATTGAAATAATCTAAGAGCACCTCATGGCGAAAAAGTGCGCGGCGCCGATCTTTCTCGAAGTTCCGACGACAGTTCCGGTGAGTTCTGAGATAGTTCTCATCGAATATATCAGTTTCGGCGATAGTTTCGATCGTCAACATTTTTTAAGAATTATTGAAATAATCTAACAGCACCTCATCGCGAAAAAGTGCGCGGCGCCCATCTTTATCGAAGTTCCGACGACAGTTCCGGTGAGTTCTGAGATAGTTCTCATTGAATATATCAGTTTGGGCGATAGTTCCGATCGTCAACATTTTTTAAGAATTATTGAAATAATCTAACAGCACCTCATCGCGAGAAAGTGCGCGGTGCCGATCTTTGTCGAAGTTCCGACGACAGTTCCGGTCGGTTCTGAGATAGTTCTCATCGAATATATCAGTCTGGGCGATAGTCCCGATCGTCAACATTTTTTAAGAATTATTGAAATAATCTAACAGCACCTCATCGCGAAAAAGTGCGCGGTGCCGATCTTTTTCGAAGTTCCGACGACAGTTTCGGTGGGTTCTGAGATAGTTCTCATCGAATATATCAGTTTGGGCGATGGTTCCGATTGTCAACATTATTTCAGAATTATTAAAATAATCTAAGAGCACCTCATCGCGAAAAAGTGCGCGGCGCTGATGTTTTTCGAAGTTTCGACGACAGTTCCGGTGAGTTCTGAAATAGTTCTCATCGAATATATCAGTTTAGGCGATAGTTCCGATTGTCAACATTTTTTAAGAATTATTGAAATAATCTAACAGCACCTCATCGCGAAAAAGTGCGCAGTGCCGATCTTTTTCGAAGTTCCGACGACAGTTACGGTAGGTTCTGAGATAGTTCTCATCGAATATATCAGTTTGGGCGATGGTTCCGATTGTCAACATTTTTTCAGAATCAATGAAATAATCTAACAGCACCTCATAGCGAAAAAGTGCGCGGCGCCGATGTTTTTCGAAGTTTCGACTACAGTTCCGGTAAGTTCTGACATAGTTCTCATCGAATATATCAGTTTGGGCGATAGTTCCGATTGTCAACATTTTTTGAGAATCATTGAAATAATCTTACAGCACCTCATCGCCAAAAAGTGCGCGGCGCCGATCTTTTTCGGAGTTCCGACGACAGTTCCCGTGCGTTCTGAGATGGTTCTCATCGAATTCATCGGCTTGGGCGATAGTTCCGATCGTCAACATTTTTTCAGATTCATTAAAATATTCTAACAGCACCTCATCGCGGAAAAGTGCGCGGTGCCGATCTTTTTCGAAGTTCCGACGACAGTTACGGTGGGTTCTGAGATCGTTCTCATCGAATATATCAGTTTGGGCGATGGTTCCGATTGTCAACATTTTTTCAGAATCAATAAAATAATCTAACAGCACCTCATCGCGAAAAAGTGCGCGGCGCCGATGTTTTTCGAAGTTCCGACGACAGTTCCGGTGAGTTCTGAGATAGTTCCCATCGAATATATCAGTTTGGGCGATAGTTCCGATTGTCAACATTTTTTAAAAATCATTGAAATAATCTTACAGCACCTCATCGCGAAGAAGTGCGCGGCGCCGATCTTTTTCGAAGTTCCGACGACAGTTTCGGTGCGTTCTGAGATAGTTCTCTTTGAATTTATCAGTTTGGGCGATAGTTACGATCGTCAACATTTTTTCAGAATTATTGAAATAATCTAACAGCACCTCATCGCGAAGAAGTGCGCGGTGCCGATCTTTTTCGAAGTTCCGACGACAGTTCCGGTTGGTTCTGAGATAGTTCTCATCGAATATATCAGTTTGGGCGATGGTTCCGATTGTCAACATTTTTTCAGAATCAATAAAATAATCAAACAGCACCTCATCGCGAAAAAGTGCGCGGCGCCGATGTTTTTCGAAGTTACGACGACAGTTCCGGAGAGTTCTGAGATAGTTCTCATCGAATATATCAGTTTGGGCGATAGTTCCGATTGTCAACATTTTTTAAAAATCATTGAAATAATCTCACAGCACCTCATCGCCAAAAAGTGCGCGGCGCCGATCTTTTTCGAAGTTCCGACGACAGTTTCGGTGCGTTCTGAGATAGTTCTCTTTGAATTCATCAGTTTGGGCGATAGTTCCGATCGTGAACATTTTTTCAGAATTATTTAAATAATCTAATAGCACCTGATCGCGAAAGAGTGCGCGGTGCCGATCTTTTTCGAAGTTCCGACGACAGTTCCGGTGAGTTCTGAGATAGTTCTCATCGAATATATCAGTTCAGGCGATGGTTCCGATTGTCAACATTTTTTCAGAATTATTGAAATAATCTAAGAGCACCTGATCGCGAAAAAGTGCGCGGCGCCGATGTTTTTCGAAGTTCCGACGACAGTTCCGGTGAGTTCTGAGATGGTTCTCATCGAATATATCAGTTTGGGCGATAGTTCCGATTGTCAACATTTTTTAAGAATCATTGAAATAATCTTACAGCACCTCATCGCCAAAAAGTGCGCGGCGCCGATCTTTTTCGAAGTTCCGACGACAATTCCGGTGAGTTCTGGGATAGTTCTCATCAAATATATCAGTTTGGGCGATAGTTCCGACCGTCAACATTTTTTAAGAATAATTGAAATATTCTATCAGCACCTCATCGCGAAAAAGTGCGCGGCGCCGAACTTTTTCGAAGTTCCGACGACAGTTCCGGTGGGTTCTAAAATAGTTCTTATCGAATATATCAGTTTGGGCGATGGTTCCGATTGTCAACATTTTTTCAGAATCATCGAAATAATCTAAGAGCACCTCATCGCGAAAAAGTGCGCGGCGCCGATCTTTCTCGAAGTTCCGACGACAGTTCCGGTGAGTTCCGAGATAGTTCTCACCGAATTTATCAGTTTGGGCGATAGTCCCGATCGTCAACATTTTTTAAGAATTATTGAAATAATCTAACAGCACCTCATCGCGAAAAAGTGCGCGGTGCCGATCTTTTTCGAAGTTCCGACGACAGTTTCGGTGGGTTCTGAGATAGTTCTCATCGAATATATCAGTTTGGGCGATGGTTCCGATTGTCAACATTATTTCAGAATTATTAAAATAATCTAAGAGCACCTCATCGCGAAAAAGTGCGCGGCGCCGATGTTTTTCGAAGTTCCGACGACAGTTCCGGTGAGTTCTGAAATAGTTCTCATCGAATATATCAGTTTGGGCGATAGTTCCGATTGTCAACATTTTTTAAAAATCATTGAAATAATCTTACAGCACCTCATCGCCAAAAATTGCGCAGCGCCGATCTTTTTCGAAGTTCCGACGACAGTTTCGGTGCGTTCTGAGATAGTTCTCATCGAATATATCAGTTTGGGCGATGGTTCCGATTGTCAACATTATTTCAGAATTATTAAAATAATCTAAGAGCACCTCATCGCGAAAAAGTGCGCGGCGCCGATGTTTTTCGAAGTTTCGACGACAGTTCCGGTGAGTTCTGAAATAGTTCTCATCGAATATATCAGTTTGGGCGATAGTTCCGATTGTCAACATTTTTTAAGAATTATTGAAATAATCTAACAGCACCTCATCGCGAAAAAGTGCGCAGTGCCGATCTTTTTTGAAGTTCCGACGACAGTTACGGTAGGTTCTGAGATAGTTCTCATCGAATATATCAGTTTGGGCGATGGTTCCGATTGTCAACATTTTTTCAGAATCAATAAAATAATCTAACAGCACCTCATAGCGAAAAAGTGCGCGGCGCCGATGTTTTTCGAAGTTCCGACTACAGTTCCGGTAAGTTCTGAGATAGTTCTCATCGAATATATCAGTTTGGGCGATGGTTCCGATTGTCAACATTTTTTGAGAATCATTGAAATAATCTTACAGCACCTCATCGCCAAAAAGTGCGCGGTGCCGATCTTTTTCGGAGTTCCGACGACAGTTCCCGTGCGTTCTGAGATGGTTCTCATCGAATTCATCGGCTTGGGCGATAGTTCCGATCGTCAACGTTTTTTCAGATTCATTAAAATATTCTAACAGCACCTCATCGCGGAAAAGTGCGCGGTGCCGATCTTTTTCGAAGTTCCGACGACAGTTACGGTGGGTTCTGAGATCGTTCTCATCGAATATATCAGTTTGGGCGATGGTTCCGATTGTCAACATTTTTTCAGAATCAATAAAATAATCTCACAGCACCTCATCGCGAAAAAGTGCGCGGCGCCGATGTTTTTCGAAGTTCCGACGACAGTTCCGGTGAGTTCCGAGATAGTTCTCATCGAATATATCAGTTTGGGCGATAGTCCCGATTGTCAACATTTTTTGAAAATCATTGAAATAATCTTACAGCACCTCATCGCCAAAAAGTGCGCGGCGCCGATCTTTTTCGAAGTTCCGACGACAGTTTTGGTGCGTTCTGAGATAGTTCTCTTTGAATTCATCAGTTTTGGCGATAGTTCCGATCGTGAACATTTTTTCAGAATTATTTAAATAATCTAATAGCACCTCATCGCGAAAGAGTGCGCGGTGCCGATCTTTTTCGAAGTTCCGACGACAGTTCCGGTGAGTTCTGAGATAGTTCTCATCGAATATATCAGTTCAGGCGATGGTTCCGATTGTCAACATTTTTTCAGAATTATTGAAATAATCTAAGAGCACCTCATCGCGAAAAAGTGCGCGGCGCCGATGTTTTTCGAAGTTCCGACGACAGTTCCGGTGAGTTCTGAGATGGTTCTCATCGAATATATCAGTTTGGGCGATAGTTCCGATTGTCAACATTTTTTAAGAATCATTGAAATAATCTTACAGCACCTCATCGCCAAAAAGTGCGCGGCGCCGATCTTTTTCGAAGTTCCGACGACAGTTTCGGTGCGTTCTGAGATAGTTCTCTTTGAATTTATCAGTTTGGGCGATAGTTCCGATCGTCAACATTTTTTCAGAATTATTGAAATAATCTAACAGCACCTCATCGCGAAAAAGTGCGCGGCGCCGATGTTTTTCGAAGTTACGACGACAGTTCCGGAGAGTTCTGAGATAGTTCTCATCGAATATATCAGTTTGGGCGATAGTCCCGATTGTCAACATTTTTTGAAAATCATTGAAATAATCTTACAGCACCTCATCGCCAAAAAGTGCGCGGCGCCGATCTTTTTCGAAGTTCCGACGACAGTTTTGGTGCGTTCTGAGATAGTTCTCTTTGAATTCATCAGTTTGGGCGATAGTTCCGATCGTGAACATTTTTTCAGAATTATTTAAATAATCTGATAGCACCTCATCGCGAAAGAGTGCGCGGTGCCGATCTTTTTCGAAGTTCCGACGACAGTTCCGGTGAGTTCTCAGATAGTTCTCATCGAATATATCAGTTCAGGCGATGGTTCCGATTGTCAACATTTTTTCAGAATTATTGAAATAATCTAAGAGCACCTCATCGCGAAAAAGTGCGCGGCGCCGATGTTTTTCGAAGTTCCGACGACAGTTCCGGTGAGTTCTAAGATGGTTCTCATCGAATATATCAGTTTGGGCGATAGTTCCGATTGTCAACATTTTTTAAGAATCATTGAAATAATCTTACAGCACCTCATCGCCAAAAAGTGCGCGGCGCCGATCTTTTTCGAAGTTCCGACGACAATTCCGGTGAGTTCTGGGATAGTTCTCATCAAATATATCAGTTTGGGCGATAGTTCCGACCGTCAACATTTTTTAAGAATAATTGAAATATTCTAACAGCACCTCATCGCGAAAAAGTGCGCGGCGCCGAACTTTTTCGAAGTTCCGACGACAGTTCCGGTGGGTTCTAAAATAGTTCTTATCGAATATATCAGTTTGGGCGATGGTTCCGATTGTCAACATTTTTTCAGAATCATTGAAATAATCTAAGAGCACCTCATCGCGAAAAAGTGCGCGGCGCCGATCTTTCTCGAAGTTCCGACGACAGTTCCGGTGAGTTCCGAGATAGTTCTCACCAAATATATCAGTTTGGGCGATGGTCCCGATCGTCAACATTTTTTAAGAATTATTGAAATAATCTAACAGCACCTCATCGCGAAAAAGTGCGCGGTGCCGATCTTTTTCGAAGTTCCGACGACAGTTTCGGTGGGTTCTGAGATAGTTTTCATCGAATATATCAGTTTGGGCGATGGTTCCGATTGTCAACATTATTTCAGAATTATTAAAATAATCTAAGAGCACCTCATCGCGAAAAAGTGCGCGGCGCCGATGTTTTTCGAAGTTCCGACGACAGTTCCGGTGAGTTCTGAAATAGTTCTCATCGAATATATCAGTTTGGGCGATAGTTCCGATTGTCAACATTTTTTAAAAATCATTGAAATAATCTTACAGCACCTCATCGCCAAAAAGTGCGCGGCGCCGATCTTTTTCGAAGTTCCGACGACAGTTTCGGTGCGTTCTGAGATAGTTCTCATCGAATTTATCAGTCTGGGCGATAGTTCCGATCGTCAACATTTTTTCAGAATTATTGGAATAATCTAACAGCACTTCATCGCGAAAAAGTGCGCGGTGCCGATCTTTTTCGAAGTTCCGACGATAGTTCCGGTGAGTTCTGGGATGGTTTTCATCGAATTCATCAGTTTGGGCGATAGTTCCGATCGTGAACATTTTTTCAGAATTATTGAAATAATCTAAGAGCACCTCATCGCGAAAAAGTGCGCGGCGCCGATCTTTCTCGAAGTTCCGACGACAGTTCCGGTGAGTTCTGAGATAGTTCTCATCGAATATATCAGTTTCGGCGATAGTTCCGATCGTCAACATTTTTTAAGAATTATTGAAATAATCTAACAGCACCTCATCGCGAAAAAGTGCGCGGCGCCGATCTTTATCGAAGTTCCGACGACAGTTCCGGTGAGTTCTGGGATAGTTCTCATCGAATATATCAGTTTGGGCGATAGTTCCGACCGTCAACATTTTTTAAGAATAATTGAAATATTCTAACAGCACCTCATCGCGGAAAAGTGCGCGGCGCCGAACTTTTTCGAAGTTCCGACGACAGTTCCGGTTGGTTCTGAGATAGTTCTCATCGAATATATCAGTTTGGGCGATAGTCCCGATCGTAAACATTTTTTAAGAATTATTGAAATAATCTAACAGCACCTCATCGCGAAAAAGTGCGCGGTGCCGATCTTTTTCGAAGTTCCGACGACAGTTTCGGTGGGTTCTGAGATAGTTCTCATCGAATATATCAGTTTGGGCGACGGTTCCGATTGTCAACATTATTTCAGAATTATTAAAATAATCTAAGAGCACCTCATCGCGAAAAAGTGCGCGGCGCCGATGTTTTTCGAAGTTTCGACGACAGTTCCGGTGAGTTCTGAAATAGTTCTCATCGAATATATCAGTTTGGGCGATAGTTCCGATTGTCAACATTTTTTAAGAATTATTGAAATAATCTAACAGCACCTCATCGCGAAAAAGTGCGCAGTGCCGATCTTTTTCGAAGTTCCGACGACAGTTACGGTAGGTTCTGAGATAGTTCTCATCGAATATATCAGTTTGGGCGATGGTTCCGATTGTCAACATTTTTTCAGAATCAATAAAATAATCTAACAGCACCTCATAGCGAAAAAGTGCGCGGCGCCGATGTTTTTCGAAGTTCCGACTACAGTTCCGGTAAGTTCTGAGATAGTTCTCATCGAATATATCAGTTTGGGCGATGGTTCCGATTGTCAACATTTTTTGAGAATCATTGAAATAATCTTACAGCACCTCATCGCCAAAAAGTGCGCGGCGCCGATCTTTTTCGGAGTTCCGACGACAGTTCCCGTGCGTTCTGAGATGGTTCTCATCGAATTCATCGGCTTGGGCGATAGTTCCGATCGTCAACGTTTTTTCAGATTCATTAAAATATTCTAACAGCACCTCATCGCGGAAAAGTGCGCGGTGCCGATCTTTTTCGGAGTTCCGACGACAGTTACGGTGGGTTCTGAGATCGTTCTCATCGAATATATCAGTTTGGGCGATGGTTCCGATTGTCAACATTTTTTCAGAATCAATAAAATAATCTAACAGCACCTCATCGCGAAAAAGTGCGCGGCGCCGATGTTTTTCGAAGTTCCGACGACGGTTCCGGTGAGTTCTGAGATAGTTCTCATCGAATATATCAGTTTGGGCGATAGTTCCGATTGTCAACATTTTTTAAAAATCATTGAAATAATCTTACAGCACCTCATCGCCAAAAAGTGCGCGGCGCCGATCTTTTTCGAAGTTCCGACGACAGTTTCGGTGCGTTCTGAGATAGTTCTCTTTGAATTTATCAGTTTGGGCGATAGTTCCGATCGTCAACATTTTTTCAGAAATATTGAAATAATCTAACAGCACCTCATCGCGAAAAAGTGCGCGGCGCCGATGTTTTTCGAAGTTACGACGACAGTTCCGGAGAGTTCTGAGATAGTTCTCATCGAATATATCAGTTTGGGCGATAGTCCCGATTGTCAACATTTTTTGAAAATCATTGAAATAATCTTACAGCACCTCATCGCCAAAAAGTGCGCGGCGCCGATCTTTTTCGAAGTTCCGACGACAGTTTTGGTGCGTTCTGAGATAGTTCTCTTCGAATTCATCAGTTTGGGCGATAGTTCCGATCGTGAACATTTTTTCAGAATTATTTAAATAATCTAATAGCACCTCATCGCGAAAGAGTGCGCGGTGCCGATCTTTTTCGAAGTTCCGACGACAGTTCCGGTGAGTTCTGAGATAGTTCTCATCGAATATATCAGTTCAGGCGATGGTTCCGATTGTCAACATTTTTTCAGAATTATTGAAATAATCTAAGAGCACCTCATCGCGAAAAAGTGCGCGGCGCCGATGTTTTTCGAAGTTCCGACGACAGTTCCGGTGAGTTCTGAGATGGTTCTCATCGAATATATCAGTTTGGGCGATAGTTCCGATTGTCAACATTTTTTAAGAATCATTGAAATAATCTTACAGCACCTCATCGCCAAAAAATGCGCGGCGCCGATCTTTTTCGAAGTTCCGACGACAATTCCGGTGAGTTCTGGGATAGTTCTCATCAAATATATCAGTTTGGGCGATAGTTCCGACCGTCAACATTTTTTAAGAATAATTGAAATATTCTAACAGCACCTCATCGCGAAAAAGTGCGCGGCGCCGAACTTTTTCGAAGTTCCGACGACAGTTCCGGTGGGTTCTAAAATAGTTCTTATCGAATATATCAGTTTGGGCGATGGTTCCGATTGTCAACATTTTTTCAGAATCATTGAAATAATCTAAGAGCACCTCATCGCGAAAAAGTGCGCGGCGCCGATCTTTCTCGAAGTTCCGACGACAGTTCCGGTGAGTTCCGAGATAGTTCTCACCAAATATATCAGTTTGGGCGATGGTCCCGATCGTCAACATTTTTTAAGAATTATTGAAATAATCTAACAGCACCTCATCGCGAAAAAGTGCGCGGTGCCGATCTTTTTCGAAGTTCCGACGACAGTTTCGGTGGGTTCTGAGATAGTTCTCATCGAATATATCAGTTTGGGCGATGGTTCCGATTGTCAACATTTTTTAAAAATCATTGAAATAATCTTACAGCACCTCATCGCCAAAAAGTGCGCGGCGCCGATCTTTCTCGAAGTTCCGACGACAGTTTCGGTGCGTTCTGAGATAGTTCTCATCGAATTTATCAGTCTGGGCGATAGTTCCGATCGTCAACATTTTTTCAGAATTATTGGAATAATCTAACAGCACCTCATCGCGAAAAAGTGCGCGGTGCCGATCTTTTTCGAAGTTCCGACGACAGTTCCGGTGAGTTCTGGGATGGTTTTTATCGAATTCATCAGTTTGGGCGATAGTTCCGATCGTGAACATTTTTTCAGAATTATTGAAATAATCTAAGAGCACCTCATCGCGAAAAAGTGCGCGGCGCCGATCTTTCTCGAAGTTCCGACGACAGTTCCGGTGAGTTCTGAGATAGTTCTCATCGAATATACCAGTTTCGGCGATAGTTCCGATCGTCAACATTTTTTAAGAATTATTGAAATAATCTAACAGCACCTCATCGCGAAAAAGTGCGCGGCGCCGATCTTTATCGAAGTTCCGACGACAGTTCCGGTGAGTTCTGGGATAGTTCTCATCGAATATATCAGTTTGGGCGATAGTTCCGACCGTCAATATTTTTTAAGAATAATTGAAATATTCTAACAGCACCTCATCGCGGAAAAGTGCGCGGCGCCGAACTTTTTCGAAGTTCCGACGACAGTTCCGGTTGGTTCTGAGATAGTTCTCATCGAATATATCAGTTTGGGCGATAGTCCCGGTCGTCAACATTTTTTCAGAATTATTGGAATAATCTAACAGCACCTCATCGCGAAAAAGTGCGCGGTGCCGATCTTTTTCGAAGTTCCGACGACAGTTCCGGTGAGTTCTGGGATGGTTTTCATCGAATTCATCAGTTTGGGCGATAGTTCCGATCGTGAACATTTTTTCAGAATTATTGAAATAATCTAAGAGCACCTCATCGCGAAAAAGTGCGCGGCGCCGATCTTTCTCGAAGTTCCGACGACAGTTCCGGTGAGTTCTGAGATAGTTCTCATCGAATATACCAGTTTCGGCGATAGTTCCGATCGTCAACATTTTTTAAGAATTATTGAAATAATCTAACAGCACCTCATCGCGAAAAAGTGCGCGGCGCCGATCTTTATCGAAGTTCCGACGACAGTTCCGGTGAGTTCTGGGATAGTTCTCATCGAATATATCAGTTTGGGCGATAGTTCCGACCGTCAACATTTTTTAAGAATAATTGAAATATTCTAACAGCACCTCATCGCGGAAAAGTGCGCGGCGCCGAACTTTTTCGAAGTTCCGACGACAGTTCCGGTTGGTTCTGAGATAGTTCTCATCGAATATATCAGTTTGGGCGATAGTCCCGATCGTCAACATTTTTTAAGAATTATTGAAATAATCTAACAGCACCTCATCGCGAAAAAGTGCGCGGTGCCGATCTTTTTCGAAGTTCCGACGACAGTTTCGGTGGGTTCTGAGATAGTTCTCATCGAATATATCAGTTTGGGCGACGGTTCCGATTGTCAACATTATTTCAGAATTATTAAAATAATCTAAGAGCACCTCATCGCGAAAAAGTGCGCGGCGCCGATGTTTTTCGAAGTTTCGACGACAGTTCCGGTGAGTTCTGAAATAGTTCTCATCGAATATATCAGTTTGGGCGATAGTTCCGATTGTCAACATTTTTTAAGAATTATTGAAATAATCTAACAGCACCTCATCGCGAAAAAGTGCGCAGTGCCGATCTTTTTCGAAGTTCCGACGACAGTTACGGTAGGTTCTGAGATAGTTCTCATCGAATATATCAGTTTGGGCGATGGTTCCGATTGTCAACATTTTTTCAGAATCAATAAAATAATCTAACAGCACCTCATAGCGAAAAAGTGCGCGGCGCCGATGTTTTTCGAAGTTCCGACTACAGTTCCGGTAAGTTCTGAGATAGTTCTCATCGAATATATCAGTTTGGGCGATGGTTCCGATTGTCAACATTTTTTGAGAATCATTGAAATAATCTTACAGCACCTCATCGCCAAAAAGTGCGCGGCGCCGATCTTTTTCGGAGTTCCGACGACAGTTCCCGTGCGTTCTGAGATGGTTCTCATCGAATTCATCGGCTTGGGCGATAGTTCCGATCGTCAACGTTTTTTCAGATTCATTAAAATATTCTAACAGCACCTCATCGCGGAAAAGTGCGCGGTGCCGATCTTTTTCGAAGTTCCGACGACAGTTACGGTGGGTTCTGAGATCGTTCTCATCGAATATATCAGTTTGGGCGATGGTTCCGATTGTCAACATTTTTTCAGAATCAATAAAATAATCTAACAGCACCTCATCGCGAAAAAGTGCGCGGCGCCGATGTTTTTCGAAGTTCCGACGACAGTTCCGGTGAGTTCTGAGATAGTTCTCATCGAATATATCAGTTTGGGCGATAGTTCCGATTGTCAACATTTTTTAAAAATCATTGAAATAATCTTACAGCACCTCATCGCCAAAAAGTGCGCGGCGCCGATCTTTTTCGAAGTTCCGACGACAGTTTCGGTGCGTTCTGAGATAGTTCTCTTTGAATTTATCAGTTTGGGCGATAGTTCCGATCGTCAACATTTTTTCAGAATTATTGAAATAATCTAACAGCACCTCATCGCGAAAAAGTGCGCGGCGCCGATGTTTTTCGAAGTTACGACGACAGTTCCGGAGAGTTCTGAGATAGTTCTCATCGAATATATCAGTTTGGGCGATAGTCCCGATTGTCAACATTTTTTGAAAATCATTGAAATAA
The DNA here is from genome assembly GCA_963992785.1 of Tenthredo livida. Classification (NCBI taxonomy): domain Eukaryota; kingdom Metazoa; phylum Arthropoda; class Insecta; order Hymenoptera; family Tenthredinidae; genus Tenthredo; species Tenthredo livida. The sequence goes on along the minus strand of OZ023069.1, from coordinate 5,777,642 downwards.
TCTTACAGCACCTCATCGCCAAAAAGTGCGCGGCGCCGATCTTTTTCGAAGTTCCGACGACAGTTTTGGTGCGTTCTGAGATAGTTCTCTTTGAATTCATCAGTTTGGGCGATAGTTCCGATCGTGAACATTTTTTCAGAATTATTTAAATAATCTGATAGCACCTCATCGCGAAAGAGTGCGCGGTGCCGATCTTTTTCGAAGTTCCGACGACAGTTCCGGTGAGTTCTCAGATAGTTCTCATCGAATATATCAGTTCAGGCGATGGTTCCGATTGTCAACATTTTTTCAGAATTATTGAAATAATCTAAGAGCACCTCATCGCGAAAAAGTGCGCGGCGCCGATGTTTTTCGAAGTTCCGACGACAGTTCCGGTGAGTTCTAAGATGGTTCTCATCGAATATATCAGTTTGGGCGATAGTTCCGATTGTCAACATTTTTTAAGAATCATTGAAATAATCTTACAGCACCTCATCGCCAAAAAGTGCGCGGCGCCGATCTTTTTCGAAGTTCCGACGACAATTCCGGTGAGTTCTGGGATAGTTCTCATCAAATATATCAGTTTGGGCGATAGTTCCGACCGTCAACATTTTTTAAGAATAATTGAAATATTCTAACAGCACCTCATCGCGAAAAAGTGCGCGGCGCCGAACTTTTTCGAAGTTCCGACGACAGTTCCGGTGGGTTCTAAAATAGTTCTTATCGAATATATCAGTTTGGGCGATGGTTCCGATTGTCAACATTTTTTCAGAATCATTGAAATAATCTAAGAGCACCTCATCGCGAAAAAGTGCGCGGCGCCGATCTTTCTCGAAGTTCCGACGACAGTTCCGGTGAGTTCCGAGATAGTTCTCACCAAATATATCAGTTTGGGCGATGGTCCCGATCGTCAACATTTTTTAAGAATTATTGAAATAATCTAACAGCACCTCATCGCGAAAAAGTGCGCGGTGCCGATCTTTTTCGAAGTTCCGACGACAGTTTCGGTGGGTTCTGAGATAGTTTTCATCGAATATATCAGTTTGGGCGATGGTTCCGATTGTCAACATTATTTCAGAATTATTAAAATAATCTAAGAGCACCTCATCGCGAAAAAGTGCGCGGCGCCGATGTTTTTCGAAGTTCCGACGACAGTTCCGGTGAGTTCTGAAATAGTTCTCATCGAATATATCAGTTTGGGCGATAGTTCCGATTGTCAACATTTTTTAAAAATCATTGAAATAATCTTACAGCACCTCATCGCCAAAAAGTGCGCGGCGCCGATCTTTTTCGAAGTTCCGACGACAGTTTCGGTGCGTTCTGAGATAGTTCTCATCGAATTTATCAGTCTGGGCGATAGTTCCGATCGTCAACATTTTTTCAGAATTATTGGAATAATCTAACAGCACCTCATCGCGAAAAAGTGCGCGGTGCCGATCTTTTTCGAAGTTCCGACGATAGTTCCGGTGAGTTCTGGGATGGTTTTCATCGAATTCATCAGTTTGGGCGATAGTTCCGATCGTGAACATTTTTTCAGAATTATTGAAATAATCTAAGAGCACCTCATCGCGAAAAAGTGCGCGGCGCCGATCTTTCTCGAAGTTCCGACGACAGTTCCGGTGAGTTCTGAGATAGTTCTCATCGAATATATCAGTTTCGGCGATAGTTCCGATCGTCAACATTTTTTAAGAATTATTGAAATAATCTAACAGCACCTCATCGCGAAAAAGTGCGCGGCGCCGATCTTTATCGAAGTTCCGACGACAGTTCCGGTGAGTTCTGGGATAGTTTTCATCGAATATATCAGTTTGGGCGATAGTTCCGACCGTCAACATTTTTTAAGAATAATTGAAATATTCTAACAGCACCTCATCGCGGAAAAGTGCGCGGCGCCGAACTTTTTCGAAGTTCCGACGACAGTTCCGGTTGGTTCTGAGATAGTTCTCATCGAATATATCAGTTTGGGCGATAGTCCCGATCGTCAACATTTTTTAAGAATTATTGAAATAATCTAACAGCACCTCATCGCGAAAAAGTGCGCGGTGCCGATCTTTTTCGAAGTTCCGACGACAGTTTCGGTGGGTTCTGAGATAGTTCTCATCGAATATATCAGTTTGGGCGACGGTTCCGATTGTCAACATTATTTCAGAATTATTAAAATAATCTAAGAGCACCTCATCGCGAAAAAGTGCGCGGCGCCGATGTTTTTCGAAGTTTCGACGACAGTTCCGGTGAGTTCTGAAATAGTTCTCATCGAATATATCAGTTTGGGCGATAGTTCCGATTGTCAACATTTTTTAAGAATTATTGAAATAATCTAACAGCACCTCATCGCGAAAAAGTGCGCAGTGCCGATCTTTTTCGAAGTTCCGACGACAGTTACGGTAGGTTCTGAGATAGTTCTCATCGAATATATCAGTTTGGGCGATGGTTCCGATTGTCAACATTTTTTCAGAATCAATAAAATAATCTAACAGCACCTCATAGCGAAAAAGTGCGCGGCGCCGATGTTTTTCGAAGTTCCGACTACAGTTCCGGTAAGTTCTGAGATAGTTCTCATCGAATATATCAGTTTGTGCGATGGTTCCGATTGTCAACATTTTTTGAGAATCATTGAAATAATCTTACAGCACCTCATCGCCAAAAAGTGCGCGGCGCCGATCTTTTTCGGAGTTCCGACGACAGTTCCCGTGCGTTCTGAGATGGTTCTCATCGAATTCATCGGCTTGGGCGATAGTTCCGATCGTCAACGTTTTTTCAGATTCATTAAAATATTCTAACAGCACCTCATCGCGGAAAAGTGCGCGGTGCCGATCTTTTTCGGAGTTCCGACGACAGTTACGGTGGGTTCTGAGATCGTTCTCATCGAATATATCAGTTTGGGCGATGGTTCCGATTGTCAACATTTTTTCAGAATCAATAAAATAATCTAACAGCACCTCATCGCGAAAAAGTGCGCGGCGCCGATGTTTTTCGAAGTTCCGACGACAGTTCCGGTGAGTTCTGAGATAGTTCTCATCGAATATATCAGTTTGGGCGATAGTTCCGATTGTCAACATTTTTTAAAAATCATTGAAATAATCTTACAGCACCTCATCGCCAAAAAGTGCGCGGCGCCGATCTTTTTCGAAGTTCCGACGACAGTTTCGGTGCGTTCTGAGATAGTTCTCTCCGAATTCATCAGTTTGGGCGATAGTTCCGATCGTGAACATTTTTTCAGAATTATTTAAATAATCTAATAGCACCTCATCGCGAAAGAGTGCGCGGTGCCGATCTTTTTCGAAGTTCCGACGACAGTTCCGGTGAGTTCTGAGATAGTTCTCATCGAATATATCAGTTCAGGCGATGGTTCCGATTGTCAACATTTTTTCAGAATTATTGAAATAATCTAAGAGCACCTCATCGCGAAAAAGTGCGCGGCGCCGATGTTTTTCGAAGTTCCGACGACAGTTCCGGTGAGTTCTGAGATGGTTCTCATCGAATATATCAGTTTGGGCGATAGTTCCGATTGTCAACATTTTTTAAGAATCATTGAAATAATCTTACAGCACCTCATCGCCAAAAAATGCGCGGCGCCGATCTTTTTCGAAGTTCCGACGACAGTTTCGGTGCGTTCTGAGATAGTTCTCTTTGAATTTATCAGTTTGGGCGATAGTTCCGATCGTCAACATTTTTTCAGAATTATTGAAATAATCTAACAGCACCTCATCGCGAAAAAGTGCGCGGCGCCGATGTTTTTCGAAGTTACGACGACAGTTCCGGAGAGTTCTGAGATAGTTCTCATCGAATATATCAGTTTGGGCGATAGTCCCGATTGTCAACATTTTTTGAAAATCATTGAAATAATCTTACAGCACCTCATCGCCAAAAAGTGCGCGGCGCCGATCTTTTTCGAAGTTCCGACGACAGTTTTGGTGCGTTCTGAGATAGTTCTCTTTGAATTCATCAGTTTGGGCGATAGTTCCGATCGTGAACATTTTTTCAGAATTATTTAAATAATCTGATAGCACCTCATCGCGAAAGAGTGCGCGGTGCCGATCTTTTTCGAAGTTCCGACGACAGTTCCGGTGAGTTCTCAGATAGTTCTCATCGAATATATCAGTTCAGGCGATGGTTCCGATTGTCAACATTTTTTCAGAATTATTGAAATAATCTAAGAGCACCTCATCGCGAAAAAGTGCGCGGCGCCGATGTTTTTCGAAGTTCCGACGACAGTTCCGGTGAGTTCTAAGATGGTTCTCATCGAATATATCAGTTTGGGCGATAGTTCCGATTGTCAACATTTTTTAAGAATCATTGAAATAATCTTACAGCACCTCATCGCCAAAAAGTGCGCGGCTCCGATCTTTTTCGAAGTTCCGACGACAATTCCGGTGAGTTCTGGGATAGTTCTCATCAAATATATCAGTTTGGGCGATAGTTCCGACCGTCAACATTTTTTAAGAATAATTGAAATATTCTAACAGCACCTCATCGCGAAAAAGTGCGCGGCGCCGAACTTTTTCGAAGTTCCGACGACAGTTCCGGTGGGTTCTAAAATAGTTCTTATCGAATATATCAGTTTGGGCGATGGTTCCGATTGTCAACATTTTTTCAGAATCATTGAAATAATCTAAGAGCACCTCATCGCGAAAAAGTGCGCGGCGCCGATCTTTCTCGAAGTTCCTAAGACAGTTCCGGTGAGTTCCGAGATAATTCTCACCAAATATATCAGTTTGGGCGATGGTCCCGATCGTCAACATTTTTTAAGAATTATTGAAATAATCTAACAGCACCTCATCGCGAAAAAGTGCGCGGTGCCGATCTTTTTCGAAGTTCCGACGACAGTTTCGGTGGGTTCTGAGATAGTTTTCATCGAATATATCAGTTTGGGCGATGGTTCCGATTGTCAACATTATTTCAGAATTATTAAAATAATCTAAGAGCACCTCATCGCGAAAAAGTGCGCGGCGCCGATGTTTTTCGAAGTTCCGACGACAGTTCCGGTGAGTTCTGAAATAGTTCTCATCGAATATATCAGTTTGGGCGATAGTTCCGATTGTCAACATTTTTTAAAAATCATTGAAATAATCTTACAGCACCTCATCGCCAAAAAGTGCGCGGCGCCGATCTTTTTCGAAGTTCCGACGACAGTTTCGGTGCGTTCTGAGATAGTTCTCATCGAATTTATCAGTCTGGGCGATAGTTCCGATCGTCAACATTTTTTCAGAATTATTGGAATAATCTAACAGCACCTCATCGCGAAAAAGTGCGCGGTGCCGATCTTTTTCGAAGTTCCGACGATAGTTCCGGTGAGTTCTGGGATGGTTTTCATCGAATTCATCAGTTTGGGCGATAGTTCCGATCGTGAACATTTTTTCAGAATTATTGAAATAATCTAAGAGCACCTCATCGCGAAAAAGTGCGCGGCGCCGATCTTTCTCGAAGTTCCGACGACAGTTCCGGTGAGTTCTGAGATAGTTCTCATCGAATATATCAGTTTCGGCGATAGTTCCGATCGTCAACATTTTTTAAGAATTATTGAAATAATCTAACAGCACCTCATCGCGAAAAAGTGCGCGGCGCCGATCTTTATCGAAGTTCCGACGACAGTTCCGGTGAGTTCTGGGATAGTTCTCATCGAATATATCAGTTTGGGCGATAGTTCCGACCGTCAACATTTTTTAAGAATAATTGAAATATTCTAACAGCACCTCATCGCGGAAAAGTGCGCGGCGCCGAACTTTTTCGAAGTTCCGACGACAGTTCCGGTTGGTTCTGAGATAGTTCTCATCGAATATATCAGTTTGGGCGATAGTCCCGATCGTCAACATTTTTTAAGAATTATTGAAATAATCTAACAGCACCTCATCGCGAAAAAGTGCGCGGTGCCGATCTTTTTCGAAGTTCCGACGACAGTTTCGGTGGGTTCTGAGATAGTTCTCATCGAATATATCAGTTTGGGCGACGGTTCCGATTGTCAACATTATTTCAGAATTATTAAAATAATCTAAGAGCACCTCATCGCGAAAAAGTGCGCGGCGCCGATGTTTTTCGAAGTTTCGACGACAGTTCCGGTGAGTTCTGAAATAGTTCTCATCGAATATATCAGTTTGGGCGATAGTTCCGATTGTCAACATTTTTTAAGAATTATTGAAATAATCTAACAGCACCTCATCGCGAAAAAGTGCGCAGTGCCGATCTTTTTCGAAGTTCCGACGACAGTTACGGTAGGTTCTGAGATAGTTCTCATCGAATATATCAGTTTGGGCGATGGTTCCGATTGTCAACATTTTTTCAGAATCAATAAAATAATCTAACAGCACCTCATAGCGAAAAAGTGCGCGGCGCCGATGTTTTTCGAAGTTCCGACTACAGTTCCGGTAAGTTCTGAGATAGTTCTCATCGAATATATCAGTTTGTGCGATGGTTCCGATTGTCAACATTTTTTGAGAATCATTGAAATAATCTTACAGCACCTCATCGCCAAAAAGTGCGCGGCGCCGATCTTTTTCGGAGTTCCGACGACAGTTCCCGTGCGTTCTGAGATGGTTCTCATCGAATTCATCGGCTTGGGCGATAGTTCCGATCGTCAACGTTTTTTCAGATTCATTAAAATATTCTAACAGCACCTCATCGCGGAAAAGTGCGCGGTGCCGATCTTTTTCGGAGTTCCGACGACAGTTACGGTGGGTTCTGAGATCGTTCTCATCGAATATATCAGTTTGGGCGATGGTTCCGATTGTCAACATTTTTTCAGAATCAATAAAATAATCTAACAGCACCTCATCGCGAAAAAGTGCGCGGCGCCGATGTTTTTCGAAGTTCCGACGACAGTTCCGGTGAGTTCTGAGATAGTTCTCATCGAATATATCAGTTTGGGCGATAGTTCCGATTGTCAACATTTTTTAAAAATCATTGAAATAATTTTACAGCACCTCATCGCCAAAAAGTGCGCGGCGCCGATCTTTTTCGAAGTTCCGACGACAGTTTCGGTGCGTTCTGAGATAGTTCTCTTCGAATTCATCAGTTTGGGCGATAGTTCCGATCGTGAACATTTTTTCAGAATTATTTAAATAATCTAATAGCACCTCATCGCGAAAGAGTGCGCGGTGCCGATCTTTTTCGAAGTTCCGACGACAGTTCCGGTGAGTTCTGAGATAGTTCTCATCGAATATATCAGTTCAGGCGATGGTTCCGATTGTCAACATTTTTTCAGAATTATTGAAATAATCTAAGAGCACCTCATCGCGAAAAAGTGCGCGGCGCCGATGTTTTTCGAAGTTCCGACGACAGTTCCGGTGAGTTCTGAGATGGTTCTCATCGAATATATCAGTTTGGGCGATAGTTCCGATTGTCAACATTTTTTAAGAATCATTGAAATAATCTTACAGCACCTCATCGCCAAAAAATGCGCGGCGCCGATCTTTTTCGAAGTTCCGACGACAATTCCGGTGAGTTCTGGGATAGTTCTCATCAAATATATCAGTTTGGGCGATAGTTCCGACCGTCAACATTTTTTAAGAATAATTGAAATATTCTAACAGCACCTCATCGCGAAAAAGTGCGCGGCGCCGAACTTTTTCGAAGTTCCGACGACAGTTCCGGTGGGTTCTAAAATAGTTCTTATCGAATATATCAGTTTGGGCGATGGTTCCGATTGTCAACATTTTTTCAGAATCATTGAAATAATCTAAGAGCACCTCATCGCGAAAAAGTGCGCGGCGCCGATCTTTCTCGAAGTTCCGACGACAGTTCCGGTGAGTTCCGAGATAGTTCTCACCAAATATATCAGTTTGGGCGATGGTCCCGATCGTCAACATTTTTTAAGAATTATTGAAATAATCTAACAGCACCTCATCGCGAAAAAGTGCGCGGTGCCGATCTTTTTCGAAGTTCCTACGACAGTTTCGGTGGGTTCTGAGATAGTTCTCATCGAATATATCAGTTTGGGCGATGGTTCCGATTGTCAACATTTTTTAAAAATCATTGAAATAATCTTACAGCACCTCATCGCCAAAAAGTGCGCGGCGCCGATCTTTCTCGAAGTTCCGACGACAGTTTCGGTGCGTTCTGAGATAGTTCTCATCGAATTTATCAGTCTGGGCGATAGTTCCGATCGTCAACATTTTTTCAGAATTATTGGAATAATCTAACAGCACCTCATCGCGAAAAAGTGCGCGGTGCCGATCTTTTTCGAAGTTCCGACGACAGTTCCGGTGAGTTCTGGGATGGTTTTCATCGAATTCATCAGTTTGGGCGATAGTTCCGATCGTGAACATTTTTTCAGAATTATTGAAATAATCTAAGAGCACCTCATCGCGAAAAAGTGCGCGGCGCCGATCTTTCTCGAAGTTCCGACGACAGTTCCGGTGAGTTCTGAGATAGTTCTCATCGAATATACCAGTTTCGGCGATAGTTCCGATCATCAACATTTTTTAAGAATTATTGAAATAATCTAACAGCACCTCATCGCGAAAAAGTGCGCGGCGCCGATCTTTATCGAAGTTCCGACGACAGTTCCGGTGAGTTCTGGGATAGTTCTCATCGAATATATCAGTTTGGGCGATAGTTCCGACCGTCAACATTTTTTAAGAATGATTGAAATATTCTAACAGCACCTCATCGCCAAAAAGTGCGCGGCGCCGATCTTTTTCGAAGTTCCGACGACAGTTTCGGTGCGTTCTGAGATAGTTCTCATCGAATTTATCAGTCTGGGCGATAGTTCCGATCGTCAACATTTTTTCAGAATTATTGGAATAATCTAACAGCACCTCATCGCGAAAAAGTGCGCGGTGCCGATCTTTTTCGAAGTTCCGACGATAGTTCCGGTGAGTTCTGGGATGGTTTTCATCGAATTCATCAGTTTGGGCGATAGTTCCGATCGTGAACATTTTTTCAGAATTATTGAAATAATCTAAGAGCACCTCATCGCGAAAAAGTGCGCGGCGCCGATCTTTCTCGAAGTTCCGACGACAGTTCCGGTGAGTTCTGAGATAGTTCTCATCGAATATATCAGTTTCGGCGATAGTTCCGATCGTCAACATTTTTTAAGAATTATTGAAATAATCTAACAGCACCTCATCGCGAAAAAGTGCGCGGCGCCGATCTTTATCGAAGTTCCGACGACAGTTCCGGTGAGTTCTGGGATAGTTCTCATCGAATATATCAGTTTGGGCGATAGTTCCGACCGTCAACATTTTTTAAGAATAATTGAAATATTCTAACAGCACCTCATCGCGGAAAAGTGCGCGGCGCCGAACTTTTTCGAAGTTCCGACGACAGTTCCGGTTGGTTCTGAGATAGTTCTCATCGAATATATCAGTTTGGGCGATAGTCCCGATCGTCAACATTTTTTAAGAATTATTGAAATGATCTAACAGCACCTCATCGCGAAAAAGTGCGCGGTGCCGATCTTTTTCGAAGTTCCGACGACAGTTTCGGTGGGTTCTGAGATAGTTCTCATCGAATATATCAGTTTGGGCGACGGTTCCGATTGTCAACATTATTTCAGAATTATTAAAATAATCTAAGAGCACCTCATCGCGAAAAAGTGCGCGGCGCCGATGTTTTTCGAAGTTTCGACGACAGTTCCGGTGAGTTCTGAAATAGTTCTCATCGAATATATCAGTTTGGGCGATAGTTCCGATTGTCAACATTTTTTAAGAATTATTGAAATAATCTAACAGCACCTCATCGCGAAAAAGTGCGCAGTGCCGATCTTTTTCGAAGTTCCGACGACAGTTACGGTAGGTTCTGAGATAGTTCTCATCGAATATATCAGTTTGGGCGATGGTTCCGATTGTCAACATTTTTTCAGAATCAATAAAATAATCTAACAGCACCTCATAGCGAAAAAGTGCGCGGCGCCGATGTTTTTCGAAGTTCCGACTACAGTTCCGGTAAGTTCTGAGATAGTTCTCATCGAATATATCAGTTTGTGCGATGGTTCCGATTGTCAACATTTTTTGAGAATCATTGAAATAATCTTACAGCACCTCATCGCCAAAAAGTGCGCGGCGCCGATCTTTTTCGGAGTTCCGACGACAGTTCCCGTGCGTTCTGAGATGGTTCTCATCGAATTCATCGGCTTGGGCGATAGTTCCGATCGTCAACGTTTTTTCAGATTCATTAAAATATTCTAACAGCACCTCATCGCGGAAAAGTGCGCGGTGCCGATCTTTTTCGGAGTTCCGACGACAGTTACGGTGGGTTCTGAGATCGTTCTCATCGAATATATCAGTTTGGGCGATGGTTCCGATTGTCAACATTTTTTCAGAATCAATAAAATAATCTAACAGCACCTCATCGCGAAAAAGTGCGCGGCGCCGATGTTTTTCGAAGTTCCGACGACAGTTCCGGTGAGTTCTGAGATAGTTCTCATCGAATATATCAGTTCGGGCGATAGTTCCGATTGTCAACATTTTTTAAAAATCATTGAAATAATCTTACAGCACCTCATCGCCAAAAAGTGCGCGGCGCCGATCTTTTTCGAAGTTCCGACGACAGTTTCGGTGCGTTCTGAGATAGTTCTCTTTGAATTTATCAGTTTGGGCGATAGTTCCGATCGTCAACATTTTTTCAGAATTATTGAAATAATCTAACAGCACCTCATCGCGAAAAAGTGCGCGGCGCCGATGTTTTTCGAAGTTACGACGACAGTTCCGGAGAGTTCTGAGATAGTTCTCATCGAATATATCAGTTTGGGCGATAGTCCCGATTGTCAACATTTTTTGAAAATCATTGAAATAATCTTACAGCACCTCATCGCCAAAAAGTGCGCGGCGCCGATCTGTTTCGAAGTTCCGACGACAGTTTTGGTGCGTTCTGAGATAGTTCTCTTCGAATTCATCAGTTTGGGCGATAGTTCCGATCGTGAACATTTTTTCAGAATTATTTAAATAATCTAATAGCACCTCATCGCGAAAGAGTGCGCGGTGCCGATCTTTTTCGAAGTTCCGACGACAGTTCCGGTGAGTTCTGAGATAGTTCTCATCGAATATATCAGTTCAGGCGATGGTTCCGATTGTCAACAATTTTTCAGAATTATTGAAATAATCTAAGAGCACCTCATCGCGAAAAAGTGCGCGGCGCCGATGTTTTTCGAAGTTCCGACGACAGTTCCGGTGAGTTCTGAGATGGTTCTCATCGAATATATCAGTTTGGGCGATAGTTCCGATTGTCAACATTTTTTAAGAATCATTGAAATAATCTTACAGCACCTCATCGCCAAAAAATGCGCGGCGCCGATCTTTTTCGAAGTTCCGACGACAATTCCGGTGAGTTCTGGGATAGTTCTCATCAAATATATCAGTTTGGGCGATAGTTCCGACCGTCAACATTTTTTAAGAATAATTGAAATATTCTAACAGCACCTCATCGCGAAAAAGTGCGCGGCGCCGAACTTTTTCGAAGTTCCGACGACAGTTCCGGTGGGTTCTAAAATAGTTCTTATCGAATATATCAGTTTGGGCGATGGTTCCGATTGTCAACATTTTTTCAGAATCATTGAAATAATCTAAGAGCACCTCATCGCGAAAAAGTGCGCGGCGCCGATCTTTCTCGAAGTTCCGACGACAGTTCCGGTGAGTTCCGAGATAGTTCTCACCAAATATATCAGTTTGGGCGATGGTCCCGATCGTCAACATTTTTTAAGAATTATTGAAATAATCTAACAGCACCTCATCGCGAAAAAGTGCGCGGTGCCGATCTTTTTCGAAGTTCCGACGACAGTTTCGGTGGGTTCTGAGATAGTTCTCATCGAATATATCAGTTTGGGCGATGGTTCCGATTGTCAACATTTTTTAAAAATCATTGAAATAATCTTACAGCACCTCATCGCCAAAAAGTGCGCGGCGCCGATCTTTCTCGAAGTTCCGACGACAGTTTCGGTGCGTTCTGAGATAGTTCTCATCGAATTTATCAGTCTGGGCGATAGTTCCGATCGTCAACATTTTTTCAGAATTATTGGAATAATCTAACAGCACCTCATCGCGAAAAAGTGCGCGGTGCCGATCTTTTTCGAAGTTCCGACGACAGTTCCGGTGAGTTCTGGGATGGTTTTCATCGAATTCATCAGTTTGGGCGATAGTTCCGATCGTGAACATTTTTTCAGAATTATTGAAATAATCTAAGAGCACCTCATCGCGAAAAAGTGCGCGGCGCCGATCTTTCTCGAAGTTCCGACGACAGTTCCGGTGAGTTCTGAGATAGTTCTCATCGAATATACCAGTTTCGGCGATAGTTCCGATCGTCAACATTTTTTAAGAATTATTGAAATAATCTAACAGCACCTCATCGCGAAAAAGTGCGCGGCGCCGATCTTTATCGAAGTTCCGACGACAGTTCCGGTGAGTTCTGGGATAGTTCTCATCGAATATATCAGTTTGGGCGATAGTTCCGACCGTCAACATTTTTTAAGAATAATTGAAATATTCTAACAGCACCTCATCGCGGAAAAGTGCGCGGCGCCGAACTTTTTCGAAGTTCCGACGACAGTTCCGGTTGGTTCTGAGATAGTTCTCATTGAATATATCAGTTTGGGCGATAGTCCCGATCGTCAACATTTTTTCAGAATTATTGGAATAATCTAACAGCACCTCATCGCGAAAAAGTGCGCGGTGCCGATCTTTTTCAAAGTTCCGACGACAGTTCCGGTGAGTTCTGGGATGGTTTTCATCGAATTCATCAGTTTGGGCGATAGTTCCGATCGTGAACATTTTTTCAGAATTATTGAAATAATCTAAGAGCACCTCATCGCGAAAAAGTGCGCGGCGCCGATCTTTCTCGAAGTTCCGACGACAGTTCCGGTGAGTTCTGAGATAGTTCTCATCGAATATACCAGTTTCGGCGATAGTTCCGATCGTCAACATTTTTTAAGAATTATTGAAATAATCTAACAGCACCTCATCGCGAAAAAGTGCGCGGCGCCGATCTTTATCGAAGTTCCGACGACAGTTCCGGTGAGTTCTGGGATAGTTCTCATCGAATATATCAGTTTGGGCGATAGTTCCGACCGTCAACATTTTTTAAGAATAATTGAAATATTCTAACAGCACCTCATCGCGGAAAAGTGCGCGGCGCCGAACTTTTTCGAAGTTCCGACGACAGTTCCGGTTGGTTCTGAGATAGTTCTCATCGAATATATCAGTTTGGGCGATAGTCCCGATCGTCAACATTTTTTAAGAATTATTGAAATAATCTAACAGCACCTCATCGCGAAAAAGTGCGCGGTGCCGATCTTTTTCGAAGTTCCGACGACAGTTTCGGTGGGTTCTGAGATAGTTCTCATCGAATATATCAGTTTGGGCGACGGTTCCGATTGTCAACATTATTTCAGAATTATTAAAATAATCTAAGAGCACCTCATCGCGAAAAAGTGCGCGGCGCCGATGTTTTTCGAAGTTTCGACGACAGTTCCGGTGAGTTCTGAAATAGTTCTCATCGAATATATCAGTTTGGGCGATAGTTCCGATTGTCAACATTTTTTAAGAATTATTGAAATAATCTAACAGCACCTCATCGCGAAAAAGTGCGCAGTGCCGATCTTTTTCGAAGTTCCGACGACAGTTACGGTAGGTTCTGAGATAGTTCTCATCGAATATATCAGTTTGGGCGATGGTTCCGATTGTCAACATTTTTTCAGAATAATTGAAATATTCTAACAGCACCTCATCGCGAAAAAGTGCGCGGCGCCGAACTTTTTCGAAGTTCCGACGACAGTTCCGGTGGGTTCTGAGATAGTTCTCATCGAATATATCAGTTTGGGCGATGGTTCCGATGGTCAACATTTTTTGAGAATCATTGAAATAATCTTACAGCACCTCATCGCCAAAAAGTGCGCGGCGCCGATCTTTTTCGGAGTTCCGACGACAGTTCCCGTGCGTTCTGAGATGGTTCTCATCGAATTCATCGGCTTGGGCGATAGTTCCGATCGTCAACGTTTTTTCAGATTCATTAAAATATTCTAACAGCACCTCATCGCGGAAAAGTGCGCGGTGCCGATCTTTTTTGGAGTTCCGACGACAGTTACGGTGGGTTCTGAGATCGTTCTCATCGAATATATCAGTTTGGGCGATGGTTCCGATTGTCAACATTTTTTCAGAATCAATAAAATAATCTAACAGCACCTCATCGCGAAAAAGTGCGCGGCGCCGATGTTTTTCGAAGTTCCGACGACAGTTCCGGTGAGTTCTGAGATAGTTCTCATCGAATATATCAGTTTGGGCGATAGTTCCGATTGTCAACATTTTTTAAAAATCATTGAAATAATCTTACAGCACCTCATCGCCAAAAAGTGCGCGGCGCCGATCTTTTTCGAAGTTCCAACGACAGTTTCGGTGCGTTCTGAGATAGTTCTCTTTGAATTTATCAGTTTGGGCGATAGTTCCGATCGTCAACATTTTTTCAGAATTATTGAAATAATCTAACAGCACCTCATCGCGAAAAAGTGCGCGGCGCCGATGTTTTTCGAAGTTACGACGACAGTTCCGGAGAGTTCTGAGATAGTTCTCATCGAATATATCAGTTTGGGCGATAGTCCCGATTGTCAACATTTTTTGAAAATCATTGAAATAATCTTACAGCACCTCATCGCCAAAAAGTGCGCGGCGCCGATCTTTTTCGAAGTTCCGACGACAGTTTTGGTGCGTTCTGAGATAGTTCTCTTCGAATTCATCAGTTTGGGCGATAGTTCCGATCGTGAACATTTTTTCAGAATTATTTAAATAATCTAATAGCACCTCATCGCGAAAGAGTGCGCGGTGCCGATCTTTTTCGAAGTTCCGACGACAGTTCCGGTGAGTTCTGAGATAGTTCTCATCGAATATATCAGTTCAGGCGATGGTTCCGATTGTCAACATTTTTTCAGAATTATTGAAATAATCTAAGAGCACCTCATCGCGAAAAAGTGCGCGGCGCCGATGTTTTTCGAAGTTCCGACGACAGTTCCGGTGAGTTCTGAGATGGTTCTCATCGAATATATCAGTTTGGGCGATAGTTCCGATTGTCAACATTTTTTAAGAATCATTGAAATAATCTTACAGCACCTCATCGCCAAAAAATGCGCGGCGCCGATCTTTTTCGAAGTTCCGACGACAATTCCGGTGAGTTCTGGGATAGTTCTCATCAAATATATCAGTTTGGGCGATAGTTCCGACCGTCAACATTTTTTAAGAATAATTGAAATATTCTAACAGCACCTCATCGCGAAAAAGTGCGCGGCGCCGAACTTTTTCGAAGTTCCGACGACAGTTCCGGTGGGTTCTAAAATAGTTCTTATCGAATATATCAGTTTGGGCGATGGTTCCGATTGTCAACATTTTTTCAGAATCATTGAAATAATCTAAGAGCACCTCATCGCGAAAAAGTGCGCGGCGCCGATCTTTCTCGAAGTTCCGACGACAGTTCCGGTGAGTTCCGAGATAGTTCTCACCAAATATATCAGTTTGGGCGATGGTCCCGATCGTCAACATTTTTTAAGAATTATTGAAATAATCTAACAGCACCTCATCGCGAAAAAGTGCGCGGTGCCGATCTTTTTCGAAGTTCTGACGACAGTTTCGGTGGGTTCTGAGATAGTTCTCATCGAATATATCAGTTTGGGCGATGGTTCCGATTGTCAACATTATTTCAGAATTATTAAAATAATCTAAGAGCACCTCATCGCGAAAAAGTGCGCGGCGCCGATGTTTTTCGAAGTTCCGACGACAGTTCCGGTGAGTTCTGAAATAGTTCTCATCGAATATATCAGTTTGGGCGATAGTTCCGATTGTCAACATTTTTTAAAAATCATTGAAATAATCTTACAGCACCTCATCGCCAAAAAGTGCGCGGCGCCGATCTTTTTCGAAGTTCCGACGACAGTTTCGATGCGTTCTGAGATAGTTCTCATCGAATATATCAGTTTGGGCGATAGTTCCGATTGTCAACATTTTTTGAGAATCATTGAAATAATCTTACAGCACCTCATCGCCAAAAAGTGCGCGGCGCCGATCTTTTTCGGAGTTCCGACGACAGTTCCCGTGCGTTCTGAGATGGTTCTCATCGAATTCATCGGCTTGGGCGATAGTTCCGATCGTCAACATTTTTTCAGATTCATTAAAATATTCTAACAGCACCTCATCGCGGAAAAGTGCGCGGTGCCGATCTTTTTCGAAGTTCCGACGACAGTTACGGTGGGTTCTGAGATCGTTCTCATCGAATATATCAGTTTGGGCGATGGTTCCGATTGTCAACATTTTTTCAGAATCAATAAAATAATCTAACAGCACCTCATCGCGAAAAAGTGCGCGGCGCCGATGTTTTTCGAAGTTCCGACGACAGTTCCGGTGAGTTCTGAGATAGTTCCCATCGAATATATCAGTTTGGGCGATAGTTCCGATTGTCAACATTTTTTGAAAATCATTGAAATAATCTTACAGCACCTCATCGCCAAAAAGTGCGCGGCGCCGATCTTTTTCGAAGTTTCGACGACAGTTCCGGTGAGTTCTGAAATAGTTCTCATCGAATATATCAGTTTGGGCGATAGTTCCGATTGTCAACATTTTTTAAGAATTATTGAAATAATCTAACAGCACCTCATCGCGAAAAAGTGCGCAGTGCCGATCTTTTTCGAAGTTCCGACGACAGTTACGGTAGGTTCTGAGATAGTTCTCATCGAATATATCAGTTTGGGCGATGGTTCCGATTGTCAACACTTTTTCAGAATCAATAAAATAATCTAACAGCACCTCATAGCGAAAAAGTGCGCGGCGCCGATGTTTTTCGAAGTTCCGACTACAGTTCCGGTAAGTTCTGAGATAGTTCTCATCGAATATATCAGTTTGGGCGATGGTTCCGATTGTCAACATTTTTTGAGAATCATTGAAATAATCTTACAGCACCTCATCGCCAAAAAGTGCGCGGCGCCGATCTTTTTCGGAGTTCCGACGACAGTTCCCGTGCGTTCTGAGATGGTTCTCATCGAATTCATCGGCTTGGGCGATAGTTCCGATCGTCAACGTTTTTTCAGATTCATTAAAATATTCTAACAGCACCTCATCGCGGAAAAGTGCGCGGTGCCGATCTTTTTCGAAGTTCCGACGACAGTTACGGTGGGTTCTGAGATCGTTCTCATCGAATATATCAGTTTGGGCGATGGTTCCGATTGTCAACATTTTTTCAGAATCAATAAAATAATCTAACAGCACCTCATCGCGAAAAAGTGCGCGGCGCCGATGTTTTTCGAAGTTCCGACGACAGTTCCGGTGAGTTCTGAGATAGTTCTCATCGAATATATCAGTTTGGGCGATAGTTCCGATTGTCAACATTTTTTAAAAATCATTGAAATAATCTTACAGCACCTCATCGCCAAAAAGTGCGCGGCGCCGATCTTTTTCGAAGTTCCGACGACAGTTTCGGTGCGTTCTGAGATAGTTCTCTTTGAATTTATCAGTTTGGGCGATAGTTCCGATCGTCAACATTTTTTCAGAATTATTGAAATAATCTAACAGCACCTCATCGCGAAAAAGTGCGCGGCGCCGATGTTTTTCGAAGTTACGACGACAGTTCCGGAGAGTTCTGAGATAGTTCTCATCGAATATATCAGTTTGGGCGATAGTCCCGATTGTCAACATTTTTTGAAAATCATTGAAATAATCTTACAGCACCTCATCGCCAAAAAGTGCGCGGCGCCGATCTTTTTCGAAGTTCCGACGACAGTTTTGGTGCGTTCTGAGATAGTTCTCTTTGAATTCATCAGTTTGGGCGATAGTTCCGATCGTGAACATTTTTTCAGAATTATTTAAATAATCTAATAGCACCTCATCGCGAAAGAGTGCGCGGTGCCGATCTTTTTCGAAGTTCCGACGACAGTTCCGGTGAGTTCTGAGATAGTTCTCATCGAATATATCAGTTCAGGCGATGGTTCCGATTGTCAACATTTTTTCAGAATTATTGAAATAATCTAAGAGCACCTCATCGCGAAAAAGTGCGCGGCGCCGATGTTTTTCGAAGTTCCGACGACAGTTCCGGTGAGTTCTGAGATGGTTTTCATCGAATATATCAGTTTGGGCGATAGTTCCGATTGTCAACATTTTTTAAGAATCATTGAAATAATCTTACAGCACCTCATCGCCAAAAAGTGCGCGGCGCCGATCTTTTTCGAAGTTCCGACGACAATTCCGGTGAGTTCTGGGATAGTTCTCATCAAATATATCAGTTTGGGCGATAGTTCCGACCGTCAACATTTTTTAAGAATAATTGAAATATTCTAACAGCACCTCATCGCGAAAAAGTGCGCGGCGCCGAACTTTTTCGAAGTTCCGACGACAGTTCCGGTGGGTTCTAAAATAGTTCTTATCGAATATATCAGTTTGGGCGATGGTTCCGATTGTCAACATTTTTTCAGAATCATTTAAATAATCTAAGAGCACCTCATCGCGAAAAAGTGCGCGGCGCCGATCTTTCTCGAAGTTCCGACGACAGTTCCGGTGAGTTCCGAGATAGTTCTCACCGAATATATCAGTTTAAGCGATAGTCCCGATCGTCAACATTTTTTAAGAATTATTGAAATAATCTAACAGCACCTCATCGCGAAAAAGTGCGCGGTGCCGATCTTTTTCGAAGTTCCGACGACAGTTTCGGTGGGTTCTGAGATAGTTCTCATCGAATATATCAGTTTGGGCGATGGTTCCGATTGTCAACATTATTTCAGAATTATTAAAATAATCTAAGAGCACCTCATCGCGAAAAAGTGCGCGGCGCCGATGTTTTTCGAAGTTCCGACGACAGTTCCGGTGAGTTCTGAAATAGTTCTCATCGAATATATCAGTTTGGGCGATAGTTCCGATTGTCAACATTTTTTAAAAATCATTGAAATAATCTTACAGCACCTCATCGCCAAAAAGTGCGCGGCGCCGATCTTTTTCGAAGTTCCGACGACAGTTTCGGTGCGTTCTGAGATAGTTCTCATCGAATTTATCAGTCTGGGCGATAGTTCCGATCGTCAACATTTTTTCAGAATTATTGGAATAATCTAACAGCACCTCATCGCGAAAAAGTGCGCGGTGCCGATCTTTTTCGAAGTTCCGACGACAGTTCCGGTGAGTTCTGGGATGGTTTTCATCGAATTCATCAGTTTGGGCGATAGTTCCGATCGTGAACATTTTTTCAGAATTATTGAAATAATCTAAGAGCACCTCATCGCGAAAAAGTGCGCGGCGCCGATCTTTCTCGAAGTTCCGACGACAGTTCCGGTGAGTTCTGAGATAGTTCTCATCGAATATATCAGTTTCGGCGATAGTTCCGATCGTCACCATTTTTTAAGAATTATTGAAATAATCTAACAGCACCTCATCGCGAAAAAGTGCGCGGCGCCGATCTTTATCGAAGTTCCGACGACAGTTCCGGTGAGTTCTGGGATAGTTCTCATCGAATATATCAGTTTGGGCGATAGTTCCGACCGTCAACATTTTTTAAGAATAATTGAAATATTCTAACAGCACCTCATCGCGGAAAAGTGCGCGGCGCCGAACTTTTTCGAAGTTCCGACGACAGTTCCGGTTGGTTCTGAGATAGTTCTCATCGAATATATCAGTTTGGGCGATAGTCCCGATCGTCAACATTTTTTAAGAATTATTGAAATAATCTAACAGCACCTCATCGCGAAAAAGTGCGCGGTGCCGATCTTTTTCGAAGTTCCGACGACAGTTTCGGTGGGTTCTGAGATAGTTCTCATCGAATATATCAGTTTGGGCGACGGTTCCGATTGTCAACATTATTTCAGAATTATTAAAATAATCTAAGAGCACCTCATCGCGAAAAAGTGCGCGGCGCCGATGTTTTTCGAAGTTTCGACGACAGTTCCGGTGAGTTCTGAAATAGTTCTCATCGAATATATCAGTTTGGGCGATAGTTCCGATTGTCAACATTTTTTAAGAATTATTGAAATAATCTAACAGCACCTCATCGCGAAAAAGTGCGCAGTGCCGATCTTTTTCGAAGTTCCGACGACAGTTACGGTAGGTTCTGAGATAGTTCTCATCGAATATATCAGTTTGGGCGATGGTTCCGATTGTCAACATTTTTTCAGAATCAATAAAATAATCTAACAGCACCTCATAGCGAAAAAGTGCGCGGCGCCGATGTTTTTCGAAGTTCCGACTACAGTTCCGGTAAGTTCTGAGATAGTTCTCATCGAATATATCAGTTTGGGCGATGGTTCCGATTGTCAACATTTTTTGAGAATCATTGAAATAATCTTACAGCACCTCATCGCCAAAAAGTGCGCGGCGCCGATCTTTTTCGGAGTTCCGACGACAGTTCCCGTGCGTTCTGAGATGGTTCTCATCGAATTCATCGGCTTGGGCGATAGTTCCGATCGTCAACGTTTTTTCAGATTCATTAAAATATTCTAACAGCACCTCATCGCGGAAAAGTGCGCGGTGCCGATCTTTTTCGGAGTTCCGACGACAGTTACGGTGGGTTCTGAGATCGTTCTCATCGAATATATCAGTTTGGGCGATGGTTCCGATTGTCAACATTTTTTCAGAATCAATAAAATAATCTGACAGCACCTCATCGCGAAAAAGTGCGCGGCGCCGATGTTTTTCGAAGTTCCGACGACAGTTCCGGTGAGTTCTGAGATAGTTCTCATCGAATATATCAGTTTGGGCGATAGTTCCGATTGTCAACATTTTTTAAAAATCATTGAAATAATCTTACAGCACCTCATCGCCAAAAAGTGCGCGGCGCCGATCTTTTTCGAAGTTCCGACGACAGTTTCGGTGCGTTCTGAGATAGTTCTCTTTGAATTTATCAGTTTGGGCGATAGTTCCGATCGTCAACATTTTTTCAGAATTATTGAAATAATCTAACAGCACCTCATCGCGAAAAAGTGCGCGGCGCCGATGTTTTTCGAAGTTACGACGACAGTTCCGGAGAGTTCTGAGATAGTTCTCATCGAATATATCAGTTTGGGCGATAGTCCCGATTGTCAACATTTTTTGAAAATCATTGAAATAATCTTACAGCACCTCATCGCCAAAAAGTGCGCGGCGCCGATCTTTTTCGAAGTTCCGACGACAGTTTTGGTGCGTTCTGAGATAGTTCTCTTTGAATTCATCAGTTTGGGCGATAGTTCCGATCGTGAACATTTTTTCAGAATTATTGGAATAATCTAACAGCACCTCATCGCGAAAAAGTGCGCGGCGCCGATCTTTCTCGAAGTTCCGACGACAGTTCCGGTGAGTTCTGAGATAGTTCTCATCGAATATATCAGTTTCGGCGATAGTTCCGATCGTCAACATTTTTTAAGAATTATTGAAATAATCTAACAGCACCTCATCGCGAAAAAGTGCGCGGCGCCGATCTTTATCGAAGTTCCGACGACAGTTCCGGTGAGTTCTGGGATAGTTCTCATCGAATATATCAGTTTGGGCGATAGTTCCGACCGTCAACATTTTTTAAGAATAATTGAAATATTCTAACAGCACCTCATCGCGGAAAAGTGCGCGGCGCCGAACTTTTTCGAAGTTCCGACGACAGTTCCGGTTGGTTCTGAGATAGTTCTCATCGAATATATCAGTTTGGGCGATAGTCCCGATCGTCAACATTTTTTAAGAATTATTGAAATAATCTAACAGCACCTCATCGCGAAAAAGTGCGCGGTGCCGATCTTTTTCGAAGTTCCGACGACAGTTTCGGTGGGTTCTGAGATAGTTCTCATCGAATATATCAGTTTGGGCGACGGTTCTGATTGTCAACATTATTTCAGAATTATTAAAATAATCTAAGAGCACCTCATCGCGAAAAAGTGCGCGGCGCCGATGTTTTTCGAAGTTTCGACGACAGTTCCGGTGAGTTCTGAAATAGTTCTCATCGAATATATCAGTTTGGGCGATAGTTCCGATTGTCAACATTTTTTAAGAATTATTGAAATAATCTAACAGCACCTCATCGCGAAAAAGTGCGCAGTGCCGATCTTTTTCGAAGTTCCGACGACAGTTACGGTAGGTTCTGAGATAGTTCTCATCGAATATATCAGTTTGGGCGATGGTTCCGATTGTCAACATTTTTTCAGAATCAATAAAATAATCTAACAGCACCTCATAGCGAAAAAGTGCGCGGCGCCGATGTTTTTCGAAGTTCCGACTACAGTTTCGGTAAGTTCTGAGATAGTTCTCATCGAATATATCAGTTTGGGCGATGGTTCCGATTGTCAACATTTTTTGAGAATCATTGAAATAATCTTACAGCACCTCATCGCCAAAAAGTGCGCGGCGCCGATCTTTTTCGGAGTTCCGACGACAGTTCCCGTGCGTTCTGAGATGGTTCTCATCGAATTCATCGGCTTGGGCGATAGTTCCGATCGTCAACGTTTTTTCAGATTCATTAAAATATTCTAACAGCACCTCATCGCGGAAAAGTGCGCGGTGCCGATCTTTTTCGGAGTTCCGACGACAGTTACGGTGGGTTCTGAGATCGTTCTCATCGAATATATCAGTTTGGGCGATGGTTCCGATTGTCAACATTTTTTCAGAATCAATAAAATAATCTAACAGCACCTCATCGCGAAAAAGTGCGCGGCGCCGATGTTTTTCGAAGTTCCGACGACAGTTCCGGTGAGTTCTGAGATAGTTCTCATCGAATATATCAGTTTGGGCGATAGTTCCGATTGTCAACATTTTTTAAAAATCATTGAAATAATCTTACAGCACCTCATCGCCAAAAAGTGCGCGGCGCCGATCTTTTTCGAAGTTCCGACGACAGTTTCGGTGCGTTCTGAGATAGTTCTCTTTGAATTTATCAGTTTGGGCGATAGTTCCGATCGTCAACATTTTTTCAGAATTATTGAAATAATCTAACAGCACCTCATCGCGAAAAAGTGCGCGGCGCCGATGTTTTTCGAAGTTACGACGACAGTTCCGGAGAGTTCTGAGATAGTTCTCATCGAATATATCAGTTTGGGCGATAGTCCCGATTGTCAACATTTTTTGAAAATCATTGAAATAATCTTACAGCACCTCATCGCCAAAAAGTGCGCGGCGCCGATCTTTTTCGAAGTTCCGACGACAGTTTTGGTGCGTTCTGAGATAGTTCTCTTCGAATTCATCAGTTTGGGCGATAGTTCCGATCGTGAACATTTTTTCAGAATTATTTAAATAATCTAATAGCACCTCATCGCGAAAGAGTGCGCGGTGCCGATCTTTTTCGAAGTTCCGACGACAGTTCCGGTGAGTTCTGAGATAGTTCTCATCGAATATATCAGTTCAGGCGATGGTTCCGATTGTCAACATTTTTTCAGAATTATTGAAATAATCTAAGAGCACCTCATCGCGAAAAAGTGCGCGGCGCCGATGTTTTTCGAAGTTCCGACGACAGTTCCGGTGAGTTCTGAGATGGTTCTCATCGAATATATCAGTTTGGGCGATAGTTCCGATTGTCAACATTTTTTAAGAATCATTGAAATAATCTTACAGCACCTCATCGCCAAAAAATGCGCGGCGCCGATCTTTTTCGAAGTTCCGACGACAATTCCGGTGAGTTCTGGGATAGTTCTCATCAAATATATCAGTTTGGGCGATAGTTCCGACCGTCAACATTTTTTAAGAATAATTGAAATATTCTAACAGCACCTCATCGCGAAAAAGTGCGCGGCGCCGAACTTTTTCGAAGTTCCGACGACAGTTCCGGTGGGTTCTAAAATAGTTCTTATCGAATATATCAGTTTGGGCGATGGTTCCGATTGTCAACATTTTTTCAGAATCATTGAAATAATCTAAGAGCACCTCATCGCGAAAAAGTGCGCGGCGCCGATCTTTCTCGAAGTTCCGACGACAGTTCCGGTGAGTTCCGAGATAGTTCTCACCAAATATATCAGTTTGGGCGATGGTCACGATCGTCAACATTTTTTAAGAATTATTGAAATAATCTAACAGCACCTCATCGCGAAAAAGTGCGCGGTGCCGATCTTTTTCGAAGTTCCGACGACAGTTTCGGTGGGTTCTGAGATAGTTCTCATCGAATATATCAGTTTGGGCGATGGTTCCGATTGTCAACATTATTTCAGAATTATTAAAATAATCTAAGAGCACCTCATCGCGAAAAAGTGCGCGGCGCCGATGTTTTTCGAAGTTCCGACGACAGTTCCGGTGAGTTCTGAAATAGTTCTCATCGAATATATCAGTTTGGGCGATAGTTCCGATTGTCAACATTTTTTAAAAATCATTGAAATAATCTTACAGCACCTCATCGCCAAAAAGTGCGCGGCGCCGATCTTTTTCGAAGTTCCGACGACAGTTTCGGTGCGTTCTGAGATAGTTCTCATCGAATTTATCAGTCTGGGCGATAGTTCCGATCGTTAACATTTTTTCAGAATTATTGGAATAATCTAACAGCACCTCATCGCGAAAAAGTGCGCGGTGCCGATCTTTTTCGAAGTTCCGACGACAGTTCCGGTGAGTTCTGGGATGGTTTTCATCGAATTCATCAGTTTGGGCGATAGTTCCGATCGTCAACATTTTTTCAGAATTATTGAAATAATCTAAGAGCACCTCATCGCGAAAAAGTGCGCGGCGCCGATCTTTCTCGAAGTTCCGACGACAGTTCCGGTGAGTTCTGAGATAGTTCTCATCGAATATATCAGTTTCGGCGATAGTTCCGATCGTCAACATTTTTTAAGAATTATTGAAATAATCTAACAGCACCTCATCGCGAAAAAGTGCGCGGCGCCGATCTTTATCGAAGTTCCGACGACAGTTCCGGTGAGTTCTGGGATAGTTCTCATCGAATATATCAGTTTGGGCGATAGTTCCGACCGTCAACATTTTTTAAGAATGATTGAAATATTCTAACAGCACCTCATCGCGGAAAAGTGCGCGGCGCCGAACTTTTTCGAAGTTCCGACGACAGTTCCGGTTGGTTCTGAGATAGTTCTCATCGAATATATCAGTTTGGGCGATAGTCCCGATCGTCAACATTTTTTAAGAATTATTGAAATAATCTAACAGCACCTCATCGCGAAAAAGTGCGCGGTGCCGATCTTTTTCGAAGTTCCGACGACAGTTTCGGTGGGTTCTGAGATAGTTCTCATCGAATATATCAGTTTGGGCGACGGTTCCGATTGTCAACATTATTTCAGAATTATTAAAATAATCTAAGAGCACCTCATCGCGAAAAAGTGCGCGGCGCCGATGTTTTTCGAAGTTTCGACGACAGTTCCGGTGAGTTCTGAAATAGTTCTCATCGAATATATCAGTTTGGGCGATAGTTCCGATTGTCAACATTTTTTAAGAATTATTGAAATAATCTAACAGCACCTCATCGCGAAAAAGTGCGCAGTGCCGATCTTTTTCGAAGTTCCGACGACAGTTACGGTAGGTTCTGAGATAGTTCTCATCGAATATATCAGTTTGGGCGATGGTTCCGATTGTCAACATTTTTTCAGAATCAATAAAATAATCTAACAGCACCTCATAGCGAAAAAGTGCGCGGCGCCGATGTTTTTCGAAGTTCCGACTACAGTTCCGGTAAGTTCTGAGATAGTTCTCATCGAATATATCAGTTTGGGCGATGGTTCCGATTGTCAACATTTTTTGAGAATCATTGAAATAATCTTACAGCACCTCATCGCCAAAAAGTGCGCGGCGCCGATCTTTTTCGGAGTTCCGACGACAGTTCCCGTGCGTTCTGAGATGGTTCTCATCGAATTCATCGGCTTGGGCGATAGTTCCGATCGTCAACGTTTTTTCAGATTCATTAAAATATTCTAACAGCACCTCATCGCGGAAAAGTGCGCGGTGCCGATCTTTTTCGGAGTTCCGACGACAGTTACGGTGGGTTCTGAGATCGTTCTCATCGAATATATCAGTTTGGGCGATGGTTCCGATTGTCAACATTTTTTCAGAATCAATAAAATAATCTAACAGCACCTCATCGCGAAAAAGTGCGCGGCGCCGATGTTTTTCGAAGTTCCGACGACAGTTCCGGTGAGTTTTGAGATAGTTCTCATCGAATATATCAGTTTGGGCGATAGTTCCGATTGTCAACATTTTTTAAAAATCATTGAAATAATCTTACAGCACCTCATCGCCAAAAAGTGCGCGGCGCCGATCTTTTTCGAAGTTCCGACGACAGTTTCGGTGCGTTCTGAGATAGTTCTCTTTGAATTTATCAGTTTGGGCGATAGTTCCGATCGTCAACATTTTTTCAGAATTATTGAAATAATCTAACAGCACCTCATCGCGAAAAAGTGCGCGGCGCCGATGTTTTTCGAAGTTACGACGACAGTTCCGGAGAGTTCTGAGATAGTTCTCATCGAATATATCAGTTTGGGCGATAGTCCCGATTGTCAACATTTTTTGAAAATCATTGAAATAATCTTACAGCACCTCATCGCCAAAAAGTGCGCGGCGCCGATCTTTTTCAAAGTTCCGACGAAAGTTTTGGTGCGTTCTGAGATAGTTCTCTTTGAATTCATCAGTTTGGGCGATAGTTCCGATCGTGAACATTTTTTCAGAATTATTTAAATAATCTAATAGCACCTCATCGCGAAAGAGTGCGCGGTGCCGATCTTTTTCGAAGTTCCGACGACAGTTCCGGTGAGTTCTGAGATAGTTCTCATCGAATATATCAGTTCAGGCGATGGTTCCGATTGTCAACATTTTTTCAGAATTATTGAAATAATCTAAGAGCACCTCATCGCGAAAAAGTGCGCGGCGCCGATGTTTTTCGAAGTTCCGACGACAGTTCCGGTGAGTTCTGAGATGGTTCTCATCGAATATATCAGTTTGGGCGATAGTTCCGATTGTCAACATTTTTTAAGAATCATTGAAATAATCTTACAGCACCTCATCGCCAAAAAATGCGCGGCGCCGATCTTTTTCGAAGTTCCGACGACAATTCCGGTGAGTTCTGGGATAGTTCTCATCAAATATATCAGTTTGGGCGATAGTTCCGACCGTCAACATTTTTTAAGAATAATTGAAATATTCTAACAGCACCTCATCGCGAAAAAGTGCGCGGCGCCGAACTTTTTCGAAGTTCCGACGACAGTTCCGGTGGGTTCTAAAATAGTTCTTATCGAATATATCAGTTTGGGCGATGGTTCCGATTGTCAACATTTTTTCAGAATCATTGAAATAATCTAAGAGCACCTCATCGCGAAAAAGTGCGCGGCGCCGATCTTTCTCGAAGTTCCGACGACAGTTCCGGTGAGTTCCGAGATAGTTCTCACCAAATATATCAGTTTGGGCGATAGTCCCGATCGTCAACATTTTTTAAGAATTATTGAAATAATCTAACAGCACCTCATCGCGAAAAAGTGCGCGGTGCCGATCTTTTTCGAAGTTCCGACGACAGTTTCGGTGGGTTCTGAGATAGTTCTCATCGAATATATCAGTTTGGGCGATGGTTCCGATTGTCAACATTATTTCAGAATTATTAAAATAATCTAAGAGCACCTCATCGCGAAAAAGTGCGCAGCGCCGATGTTTTTCGAAGTTCCGACGACAGTTCCGGTGAGTTCTGAAATAGTTCTCATCGAATATATCAGTTTGGGCGATAGTTCCGATTGTCAACATTTTTTAAAAATCATTGAAATAATCTTACAGCACCTCATCGCCAAAAAGTGCGCGGCGCCGATCTTTCTCGAAGTTCCGACGACAGTTCCGGTGAGTTCTGAGATAGTTCTCATCGAATATACCAGTTTCGGCGATGGTTCCGATCGTCAACATTTTTTAAGAATTATTGAAATAATCTAACAGCACCTCATCGCGAAAAAGTGCGCGGCGCCGATCTTTATCGAAGTTCCGACGACAGTTCCGGTGAGTTCTGGGATAGTTCTCATCGAATATATCAGTTTGGGCGATAGTTCCGACCGTCAACATTTTTTAAGAATAATTGAAATATTCTAACAGCACCTCATCGCGGAAAAGTGCGCGGCGCCGAACTTTTTCGAAGTTCCGACGACAGTTCCGGTTGGTTCTGAGATAGTTCTCATCGAATATATCAGTTTGGGCGATAGTCCCGATCGTCAACATTTTTTAAGAATTATCGAAATAATCTAACAGCACCTCATCGCGAAAAAGTGCGCGGTGCCGATCTTTTTCGAAGTTCCGACGACAGTTTCGGTGGGTTCTGAGATAGTTCTCATCGAATATATCAGTTTGGGCGACGGTTCCGATTGTCAACATTATTTCAGAATTATTAAAATAATCTAAGAGCACCTCATCGCGAAAAAGTGCGCGGCGCCGATGTTTTTCGAAGTTTCGACGACAGTTCCGGTGAGTTCTGAAATAGTTCTCATCGAATATATCAGTTTGGGCGATAGTTCCGATTGTCAACATTTTTTAAGAATTATTGAAATAATCTAACAGCACCTCATCGCGAAAAAGTGCGCAGTGCCGATCTTTTTCGAAGTTCCGACGACAGTTACGGTAGGTTCTGAGATAGTTCTCATCGAATATATCAGTTTGGGCGATGGTTCCGATTGTCAACATTTTTTGAGAATCATTGAAATAATCTTACAGCACCTCATCGCCAAAAAGTGCGCGGCGCCGATCTTTTTCGGAGTTCCGACGACAGTTCCCGTGCGTTCTGAGATGGTTCTCATCGAATTCATCGGCTTGGGCGATAGTTCCGATCGTCAACGTTTTTTCAGATTCATTAAAATATTCTAACAGCACCTCATCGCGGAAAAGTGCGCGGTGCCGATCTTTTTCGGAGTTCCGACGACAGTTACGGTGGGTTCTGAGATCGTTCTCATCGAATATATCAGTTTGGGCGATGGTTCCGATTGTCAACATTTTTTCAGAATCAATAAAATAATCTAACAGCACCTCATCGCGAAAAAGTGCGCGGCGCCGATGTTTTTCGAAGTTCCGACGACAGTTCCGGTGAGTTCTGAGATAGTTCTCATCGAATATATCAGTTTGGGCGATAGTTCCGATTGTCAACATTTTTTAAAAATCATTGAAATAATCTTACAGCACCTCATCGCCAAAAAGTGCGCGGCGCCGATCTTTTTCGAAGTTCCGACGACAGTTTCGGTGCGTTCTGAGATAGTTCTCTTTGAATTTATCAGTTCGGGCGATAGTTCCGATCGTCAACATTTTTTCAGAATTATTGAAATAATCTAACAGCACCTCATCGCGAAAAAGTGCGCGGCGCCGATGTTTTTCGAAGTTACGACGACAGTTCCGGAGAGTTCTGAGATAGTTCTCATCGAATATATCAGTTTGGGCGATAGTCCCGATTGTCAACATTTTTTGAAAATCATTGAAATAATCTTACAGCACCTCATCGCCAAAAAGTGCGCGGCGCCGATCTTTTTCGAAGTTCCGACGACAGTTTTGGTGCGTTCTGAGATAGTTCTCTTCGAATTCATCAGTTTGGGCGATAGTTCCGATCGTGAACATTTTTTCAGAATTATTTAAATAATCTAATAGCACCTCATCGCGAAAGAGTGCGCGGTGCCGATCTTTTTCGAAGTTCCGACGACAGTTCCGGTGAGTTCTGAGATAGTTCTCATCGAATATATCAGTTCAGGCGATGGTTCCGATTGTCAACATTTTTTCAGAATTATTGAAATAATCTAAGAGCACCTCATCGCGAAAAAGTGCGCGGCGCCGATGTTTTTCGAAGTTCCGACGACAGTTCCGGTGAGTTCTGAGATGGTTCTCATCGAATATATCAGTTTGGGCGATAGTTCCGATTGTCAACATTTTTTAAGAATCATTGAAATAATCTTACAGCACCTCATCGCCAAAAAATGCGCGGCGCCGATCTTTTTCGAAGTTCCGACGACAATTCCGGTGAGTTCTGGGATAGTTCTCATCAAATATATCAGTTTGGGCGATAGTTCCGACCGTCAACATTTTTTAAGAATAATTGAAATATTCTAACAGCACCTCATCGCGAAAAAGTGCGCGGCGCCGAACTTTTTCGAAGTTCCGACGACAGTTCCGGTGGGTTCTAAAACAGTTCTTATCGAATATATCAGTTTGGGCGATGGTTCCGATTGTCAACATTTTTTCAGAATCATTGAAATAATCTAAGAGCACCTCATCGCGAAAAAGTGCGCGGCGCCGATCTTTCTCGAAGTTCCGACGACAGTTCCGGTGAGTTCCGAGATAGTTCTCACCAAATATATCAGTTTGGGCGATGGTCCCGATCGTCAACATTTTTTAAGAATTATTGAAATAATCTAACAGCACCTCATCGCGAAAAAGTGCGCGGTGCCGATCTTTTTCGAAGTTCCGACGACAGTTTCGGTGGGTTCTGAGATAGTTCTCATCGAATATATCAGTTTGGGCGATGGTTCCGATTGTCAACATTATTTCAGAATTATTAAAATAATCTAAGAGCACCTCATCGCGAAAAAGTGCGCGGCGCCGATGTTTTTCGAAGTTCCGACGACAGTTCCGGTGAGTTCTGAAATAGTTCTCATCGAATATTTCAGTTTGGGCGATAGTTCCGATTGTCAACATTTTTTAAAAATCATTGAAATAATCTTACAGCACCTCATCGCCAAAAAGTGCGCGGCGCCGATCTTTTTCGAAGTTCCGACGACAGTTTCGGTGCGTTCTGAGATAGTTCTCATCGAATTTATCAGTCTGGGCGATAGTTCCGATCGTCAACATTTTTTCAGAATTATTGGAATAATCTAACAGCACCTCATCGCGAAAAAGTGCGCGGTGCCGATCTTTTTCGAAGTTCCGACGACAGTTCCGGTGAGTTCTGGGATGGTTTTCATCGAATTCATCAGTTCGGGCGATAGTTCCGATCGTGAACATTTTTTCAGAATTGTTGAAATAATCTAAGAGCACCTCATCGCGAAAAAGTGCGCGGCGCCGATCTTTCTCGAAGTTCCGACGACAGTTCCGGTGAGTTCTGAGATAGTTCTCATCGAATATATCAGTTTCGGCGATAGTTCCGATCGTCAACATTTTTTAAGAATTATTGAAATAATCTAACAGCACCTCATCGCGAAAAAGTGCGCGGCGCCGATCTTTATCGAAGTTCCGACGACAGTTCCGGTGAGTTCTGGGATAGTTCTCATCGAATATATCAGTTTGGGCGATAGTTCCGACCGTCAACATTTTTTAAGAATAATTGAAATATTCTAACAGCACCTCATCGCGGAAAAGTGCGCGGCGCCGAACTTTTTCGAAGTTCCGACGACAGTTCCGGTTGGTTCTGAGATAGTTCTCATCGAATATATCAGTTTGGGCGATAGTCCCGATCGTCAACATTTTTTAAGAATTATTGAAATAATCTAACAGCACCTCATCGCGAAAAAGTGCGCAGTGCCGATCTTTTTCGAAGTTCCGACGACAGTTTCGGTGGGTTCTGAGATAGTTCTCATCGAATATATCAGTTTGGGCGACGGTTCCGATTGTCAACATTATTTCAGAATTATTAAAATAATCTAAGAGCACCTCATCGCGAAAAAGTGCGCGGCGCCGATGTTTTTCGAAGTTTCGACGACAGTTCCGGTGAGTTCTGAAATAGTTCTCATCGAATATATCAGTTTGGGCGATAGTTCCGATTGTCAACATTTTTTAAGAATTATTGAAATAATCTAACAGCACCTCATCGCGAAAAAGTACGCAGTGCCAATCTTTTTCGAAGTTCCGACGACAGTTACGGTAGGTTCTGAGATAGTTCTCATCGAATATATCAGTTTGGGCGATGGTTCCGATTGTCAACATTTTTTCAGAATCAATAAAATAATCTAACAGCACCTCATAGCGAAAAAGTGCGCGGCGCCGATGTTTTTCGAAGTTCCGACGACAGTTCCGGTGAGTTCTGAGATGGTTCTCATCGAATATATCAGTTTGAGCGATAGTTCCGATTGTCAACATTTTTTCAGAATCATTGAAATAATCTAAGAGCACCTCATCGCGAAAAAGTGCGCGGCGCCGATCTTTCTCGAAGTTCCGACGACAGTTCCGGTGAGTTCCGAGATAGTTCTCACCGAATATATCAGTTTGGGCGATAGTCCCGATCGTCAACATTTTTTAAGAATTATTGAAATAATCTAACAGCACCTCATCGCGAAAAAGTGCGCGGTGCCGATCTTTTTCGAAGTTCCGACGACAGTTTCGGTGGGTTCTGAGATAGTTCTCATCGAATATATCAGTTTGGGCGATGGTTCCGATTGTCAACATTATTTCAGAATTATTAAAATAATCTAAGAGCACCTCATCGCGAAAAAGTGCGCGGCGCCGATGTTTTTCGAAGTTCCGACGACAGTTCCGGTGAGTTCTGAAATAGTTCTCATCGAATATATCAGTTTGGGCGATAGTTCCGATCGTCAACATTTTTTAAAAATCATTGAAATAATCTTACAGCACCTCATCGCCAAAAAGTGCGCGGCGCCGATCTTTTTCGAAGTTCCGACGACAGTTTCGGTGCATTCTGAGATAGTTCTCATCGAATTTATCAGTCTGGGCGATAGTTCCGATCGTCAACATTTTTTCAGAATTATTGGAATAATCTAACAGCACCTCATCGCGAAAAAGTGCGCGGTGCCGATCTTTTTCGAAGTTCCGACGACAGTTCCGGTGAGTTCTGGGATGGTTTTCATCGAATTCATCAGTTTAGGCGATTGTTCCGATCGTGAACATTTTTTCAGAATTATTGAAATAATCTAAGAGCACCTCATCGCGAAAAAGTGCGCGGCGCCGATCTTTCTCGAAGTTCCGACGACAGTTCCGGTGAGTTCTGAGATAGTTCTCATCGAATATATCAGTTTCGGCGATAGTTCCGATCGTCAACATTTTTTAAGAATTATTGAAATAATCTAACAGCACCTCATCGCGAAAAAGTGCGCGGCGCCGATCTTTATCGAAGTTCCGACGACAGTTCCGGTGAGTTCTGGGATGGTTCTCATCGAATATATCAGTTTGGGCGATAGTTCCGACCGTCAACATTTTTTAAGAATAATTGAAATATTCTAACAGCACCTCATCGCGGAAAAGTGCGCGGCGCCGAACTTTTTCGAAGTTCCGACGACAGTTCCGGTTGGTTCTGAGATAGTTCTCATCGAATATATCAGTTTGGGCGATAGTCCCGATCGTCAACATTTTTTAAGAATTATTGAAATAATCTAACAGCACCTCATCGCGAAAAAGTGCGCGGTGCCGATCTTTTTCGAAGTTCCGACGACAGTTTCGGTGGGTTCTGAGATAGTTCTCATCGAATATATCAGTTTTGGCGACGGTTCTGATTGTCAACATTATTTCAGAATTATTAAAATAATCTAAGAGCACCTCATCGCGAAAAAGTGCGCGGCGCCGATGTTTTTCGAAGTTCCGACTACAGTTCCGGTAAGTTCTGAGATAGTTCTCATCGAATATATCAGTTTGGGCGATGGTTCCGATTGTCAACATTTTTTGAGAATCATTGAAATAATCTTACAGCACCTCATCGCCAAAAAGTGCGCGGCGCCGATCTTTTTCGGAGTTCCGACGACAGTTCCCGTGCGTTCTGAGATGGTTCTCATCGAATTCATCGGCTTGGGCGATAGTTCCGATCGTCAACGTTTTTTCAGATTCATTAAAATATTCTAACAGCACCTCATCGCGGAAAAGTGCGCGGTGCCGATCTTTTTCGGAGTTCCGACGACAGTTACGGTGGGTTCTGAGATCGTTCTCATCGAATATATCAGTTTGGGCGATGGTTCCGATTGTCAACATTTTTTCAGAATCAATAAAATAATCTAACAGCACCTCATCGCGAAAAAGTGCGCGGCGCCGATGTTTTTCGAAGTTCCGACGACAGTTCCGGTGAGTTCTGAGATAGTTCTCATCGAATATATCAGTTTGGGCGATAGTTCCGATTGTCAACATTTTTTAAAAATCATTGAAATAATCTTACAGCACCTCATCGCCAAAAAGTGCGCGGCGCCGATCTTTTTCGAAGTTCCGACGACAGTTCCGGTGCGTTCTGAGATAGTTCTCTTTGAATTTATCAGTTTGGGCGATAGTTCCGATCGTCAACATTTTTTCAGAATTATTGAAATAATCTAACAGCACCTCATCGCGAAAAAGTGCGCGGCGCCGATGTTTTTCGAAGTTACGACGACAGTTCCGGAGAGTTCTGAGATAGTTCTCATCGAATATATCAGTTTGGGCGATAGTCCCGATTGTCAACATTTTTTGAAAATCATTGAAATAATCTTACAGCACCTCATCGCCAAAAAGTGCGCGGCGCCGATCTTTTTCGAAGTTCCGACGACAGTTTTGGTGCGTTCTGAGATAGTTCTCTTTGAATTCATCAGTTTGGGCGATAGTTCCGATCGTGAACATTTTTTCAGAATTATTTAAACAATCTAATAGCACCTCATCGCGAAAGAGTGCGCGGTGCCGATCTTTTTCGAAGTTCCGACGACAGTTCCGGTGAGTTCTCAGATAGTTCTCATCGAATATATCAGTTCAGGCGATGGTTCCGATTGTCAACATTTTTTCAGAATTATTGAAATAATCTAAGAGCACCTCATCGCGAAAAAGTGCGCGGCGCCGATGTTTTTCGAAGTTCCGACGACAGTTCCGGTGAGTTCTGAGATGGTTCTCATCGAATATATCAGTTTGAGCGATAGTTCCGATTGTCAACATTTTTTAAGAATCATTGAAATAATCTTACAGCACCTCATCGCCAAAAAGTGCGCGGCGCCGATCTTTTTCGAAGTTCCGACGACAATTCCGGTGAGTTCTGAGATAGTTCTCATCCAATATATCAGTTTGGGCGATAGTTCCGACCGTCAACATTTTTTAAGAATAATTGAAATATTCTAACAGCACCTCATCGCGAAAAAGTGCGCGGCGCCGAACTTTTTCGAAGTTCCGACGACAGTTCCGGTGGGTTCTAAAATAGTTCTTATCGAATATATCAGTTTGGGCGATGGTTCCGATTGTCAACATTTTTTCAGAATCATTGAAATAATCTAAGAGCACCTCATCGCGAAAAAGTGCGCGGCGCCGATCTTTCTCGAAGTTCCGACGACAGTTCCGGTGAGTTCCGAGATAGTTCTCACCGAATATATCAGTTTGGGCGATAGTCCCGATCGTCAACATTTTTTAAGAATTATTGAAATAATCTAACAGCACCTCATCGCGAAAAAGTGCGCGGTGCCGATCTTTTTCGAAGTTCCGACGACAGTTTCGGTGGGTTCTGAGATAGTTCTCATCGAATATATCAGTTTGGGCGATGGTTCCGATTGTCAACATTATTTCAGAATTATTAAAATAATCTAAGAGCACCTCATCGCGAAAAAGTGCGCGGCGCCGATGTTTTTCGAAGTTCCGACGACAGTTCCGGTGAGTTCTGAAATAGTTCTCATCGAATATATCAGTTTGGGCGATAGTTCCGATCGTCAACATTTTTTAAAAATCATTGAAATAATCTTACAGCACCTCATCGCCAAAAAGTGCGCGGCGCCGATCTTTTTCGAAGTTCCGACGACAGTTTCGGTGCGTTCTGAGATAGTTCTCATCGAATTTATCAGTCTGGGCGATAGTTCCGATCGTCAACATTTTTTCAGAATTATTGGAATAATCTAACAGCACCTCATCGCGAAAAAGTGCGCGGTGCCGATCTTTTTCGAAGTTCCGACGACAGTTCCGGTGAGTTCTGGGATGGTTTTCATCGAATTCATCAGTTTGGGCGATAGTTCCGATCGTGAACATTTTTTCAGAATTACTGAAATAATCTAAGAGCACCTCATCGCGAAAAAGTGCGCGGCGCCGATCTTTCTCGAAGTTCCGACGACAGTTCCGGTGAGTTCTGAGATAGTTCTCATCGAATATATCAGTTTCGGCGATAGTTCCGATCGTCAACATTTTTTAAGAATTATTGAAATAATCTAACAGCACCTCATCGCGAAAAAGTGCGCGGCGCCGATCTTTATCGAAGTTCCGACGACAGTTCCGGTGAGTTCTGGGATGGTTCTCATCGAATATATCAGTTTGGGCGATAGTTCCGACCGTCAACATTTTTTAAGAATAATTGAAATATTCTAACAGCACCTCATCGCGGAAAAGTGCGCGGCGCCGAACTTTTTCGAAGTTCCGACGACAGTTCCGGTTGGTTCTGAGATAGTTCTCATCGAATATATCAGTTTGGGCGATAGTCCCGATCGTCAACATTTTTTAAGAATTATTGAAATAATCTAACAGCACCTCATCGCGAAAAAGTGCGCGGTGCCGATCTTTTTCGAAGTTCCGACGACAGTTTCGGTGGGTTCTGAGATAGTTCTCATCGAATATATCAGTTTGGGCGACGGTTCTGATTGTCAACATTATTTCAGAATTATTAAAATAATCTAAGAGCACCTCATCGCGAAAAAGTGCGCGGCGCCGATGTTTTTCGAAGTTTCGACGACAGTTCCGGTGAGTTCTGAAATAGTTCTCATCGAATATATCAGTTTGGGCGATAGTTCCGATTGTCAACATTTTTTAAGAATTATTGAAATAATCTAACAGCACCTCATCGCGAAAAAGTGCGCAGTGCCGATCTTTTTCGAAGTTCCGACGACAGTTACGGTAGGTTCTGAGATAGTTCTTATCGAATATATCAGTTTGGGCGATGGTTCCGATTGTCAACATTTTTTCAGAATCAATAAAATAATCTAACAGCACCTCATAGCGAAAAAGTGCGCGGCGCCGATGTTTTTCGAAGTTCCGACTACAGTTTCGGTAAGTTCTGAGATAGTTCTCATCGAATATATCAGTTTGGGCGATGGTTCCGATTGTCAACATTTTTTGAGAATCATTGAAATAATCTTACAGCACCTCATCGCCAAAAAGTGCGCGGCGCCGATCTTTTTCGGAGTTCCGACGACAGTTCCCGTGCGTTCTGAGATGGTTCTCATCGAATTCATCGGCTTGGGCGATAGTTCCGATCGTCAACGTTTTTTCAGATTCATTAAAATATTCTAACAGCACCTCATCGCGGAAAAGTGCGCGGTGCCGATCTTTTTCGGAGTTCCGACGACAGTTACGGTGGGTTCTGAGATCGTTCTCATCGAATATATCAGTTTGGGCGATGGTTCCGATTGTCAACATTTTTTCAGAATCAATAAAATAATCTAACAGCACCTCATCGCGAAAAAGTGCGCGGCGCCGATGTTTTTCGAAGTTCCGACGACAGTTCCGGTGAGTTCTGAGATAGTTCTCATCGAATATATCAGTTTGGGCGATAGTTCCGATTGTCAACATTTTTTAAAAATCATTGAAATAATCTTACAGCACCTCATCGCCAAAAAGTGCGCGGCGCCGATCTTTTTCGAAGTTCCGACGACAGTTCCGGTGCGTTCTGAGATAGTTCTCTTTGAATTTATCAGTTTGGGCGATAGTTCCGATCGTCAACATTTTTTCAGAATTATTGAAATAATCTAACAGCACCTCATCGCGAAAAAGTGCGCGGCGCCGATGTTTTTCGAAGTTACGACGACAGTTCCGGAGAGTTCTGAGATAGTTCTCATCGAATATATCAGTTTGGGCGATAGTCCCGATTGTCAACATTTTTTGAAAATCATTGAAATAATCTTACAGCACCTCATCGCCAAAAAGTGCGCGGCGCCGATCTTTTTCGAAGTTCCGACGACAGTTTTGGTGCGTTCTGAGATAGTTCTCTTTGAATTCATCAGTTTGGGCGATAGTTCCGATCGTGAACATTTTTTCAGAATTATTTAAATAATCTAATAGCACCTCATCGCGAAAGAGTGCGCGGTGCCGATCTTTTTCGCAGTTCCGACGACAGTTCCGGTGAGTTCTCAGATAGTTCTCATCGAATATATCAGTTCAGGCGATGGTTCCGATTGTCAACATTTTTTCAGAATTATTGAAATAATCTAAGAGCACCTCATCGCGAAAAAGTGCGCGGCGCCGATGTTTTTCGAAGTTCCGACGACAGTTCCGGTGAGTTCTGAGATGGTTCTCATCGAATATATCAGTTTGAGCGATAGTTCCGATTGTCAACATTTTTTAAGAATCATTGAAATAATCTTACAGCACCTCATCGCCAAAAAGTGCGCGGCGCCGATCTTTTTCGAAGTTCCGACGACAATTCCGGTGAGTTCTGGGATAGTTCTCATCAAATATATCAGTTTGGGCGATAGTTCCGACCGTCAACATTTTTTAAGAATAATTGAAATATTCTAACAGCACCTCATCGCGAAAAAGTGCGCGGCGCCGAACTTTTTCGAAGTTCCGACGACAGTTCCGGTGGGTTCTAAAATAGTTCTTATCGAATATATCAGTTTGGCCGATGGTTCCGATTGTCAACATTTTTTCAGAATCATTGAAATAATCTAAGAGCACCTCATCGCGAAAAAGTGCGCGGCGCCGATCTTTCTCGAAGTTCCGACGACAGTTCCGGTGAGTTCCGAGATAGTTCTCACCGAATATATCAGTTTGGGCGATAGTCCCGATCGTCAACATTTTTTAAGAATTATTGAAATAATCTAACAGCACCTCATCGCGAAAAAGTGCGCGGTGCCGATCTTTTTCGAAGTTCCGACGACAGTTTCGGTGGGTTCTGAGATAGTTCTCATCGAATATATCAGTTTGGGCGATCGTTCTGATTATCAACATTATTTCAGAATTATTAAAATAATCTAAGAGCACCTCATCGCGAAAAAGTGCGCGGCGCCGATGTTTTTCGAAGTTCCGACGACAGTTCCGGTGAGTTCTGAAATAGTTCTCATCGAATATATCAGTTTGGGCGATAGTTCCGATCGTCAACATTTTTTAAAAATCATTGAAATAATCTTACAGCACCTCATCGCCAAAAAGTGCGCGGCGCCGATCTTTTTCGAAGTTCCGACGACAGTTTCGGTGCGTTCTGAGATAGTTCTCATCGAATTTATCAGTCTGGGCGATAGTTCCGATCGTCAACATTTTTTCAGAATTATTGGAATAATCTAACAGCACCTCATCGCGAAAAAGTGCGCGGTGCCGATCTTTTTCGAAGTTCCGACGACAGTTCCGGTAAGTTCTGGGATGGTTTTCATCGAATTCATCAGTTTGGGCGATAGTTCCGATCGTGAACATTTTTTCAGAATTATTGAAATAATCTAAGAGCACCTCATCGCGAAAAAGTGCGCGGCGCCGATCTTTCTCGAAGTTCCGACGACAGTTCCGGTGAGTTCTGAGATAGTTCTCATCGAATATATCAGTTTCGGCGATAGTTCCGATCGTCAACATTTTTTAAGAATTATTGAAATAATCTAACAGCACCTCATCGCGAAAAAGTGCGCGGCGCCGATCTTTATCGAAGTTCCGACGACAGTTCCGGTGAGTTCTGGGATGGTTCTCATCGAATATATCAGTTTGGGCGATAGTTCCGACCGTCAACATTTTTTAAGAATAATTGAAATATTCTAACAGCACCTCATCGCGGAAAAGTGCGCGGCGCCGAACTTTTTCGAAGTTCCGACGACAGTTCCGGTTGGTTCTGAGATAGTTCTCATCGAATATATCAGTTTGGGCGATAGTCCCGATCGTCAACATTTTTTAAGAATTATTGAAATAATCTAACAGCACCTCATCGCGAAAAAGTGCGCGGTGCCGATCTTTTTCGAAGTTCCGACGACAGTTTCGGTGGGTTCTGAGATAGTTCTCATCGAATATATCAGTTTGGGCGACGGTTCTGATTGTCAACATTATTTCAGAATTATTAAAATAATCTAAGAGCACCTCATCGCGAAAAAGTGCGCGGCGCCGATGTTTTTCGAAGTTTCGACGACAGTTCCGGTGAGTTCTGAAATAGTTCTCATCGAATATATCAGTTTGGGCGATAGTTCCGATTGTCAACATTTTTTAAGAATTATTGAAATAATCTAACAGCACCTCATCGCGAAAAAGTGCGCAGTGCCGATCTTTTTCGAAGTTCCGACGACAGTTACGGTAGGTTCTGAGATAGTTCTCATCGAATATATCAGTTTGGGCGATGGTTCCGATTGTCAACATTTTTTCAGAATCAATAAAATAATCTAACAGCACCTCATAGCGAAAAAGTGCGCGGCGCCGATGTTTTTCGAAGTTCCGACTACAGTTTCGGTAAGTTCTGAGATAGTTCTCATCGAATATATCAGTTTGGGCGATGGTTCCGATTGTCAACATTTTTTGAGAATCATTGAAATAATCTTACAGCACCTCATCGCCAAAAAGTGCGCGGCGCCGATCTTTTTCGGAGTTCCGACGACAGTTCCCGTGCGTTCTGAGATGGTTCTCATCGAATTCATCGGCTTGGGCGATAGTTCCGATCGTCAACGTTTTTTCAGATTCATTAAAATATTCTAACAGCACCTCATCGCGGAAAAGTGCGCGGTGCCGATCTTTTTCGGAGTTCCGACGACAGTTACGGTGGGTTCTGAGATCGTTCTCATCGAATATATCAGTTTGGGCGATGGTTCCGATTGTCAACATTTTTTCAGAATCAATAAAATAATCTAACAGCACCTCATCGCGAAAAAGTGCGCGGCGCCGATGTTTTTCGAAGTTCCGACGACAGTTCCGGTGAGTTCTGAGATGGTTCTCATCGAATATATCAGTTTGGGCGATAGTTCCGATTGTCAACATTTTTTAAGTATCATTGAAATAATCTTACAGCACCTCATCGCCAAAAAATGCGCGGCGCCGATCTTTTTCGAAGTTCCGACGACAATTCCGGTGAGTTCTGGGATAGTTCTCATCAAATATATCAGTTTGGGCGATAGTTCCGACCGTCAACATTTTTTAAGAATAATTGAAATATTCTAACAGCACCTCATCGCGAAAAAGTGCGCGGCGCCGAACTTTTTCGAAGTTCCGACGACAGTTCCGGTGGGTTCTAAAATAGTTCTTATCGAATATATCAGTTTGGGCGATGGTTCCGATTGTCAACATTTTTTCAGAATCATTGAAATAATCTAAGAGCACCTCATCGCGAAAAAGTGCGCGGCGCCGATTTATCTCGAAGTTCCGACGACAGTTCCGGTGAGTTCCGAGATAGTTCTCACCAAATATATCAGTTTGGGCGATGGTCCCGATCGTCAACATTTTTTAAGAATTATTGAAATAATCTAACAGCACCTCATCGCGAAAAAGTGCGCGGTGCCGATCTTTTTCGAAGTTCCGACGACAGTTTCGGTGGGTTCTGAGATAGTTCTCATCGAATATATCAGTTTGGGCGATGGTTCCGATTGTCAACATTATTTCAGAATTATTAAAATAATCTAAGAGCACCTCATCGCGAAAAAGTGCGCGGCGCCGATGTTTTTCGAAGTTCCGACGACAGTTCCGGTGAGTTCTGAAATAGTTCTCATCGAATATATCAGTTTGGGCGATAGTTCCGATTGTCAACATTTTTTAAAAATCATTGAAATAATCTTACAGCACCTCATCGCCAAAAAGTGCGCGGCGCCGATCTTTTTCGAAGTTCTGACGACAGTTTCGGTGCGTTCTGAGATAGTTCTCATCGAATTTATCAGTCTGGGCGATAGTTCCGATCGTCAACATTTTTTCAGAATTATTGGAATAATCTAACAGCACCTCATCGCGAAAAAGTGCGCGGTGCCGATCTTTTTCGAAGTTCCGACGACAGTTCCGGTGAGTTCTGGGATGGTTTTCATCTAATTCATCAGTTTGGGCGATAGTTCCGATCGTGAACATTTTTTCAGAATTATTGAAATAATCTAAGAGCACCTCATCGCGAAAAAGTGCGCGGCGCCGATCTTTCTCGAAGTTCCGACGACAGTTCCGGTGAGTTCTGAGATAGTTCTCATCGAATATATCAGTTTCGGCGATAGTTCCGATCGTCAACATTTTTTAAGAATTATTGAAATAATCTAACAGCACCTCATCGCGAAAAAGTGCGCGGCGCCGATCTTTATCGAAGTTCCGACGACAGTTCCGGTGAGTTCTGGGATAGTTCTCATCGAATATATCAGTTTGGGCGATAGTTCCGACCGTCAACATTTTTTAAGAATAATTGAAATATTCTAACAGCACCTCATCGCGGAAAAGTGCGCGGCGCCGAACTTTTTCGAAGTTCCGACGACAGTTCCGGTTGGTTCTGAGATAGTTCTCATCGAATATATCAGTTTGGGCGATAGTCCCGATCGTCAACATTTTTTAAGAATTATTGAAATAATCTAACAGCACCTCATCGCGAAAAAGTGCGCGGTGCCGATCTTTTTCGAAGTTCCGACGACAGTTTCGGTGGGTTCTGAGATAGTTCTCATCGAATATATCAGTTTGGGCGACGGTTCCGATTGTCAACATTATTTCAGAATTATTAAAATAATCTAAGAGCACCTCATCGCGAAAAAGTGCGCGGCGCCGATGTTTTTCGAAGTTTCGACGACAGTTCCGGTGAGTTCTGAAATAGTTCTCATCGAATATATCAGTTTGGGCGATAGTTCCGATTGTCAACATTTTTTAAGAATTATTGAAATAATCTAACAGCACCTCATCGCGAAAAAGTGCGCAGTGCCGATCTTTTTCGAAGTTCCGACGACAGTTACGGTAGGTTCTGAGATAGTTCTCATCGAATATATCAGTTTGGGCGATGGTTCCGATTGTCAACATTTTTTCAGAATCAATAAAATAATCTAACAGCACCTCATAGCGAAAAAGTGCGCGGCGCCGATGTTTTTCGAAGTTCCGACTACAGTTCCGGTAAGTTCTGAGATAGTTCTCATCGAATATATCAGTTTGGGCGATGGTTCCGATTGTCAACATTTTTTGAGAATCATTGAAATAATCTTGAAGCACCTCATCGCCAAAAAGTGCGCGGCGCCGATCTTTTTCGGAGTTCCGACGACAGTTCCCGTGCGTTCTGAGATGGTTCTCATCGAATTCATCGGCTTGGGCGATAGTTCCGATCGTCAACGTTTTTTCAGATTCATTAAAATATTCTAACAGCACCTCATCGCGGAAAAGTGCGCGGTGCCGATCTTTTTCGGAGTTCCGACGACAGTTACGGTGGGTTCTGAGATCGTTCTCATCGAATATATCAGTTTGGGCGATGGTTCCGATTGTCAACATTTTTTCAGAATCAATAAAATAATCTAACAGCACCTCATCGCGAAAAAGTGCGCGGCGCCGATGTTTTTCGAAGTTCCGACGACAGTTCCGGTGAGTTCTGAGATAGTTCTCATCGAATATATCAGTTTGGGCGATAGTTCCGATTGTCAACATTTTTTAAAAATCATTGAAATAATCTTACAGCACCTCATCGCCAAAAAGTGCGCGGCGCCGATCTTTTTCGAAGTTCCGACGACAGTTTCGGTGCGTTCTGAGATAGTTCTCTTTGAATTTATCAGTTTGGGCGATAGTTCCGATCGTCAACATTTTTTCAGAATTATTGAAATAATCTAACAGCACCTCATCGCGAAAAAGTGCGCGGCGCCGATGTTTTTCGAAGTTACGACGACAGTTCCGGAGAGTTCTGAGATAGTTCTCATCGAATATATCAGTTCGGGCGATAGTCCCGATTGTCAACATTTTTTGAAAATCATCGAAATAATCTTACAGCACCTCATCGCCAAAAAGTGCGC
The DNA here is from genome assembly GCA_963992785.1 of Tenthredo livida. Lineage (NCBI taxonomy): Eukaryota > Metazoa > Arthropoda > Insecta > Hymenoptera > Tenthredinidae > Tenthredo > Tenthredo livida. The sequence continues at coordinate 5,734,159 of OZ023069.1, read as the reverse complement.
GGCGCCGATCTTTTTCGAAGTTCCGACGACAGTTTTGGTGCGTTCTGAGATAGTTCTCTTCGAATTCATCAGTTTGGGCGATAGTTCCGATCGTGAACATTTTTTCAGAATTATTTAAATAATCTAATAGCACCTCATCGCGAAAGAGTGCGCGGTGCCGATCTTTTTCGAAGTTCCGACGACAGTTCCGGTGAGTTCTGAGATAGTTCTCATCGAATATATCAGTTCAGGCGATGGTTCCGATTGTCAACATTTTTTCAGAATTATTGAAATAATCTAAGAGCACCTCATCGCGAAAAAGTGCGCGGCGCCGATGTTTTTCGAAGTTCCGACGACAGTTCCGGTGAGTTCTGAGATGGTTCTCATCGAATATATCAGTTTGGGCGATAGTTCCGATTGTCAACATTTTTTAAGAATCATTGAAATAATCTTACAGCACCTCATCGCCAAAAAATGCGCGGCGCCGATCTTTTTCGAAGTTCCGACGACAATTCCGGTGAGTTCTGGGATAGTTCTCATCAAATATATCAGTTTGGGCGATAGTTCCGACCGTCAACATTTTTTAAGAATAATTGAAATATTCTAACAGCACCTCATCGCGAAAAAGTGCGCGGCGCCGAACTTTTTCGAAGTTCCGACGACAGTTCCGGTGGGTTCTAAAATAGTTCTTATCGAATATATCAGTTTGGGCGATGGTTCCGATTGTCAACATTTTTTCAGAATCATTGAAATAATCTAAGAGCACCTCATCGCGAAAAAGTGCGCTGCGCCGATCTTTCTCGAAGTTCCGACGACAGTTCCGGTGAGTTCCGAGATAGTTCTCACCAAATATATCAGTTTGGGCGATGGTCCCGATCGTCAACATTTTTTAAGAATTATTGAAATAATCTAACAGCACCTCATCGCGAAAAAGTGCGCGGTGCCGATCTTTTTCGAAGTTCCGACGACAGTTTCGGTGGGTTCTGAGATAGTTCTCATCGAATATATCAGTTTGGGCGATGGTTCCGATTGTCAACATTATTTCAGAATTATTAAAATAATCTAAGAGCACCTCATCGCGAAAAAGTGCGCGGCGCCGATGTTTTTCGAAGTTCCGACGACAGTTCCGGTGAGTTCTGAAATAGTTCTCATCGAATATATCAGTTTGGGCGATAGTTCCGATTGTCAACATTTTTTAAAAATCATTGAAATAATCTTACAGCACCTCATCGCCAAAAAGTGCGCGGCGCCGATCTTTTTCGAAGTTCCGACGACAGTTTCGGTGCGTTCTGAGATAGTTCTCATCGAATTTATCAGTCTGGGCGATAGTTGCGATCGTCAACATTTTTTCAGAATTATTGGAATAATCTAACAGCACCTCATCGCGAAAAAGTGCGCGGTGCCGATCTTTTTCGAAGTTCCGACGACAGTTCCGGTGAGTTCTGGGATGGTTTTCATCGAATTCATCAGTTTGGGCGATAGTTCCGATCGTGAACATTTTTTCAGAATTATTGAAATAATCTAAGAGCACCTCATCGCGAAAAAGTGCGCGGCGCCGATCTTTCTCGAAGTTCCGACGACAGTTCCGGTGAGTTCTGAGATAGTTCTCATCGAATATATCAGTTTCGGCGATAGTTCCGATCGTCAACATTTTTTAAGAATTATTGAAATAATCTAACAGCACCTCATCGCGAAAAAGTGCGCGGCGCCGATCTTTATCGAAGTTCCGACGACAGTTCCGGTGAGTTCTGGGATAGTTCTCATCGAATATATCAGTTTGGGCGATAGTTCCGACCGTCAACATTTTTTAAGAATAATTGAAATATTCTAACAGCACCTCATCGCGGAAAAGTGCGCGGCGCCGAACTTTTTCGAAGTTCCGACGACAGTTCCGGTTGGTTCTGAGATAGTTCTTATCGAATATATCAGTTTGGGCGATAGTCCCGATCGTCAACATTTTTTAAGAATTATTGAAATAATCTAACAGCACCTCATCGCGAAAAAGTGCGCGGTGCCGATCTTTTTCGAAGTTCCGACGACAGTTTCGGTGGGTTCTGAGATAGTTCTCATCGAATATATCAGTTTGGGCGACGGTTCCGATTGTCAACATTATTTCAGAATTATTAAAATAATCTAAGAGCACCTCATCGCGAAAAAGTGCGCGGCGCCGATGTTTTTCGAAGTTTCGACGACAGTTCCGGTGAGTTCTGAAATAGTTCTCATCGAATATATCAGTTTGGGCGATAGTTCCGATTGTCAACATTTTTTAAGAATTATTGAAATAATCTAACAGCACCTCATCGCGAAAAAGTGCGCAGTGCCGATCTTTTTCGAAGTTCCGACGACAGTTACGGTAGGTTCTGAGATAGTTCTCATCGAATATATCAGTTTGGGCGATGGTTCCGATTGTCAACATTTTTTCAGAATCAATAAAATAATCTAACAGCACCTCATAGCGAAAAAGTGCGCGGCGCCGATGTTTTTCGAAGTTCCGACTACAGTTCCGGTAAGTTCTGAGATAGTTCTCATCGAATATATCAGTTTGGGCGATGGTTCCGATTGTCAACATTTTTTGAGAATCATTGAAATAATCTTACAGCACCTCATCGCCAAAAAGTGCGCGGCGCCGATCTTTTTCGGAGTTCCGACGACAGTTCCCGTGCGTTCTGAGATGGTTCTCATCGAATTCATCGGCTTGGGCGATAGTTCCGATCGTCAACGTTTTTTCAGATTCATTAAAATATTCTAACAGCACCTCATCGCGGAAAAGTGCGCGGTGCCGATCTTTTTCGGAGTTCCGACGACAGTTACGGTGGGTTCTGAGATCGTTCTCATCGAATATATCAGTTTGGGCGATGGTTCCGATTGTCAACATTTTTTCAGAATCAATAAAATAATCTAACAGCACCTCATCGCGAAAAAGTGCGCGGCGCCGATGTTTTTCGAAGTTCCGACGACAGTTCCGGTGAGTTCTGAGATAGTTCTCATCGAATATATCAGTTTGGGCGATAGTTCCGATTGTCAACATTTTTTAAAAATCATTGAAATAATCTTACAGCACCTCATCGCCAAAAAGTGCGCGGCGCCGATCTTTTTCGAAGTTCCGACGACAGTTTCGGTGCGTTCTGAGATAGTTCTCTTTGAATTTATCAGTTTGGGCGATAGTTCCGATCGTCAACATTTTTTCAGAATTATTGAAATAATCTAACAGCACCTCATCGCGAAAAAGTGCGCGGCGCCGATGTTTTTCGAAGTTACGACGACAGTTCCGGAGAGTTCTGAGATAGTTCTCATCGAATATATCAGTTTGGGCGATAGTCCCGATTGTCAACATTTTTTGAAAATCATTGAAATAATCTTACAGCACCTCATCGCCAAAAAGTGCGCGGCGCCGATCTTTTTCGAAGTTCCGACGACAGTTTTGGTGCGTTCTGAGATAGTTCTCTTTGAATTCATCAGTTTGGGCGATAGTTCCGATCGTGAACATTTTTTCAGAATTATTTAAATAATCTAATAGCACCTCATCGCGAAAGAGTGCGCGGCGCCGATCTTTTTCGAAGTTCCGACGACAATTCCGGTGAGTTCTGGGATAGTTCTCATCAAATATATCAGTTTGGGCGATAGTTCCGACCGTCAACATTTTTTAAGAATAATTGAAATATTCTAACAGCACCTCATCGCGAAAAAGTGCGCGGCGCCGAACTTTTTCGAAGTTCCGACGACAGTTCCGGTGGGTTCTAAAATAGTTCTTATCGAATATATCAGTTTGGGCGATGGTTCCGATTGTCAACATTTTTTCAGAATCATTGAAATAATCTAAGAGCACCTCATCGCGAAAAAGTGCGCGGCGCCGATCTTTCTCGAAGTTCCGACGACAGTTCCGGTGAGTTCCGAGATAGTTCTCACCAAATATATCAGTTTGGGCGATAGTCCCGATCGTCAACATTTTTTAAGAATTATTGAAATAATCTAACAGCACCTCATCGCGAAAAAGTGCGCGGTGCCGATCTTTTTCGAAGTTCCGACGACAGTTTCGGTGGGTTCTGAGATAGTTCTCATCGAATATATCAGTTTGGGCGATGGTTCCGATTGTCAACATTTTTTCAGAATTATTGAAATAATCTAAGAGCACCTCATCGCGAAAAAGTGCGCGGCGCCGATGTTTTTCGAAGTTCCGACGACAGTTCCGGTGAGTTCTGAGATGGTTCTCATCGAATATATCAGTTTGGGCGATAGTTCCGATTGTCAACATTTTTTAAGAATCATTGAAATAATCTTACAGCACCTCATCGCCAAAAAATGCGCGGCGCCGATCTTTTTCGAAGTTCCGACGACAATTCCGGTGAGTTCTGGGATAGTTCTCATCAAATATATCAGTTTGGGCGATAGTTCCGACCGTCAACATTTTTTAAGAATAATTGAAATATTCTAACAGCACCTCATCGCGAAAAAGTGCGCGGCGCCGAACTTTTTCGAAGTTCCGACGACAGTTCCGGTGGGTTCTAAAATAGTTCTTATCGAATATATCAGTTTGGGCGATGGTTCCGATTGTCAACATTTTTTCAGAATCATTGAAATAATCTAAGAGCACCTCATCGCGAAAAAGTGCGCGGCGCCGATCTTTCTCGAAGTTCCGACGACAGTTCCGGTGAGTTCCGAGATAGTTCTCACCAAATATATCAGTTTGGGCGATAGTCCCGATCGTCAACATTTTTTAAGAATTATTGAAATAATCTAACAGCACCTTATCGCGAAAAAGTGCGCGGTGCCGATCTTTTTCGAAGTTCCGACGACAGTTTCGGTGGGTTCTGAGATAGTTCTCATCGAATATATCAGTTTGGGCGATGGTTCCGATTGTCAACATTATTTCAGAATTATTAAAATAATCTAAGAGCACCTCATCGCGAAAAAGTGCGCGGCGCCGATGTTTTTCGAAGTTCCGACGACAGTTCCGGTGAGTTCTGAAATAGTTCTCATCGAATATATCAGTTTGGGCGATGGTTCCGATTGTCAACATTTTTTCAGAATTATTGAAATAATCTAAGAGCACCTCATCGCGAAAAAGTGCGCGGCGCCGATGTTTTTCGAAGTTCCGACGACAGTTCCGGTGAGTTCTGAGATGGTTCTCATCGAATATATCAGTTTGGGCGATAGTTCCGATTGTCAACATTTTTTAAGAATCATTGAAATAATCTTACAGCACCTCATCGCCAAAAAATGCGCGGCGCCGATCTTTTTCGAAGTTCCGACGACAATTCCGGTGAGTTCTGGGATAGTTCTCATCAAATATATCAGTTTGGGCGATAGTTCCGACCGTCAACATTTTTTAAGAATAATTGAAATATTCTAACAGCACCTCATCGCGAAAAAGTGCGCGGCGCGGAACTTTTTCGAAGTTCCGACGACAGTTCCGGTGGGTTCTAAAATAGTTCTTATCGAATATATCAGTTTGGGCGATAGTTCCGATCGTCAACATTTTTTCAGAATTATTGGAATAATCTAACAGCACCTCATCGCAAAAAAGTCTGCGGTGCCGATCTTTTTCGAAGTTCCGACGACAGTTCCGGTGAGTTCTGGGATGGTTTTCATCGAATTCATCAGTTTGGGCGATAGTTCCGACCGTGAACATTTTTTCAGAATTATTGAAATAATCTAAGAGCACCTCATCGCGAAAAAGTGCGCGGCGCCGATCTTTCTCGAAGTTCCGACGACAGTTCCGGTGAGTTCTGAGATAGTTCTCATCGAATATACCAGTTTCGGCGATAGTTCCGATCGTCAACATTTTTTAAGAATTATTGAAATAATCTAACAGCACCTCATCGCGAAAAAGTGCGCGGCGCCGATCTTTATCGAAGTTCCGACGACAGTTCCGGTGAGTTCTGGGATAGTTCTCATCGAATATATCAGTTTGGGCGATAGTTCCGACCGTCAACATTTTTTAAGAATAATTGAAATATTCTAACAGCACCTCATCGCGGAAAAGTGCGCAGCGCCGAACTTTTTCGAAGTTCCGACGACAGTTCCGGTTGGTTCTGAGATAGTTCTCATCGAATATATCAGTTTGGGCGATAGTCCCGATCGTCAACATTTTTTAAGAATTATTGAAATAATCTAACAGCACCTCATCGCGAAAAAGTGCGCGGTGCCGATCTTTTTCGAAGTTCCGACGACAGTTTCGGTGGGTTCTGAGATAGTTCTCATCGAATATATCAGTTTGGGCGACGGTTCCGATTGTCAACATTATTTCAGAATTATTAAAATAATCTAAGAGCACCTCATCGCGAAAAAGTGCGCGGCGCCGATGTTTTTCGAAGTTTCGACGACAGTTCCGGTGAGTTCTGAAATAGTTCTCATCGAATATATCAGTTTGGGCGATAGTTCCGATTGTCAACATTTTTTAAGAATTATTGAAATAATCTAACAGCACCTCATCGCGAAAAAGTGCGCAGTGCCGATCTTTTTCGAAGTTCCGACGACAGTTACGGTAGGTTCTGAGATAGTTCTCATCGAATATATCAGTTTGGGCGATGGTTCCGATTGTCAACATTTTTTCAGAATCAATAAAATAATCTAACAGCACCTCATAGCGAAAAAGTGCGCGGCGCCGATGTTTTTCGAAGTTCCGACTACAGTTCCGGTAAGTTCTGAGATAGTTCTCATCGAATATATCAGTTTGGGCGATGGTTCCGATTGTCAACATTTTTTGAGAATCATTGAAATAATCTTACAGCACCTCATCGCCAAAAAGTGCGCGGCGCCGATCTTTTTCGGAGTTCCGACGACAGTTCCCGTGCGTTCTGAGATGGTTCTCATCGAATTCATCGGCTTGGGCGATAGTTCCGATCGTCAACGTTTTTTCAGATTCATTAAAATATTCTAACAGCACCTCATCGCGGAAAAGTGCGCGGTGCCGATCTTTTTCGGAGTTCCGACGACAGTTACGGTGGGTTCTGAGATCGTTCTCATCGAATATATCAGTTTGGGCGATGGTTCCGATTGTCAACATTTTTCAGAATCAATAAAATAATCTAACAGCACCTCATCGCGAAAAAGTGCGCGGCGCCGATGTTTTTCGAAGTTCCGACGACAGTTCCGGTGAGTTCTGAGATAGTTCTCATCGAATATATCAGTTTGGGCGATAGTTCCGATTGTCAACATTTTTTAAAAATCATTGAAATAATCTTACAGCACCTCATCGCCAAAAAGTGCGCGGCGCCGATCTTTTTCGAAGTTCCGACGACAGTTTCGGTGCGTTCTGAGATAGTTCTCTTTGAATTTATCAGTTTGGGCGATAGTTCCGATCGTCAACATTTTTTCAGAATTATTGAAATAATCTAACAGCACCTCATCGCGAAAAAGTGCGCGGCGCCGATGTTTTTCGAAGTAACGACGACAGTTCCGGAGAGTTCTGAGATAGTTCTCATCGAATATATCAGTTTGGGCGATAGTCCCGATTGTCAACATTTTTTGAAAATCATTGAAATAATCTTACAGCACCTCATCGCCAAAAAGTGCGCGGCGCCGATCTTTTTCGAAGTTCCGACGACAGTTTTGGTGCGTTCTGAGATAGTTCTCTTCGAATTCATCAGTTTGGGCGATAGTTCCGATCGTGAACATTTTTTCAGAATTATTTAAATAATCTAATAGCACCTCATCGCGAAAGAGTGCGCGGTGCCGATCTTTTTCGAAGTTCCGACGACAGTTCCGGTGAGTTCTGAGATAGTTCTCATCGAATATATCAGTTCAGGCGATGGTTCCGATTGTCAACATTTTTTCAGAATTATTGAAATAATCTAAGAGCACCTCATCGCGAAAAAGTGCGCGGCGCCGATGTTTTTCGAAGTTCCGACGACAGTTCCGGTGAGTTCTGAGATGGTTCTCATCGAATATATCAGTTTGGGCGATAGTTCCGATTGTCAACATTTTTTAAGAATCATTGAAATAATCTTACAGCACCTCATCGCCAAAAAATGCGCGGCGCCGATCTTTTTCGAAGTTCCGACGACAATTCCGGTGAGTTCTGGGATAGTTCTCATCAAATATATCAGTTTGGGCGATAGTTCCGACCGTCAACATTTTTTAAGAATAATTGAAATATTCTAACAGCACCTCATCGCGAAAAAGTGCGCGGCGCCGAACTTTTTCGAAGTTCCGACGACAGTTCCGGTGGGTTCTAAAATAGTTCTTATCGAATATATCAGTTTGGGCGATGGTTCCGATTGTCAACATTTTTTCAGAATCATTGAAATAATCTAAGAGCACCTCATCGCGAAAAAGTGCGCGGCGCCGATCTTTCTCGAAGTTCCGACGACAGTTCCGGTGAGTTCCGAGATAGTTCTCACCAAATATATCAGTTTGGGCGATGGTCCCGATCGTCAACATTTTTTAAGAATTATTGAAATAATCTAACAGCACCTCATCGCGAAAAAGTGCGCGGTGCCGATCTTTTTCGAAGTTCCGACGACAGTTTCGGTGGGTTCTGAGATAGTTCTCATCGAATATATCAGTTTGGGCGATGGTTCCGATTGTCAACATTATTTCAGAATTATTAAAATAATCTAAGAGCACCTCATCGCGAAAAAGTGCGCGGCGCCGATGTTTTTCGAAGTTCCGACGACAGTTCCGGTGAGTTCTGAAATAGTTCTCATCGAATATATCAGTTTGGGCGATAGTTCCGATTGTCAACATTTTTTAAAAATCATTGAAATAATCTTACAGCACCTCATCGCCAAAAAGTGCGCGGCGCCGATCTTTTTCGAAGTTCCGACGACAGTTTCGGTGCGTTCTGAGATAGTTCTCATCGAATTTATCAGTCTGGGCGATAGTTCCGATCGTCAACATTTTTTCAGAATTATTGGAATAATCTAACAGCACCTCATCGCGAAAAAGTGCGCGGTGCCGATCTTTTTCGAAGTTCCGACGACAGTTCCGGTGAGTTCTGGGATGGTTTTCATCGAATTCATCAGTTCGGGCGATAGTTCCGATCGTGAACATTTTTTCAGAATTATTGAAATAATCTAAGAGCACCTCATCGCGAAAAAGTGCGCGGCGCCGATCTTTCTCGAAGTTCCGACGACAGTTCCGGTGAGTTCTGAGATAGTTCTCATCGAATATATCAGTTTCGGCGATAGTTCCGATCGTCAACATTTTTTAAGAATTATTGAAATAATCTAACAGCACCTCATCGCGAAAAAGTGCGCGGCGCCGATCTTTATCGAAGTTCCGACGACAGTTCCGGTGAGTTCTGGGATAGTTCTCATCGAATATATCAGTTTGGGCGATAGTTCCGACCGTCAACATTTTTTAAGAATAATTGAAATATTCTAACAGCACCTCATCGCGGAAAAGTGCGCGGCGCCGAACTTTTTCGAAGTTCCGACGACAGTTCCGGTTGGTTCTGAGATAGTTCTCATCGAATATATCAGTTTGGGCGATAGTCCCGATCGTCAACATTTTTTAAGAATTATTGAAATAATCTAACAGCACCTCATCGCGAAAAAGTGCGCGGTGCCGATCTTTTTCGAAGTTCCGACGACAGTTTCGGTGGGTTCTGAGATAGTTCTCATCGAATATATCAGTTTGGGCGACGGTTCCGATTGTCAACATTATTTCAGAATTATTAAAATAATCTAAGAGCACCTCATCGCGAAAAAGTGCGCGGCGCCGATGTTTTTCGAAGTTTCGACGACAGTTCCGGTGAGTTCTGAAATAGTTCTCATCGAATATATCAGTTTGGGCGATAGTTCCGATTGTCAACATTTTTTAAGAATTATTGAAATAATCTAACAGCACCTCATCGCGAAAAAGTGCGCAGTGCCGATCTTTTTCGAAGTTCCGACGACAGTTACGGTAGGTTCTGAGATAGTTCTCATCGAATATATCAGTTTGGGCGATGGTTCCGATTGTCAACATTTTTTCAGAATCAATAAAATAATCTAACAGCACCTCATAGCGAAAAAGTGCGCGGCGCCGATGTTTTTCGAAGTTCCGACTACAGTTCCGGTAAGTTCTGAGATAGTTCTCATCGAATATATCAGTTTGGGCGATGGTTCCGATTGTCAACATTTTTTGAGAATCATTGAAATAATCTTACAGCACCTCATCGCCAAAAAGTGCGCGGCGCCGATCTTTTTCGGAGTTCCGACGACAGTTCCCGTGCGTTCTGAGATGGTTCTCATCGAATTCATCGGCTTGGGCGATAGTTCCGATCGTCAACGTTTTTTCAGATTCATTAAAATATTCTAACAGCACCTCATCGCGGAAAAGTGCGCGGTGCCGATCTTTTTCGGAGTTCCGACGACAGTTACGGTGGGTTCTGAGATCGTTCTCATCGAATATATCAGTTTGGGCGATGGTTCCGATTGTCAACATTTTTTCAGAATCAATAAAATAATCTAACAGCACCTCATCGCGAAAAAGTGCGCGGCGCCGATGTTTTTCGAAGTTCCGACGACAGTTCCGGTGAGTTCTGAGATAGTTCTCATCGAATATATCAGTTTGGGCGATAGTTCCGATTGTCAACATTTTTTAAAAATCATTGAAATAATCTTACAGCACCTCATCGCCAAAAAGTGCGCGGCGCCGATCTTTTTCGAAGTTCCGACGACAGTTCCGGTGCGTTCTGAGATAGTTCTCTTTGAATTTATCAGTTTGGGCGATAGTTACGATCGTCAACATTTTTTCAGAATTATTGAAATAATCTAACAGCACCTCATCGCGAAAAAGTGCGCGGCGCCGATGTTTTTCGAAGTTACGACGACAGTTCCGGAGAGTTCTGAGATAGTTCTCATCGAATATATCAGTTTGGGCAATAGTCCCGATTGTCAACATTTTTTGAAAATCATTGAAATAATCTTACAGCACCTCATCGCCAAAAAGTGCGCGGCGCCGATCTTTTTCGAAGTTCCGACGACAGTTTTGGTGCGTTCTGAGATAGTTCTCTTTGAATTCATCAGTTTGGGCGATAGTTCCGATCGTGAACATTTTTTCAGAATTATTTAAATAATCTAATAGCACCTCATCGCGAAAGAGTGCGCGGTGCCGATCTTTTTCGAAGTTCCGACGACAGTTCCGGTGAGTTCTGAGATAGTTCTCATCGAATATATCAGTTCAGGCGATGGTTCCGATTGTCAACATTTTTTCAGAATTATTGAAATAATCTAAGAGCACCTCATCGCGAAAAAGTGCGCGGCGCCGATGTTTTTCGAAGTTCCGACGACAGTTCCGGTGAGTTCTGAGATGGTTCTCATCGAATATATCAGTTTGGGCGATAGTTCCGATTGTCAACATTTTTTAAGAATCATTGAAATAATCTTACAGCACCTCATCGCCAAAAAATGCGCGGCGCCGATCTTTTTCGAAGTTCCGACGACAATTCCGGTGAGTTCTGGGATAGTTCTCATCAAATATATCAGTTTGGGCGATAGTTCCGACCGTCAACATTTTTTAAGAATAATTGAAATATTCTAACAGCACCTCATCGCGAAAAAGTGCGCGGCGCCGAACTTTTTCGAAGTTCCGACGACAGTTCCGGTGGGTTCTAAAATAGTTCTTATCGAATATATCAGTTTGGGCGATGGTTCCGATTGTCAACATTTTTTCAGAATCATTGAAATAATCTAAGAGCACCTCATCGCGAAAAAGTGCGCGGCGCCGATCTTTCTCGAAGTTCCGACGACAGTTCCGGTGAGTTCCGAGATAGTTCTCACCAAATATATCAGTTTGGGCGATAGTCCCGATCGTCAACATTTTTTAAGAATTATTGAAATAATCTAACAGCACCTCATCGCGAAAAAGTGCGCGGTGCCGATCTTTTTCGAAGTTCCGACGACAGTTCCGGTGAGTTCTGAAATAGTTCTCATCGAATATATCAGTTTGGGCGATAGTTCCGATTGTCAACATTTTTTAAAAATCATTGAAATAATCTTACAGCACCTCATCGCCAAAAAGTGCGCGGCGCCGATCTTTCTCGAAGTTCCGACGACAGTTTCGGTGCGTTCTGAGATAGTTCTCATCGAATTTATCAGTCTGGGCGATAGTTCCGATCGTCAACATTTTTTCAGAATTATTGGAATAATCTAACAGCACCTCATCGCGAAAAAGTGCGCGGTGCCGATCTTTTTCGAAGTTCCGACGACAGTTCCGGTGAGTTCTGGGATGGTTTTCATCGAATTCATCAGTTTGGGCGATAGTTCCGATCGTGAACATTTTTTCAGAATTATTGAAATAATCTAAGAGCACCTCATCGCGAAAAAGTGCGCGGCGCCGATCTTTCTCGAAGTTCCGACGACAGTTCCGGTGAGTTCTGAGATAGTTCTCATCGAATATATCAGTTTCGGCGATAGTTCCGATCGTCAACATTTTTTAAGAATTATTGAAATAATCTAACAGCACCTCATCGCGAAAAAGTGCGCGGCGCCGATCTTTATCGAAGTTCCGACGACAGTTCCGGTGAGTTCTGGGATAGTTCTCATCAAATATATCAGTTTGGGCGATAGTTCCGACCGTCAACATTTTTTAAGAATAATTGAAATATTCTAACAGCACCTCATCGCGAAAAAGTGCGCGGCGCCGAACTTTTTCGAAGTTCCGACGACAGTTCCGGTGGGTTCTAAAATAGTTCTTATCGAATATATCAGTTTGGGCGATGGTTCCGATTGTCAACATTTTTTCAGAATCATTGAAATAATCTAAGAGCACCTCATCGCGAAAAAGTGCGCGGCGCCGATCTTTCTCGAAGTTCCGACGACAGTTCCGGTGAGTTCCGAGATAGTTCTCACCGAATATATCAGTTTGGGCGATAGTCCCGATCGTCAACATTTTTTAAGAATTATTGAAATAATCTAACAGCACCTCATCGCGAAAAAGTGCGCGGTGCCGATCTTTTTCGAAGTTCCGACGACAGTTTCGGTGGGTTCTGAGATAGTTCTCATCGAATATATCAGTTTAGGCGATGGTTCCGATTGTCAACATTATTTCAGAATTATTAAAATAATCTAAGAGCACCTCATCGCGAAAAAGTGCGCGGCGCCGATGTTTTTCGAAGTTCCGACGACAGTTCCGGTGAGTTCTGAAATAGTTCTCATCGAATATATCAGTTTGGGCGATAGTTCCGATTGTCAACATTTTTTAAAAATCATTGAAATAATCTTACAGCACCTCATCGCCAAAAAGTGCGCGGCGCCGATCTTTTTCGAAGTTCCGACGACAGTTTCGGTGCGTTCTGAGATAGTTCTCATCGAATTCATCGGCTTGGGCGATAGTTCCGATCGTCAACATTTTTTCAGAATTATTGGAATAATCTAACAGCACCTCATCGCGAAAAAGTGCGCGGTGCCGATCTTTTTCGAAGTTCCGACGACAGTTTCGGTGAGTTCTGGGATGGTTTTCATCGAATTCATCAGTTTGGGCGATAGTTCCGATCGTGAACATTTTTTCAGAATTATTGAAATAATCTAAGAGCACCTCATCGCGAAAAAGTGCGCGGCGCCGATCTTTCTCGAAGTTCCGACGACAGTTCCGGTGAGTTCTGAGATAGTTCTCATCGAATATCCCAGTTTCGGCGATAGTTCCGATCGTCAACATTTTTTAAAAATTATTGAAATAATCTAACAGCACCTCATCGCGAAAAAGTGCGCGGCGCCGATCTTTATCGAAGTTCCGACGACAGTTCCGGTGAGTTCTGAGATAGTTCCCATTGAATATATCAGTTTGGGCGATAGTTCCGATCGTCAACATTTTTTAAGAATTATTGAAATAATCTAACAGCACCTCATCGCGAAAAAGTGCGCAGTGCCGATCTTTGTCGAAGTTCCGACGACAGTTCCGGTTGGTTCTGAGATAGTTCTCATCGAATATATCAGTTTGGGCGATAGTCCCGATCGTCAACATTTTTTAAGAATTATTGAAATAATCTAACAGCACCTCATCGCGAAAAAGTGCGCGGTGCCGATCTTTTTCGAAGTTCCGACGACAGTTTCGGTGGGTTCTGAGATAGTTCTCATCGAATATATCAGTTTGGGCGATGGTTCCGATTGTCAACATTATTTCAGAATTATTAAAATAATCTAAGAGCACCTCATCGCGAAAAAGTGCGCGGCGCCGATGTTTTTCGAAGTTTCGACGACAGTTCCGGTGAGTTCTGAGATAGTTCTCATCGAATATATCAGTTTGGGCGATAGTTCCGATTGTCAACATTTTTTAAGAATTATTGAAATAATCTAACAGCACCTCATCGCGAAAAAGTGCGCAGTGCCGATCTTTTTCGAAGTTCCGACGACAGTTACGGTAGGTTCTGATATAGTTCTCATCGAATATATCAGTTTGGGCGATGGTTCCGATTGTCAACATTTTTTCAGAATCAATAAAATAATCTAACAGCACCACATAGCGAAAAAGTGCGCGGCGCCGATGTTTTTCGAAGTTCCGACGACAGTTACGGTGGGTTCTGAGATCGTTCTCATCGAATATATCAGTTTGGGCGATGGTTCCGATTGTCAACATTTTTTCAGACTCAATAAAATAATCTAACAGCACCTCATCGCGAAAAAGTGCGCGGCGCCGATGTTTTTCGAAGTTCCGACGACAGTTCCGGTGAGTTCTGAGATAGTTCTCATCGAATATATCAGTTTGGGCGATAGTTCCGATTGTCAACATTCTTTAAAAATCATTGAAATAATCTTACAGCACCTCATCGCCAAAAAGTGCGCGGCGCCGATCTTTTTCGAAGTTCCGACGACAGTTTCGGTGCGTTCTGAGATAGTTCTCTTTGAATTTATCAGTTTGGGCGATAGTTCCGATCGTCAACATTTTTTCAGAATTATTGAAATGATCTAACAGCACCTCATCGCGAAGAAGTGCGCGGCGACGATGTTTTTCGAAGTTACGACGACAGTTCCGGAGAGTTCTGAGATAGTTCTCATCGAATATATCAGTTTGGGCGATAGTCCCGATTGTCAACATTTTTTGAAAATCATTGAAATAATCTTACAGCACCTCATCGCCAAAAAGTGCGCGGCGCCGATCTTTTTCGAAGTTCCGACGACAGTTTTGGTGCGTTCTGAGATAGTTCTCTTTGAATTCATCAGTTTGGGCGATAGTTCCGATCGTGAACATTTTTTCAGAATTATTTAAATAATCTAATAGCACCTCATCGCGAAAGAGTGCGCGGTGCCGATCTTTTTCGAAGTTCCGACGACAGTTCCGGTGAGTTCTGAGATAGTTCTCATCGAATATATCAGTTCAGGCGATGGTTCCGATTGTCAACATTTTTTCAGAATTATTGAAATAATCTAAGAGCACCTCATCGCGAAAAAGTGCGCGGCGCCGATGTTTTTCGAAGTTCCGACGACAGTTCCGGTGAGTTCTGAGATGGTTCTCATCGAATATATCAGTTTGGGCGATAGTTCCGATTGTCAACATTATTTCAGAATTATTAAAATAATCTAAGAGCACCTCATCGCGAAAAAGTGCGCGGCGCCGATGTTTTTCGAAGTTCCGACGACAGTTCCGGTGAGTTCTGAAATAGTTCTCATCGAATATATCAGTTTGGGCGATAGTTCCGATTGTCAACATTTTTTAAAAATCATTGAAATAATCTTACAGCACCTCATCGCCAAAAAGTGCGCGGCGCCGATCTTTCTCGAAGTTCCGACGACAGTTTCGGTGCGTTCTGAGATAGTTCTCATCGAATTTATCAGTCTGGGCGATAGTTCCGATCGTCAACATTTTTTTAGAATTATTGGAATAATCTAACAGCACCTCATCGCGAAAAAGTGCGCGGTGCCGATCTTTTTCGAAGTTCCGACGACAGTTTCGGTGAGTTCTGGGATGGTTTTCATCGAATTCATCAGTTTGGGCGATAGTTCCGATCGTGAACATTTTTTCAGAATTATTGAAATAATCTAAGAGCACCTCATCGCGAAAAAGTGCGCGGCGCCGATCTTTCTCGAAGTTCCGACGACAGTTCCGGTGAGTTCTGAGATAGTTCTCATCGAATATATCAGTTTCGGCGATAGTTCCGATCGTCAACATTTTTTAAGAATTATTGAAATAATCTAACAGCACCTCATCGCGAAAAAGTGCGCGGCGCCGATCTTTATCGAAGTTCCGACGACAGTTCCGGTGAGTTCTGGGATAGTTCTCATCAAATATATCAGTTTGGGCGATAGTTCCGACCGTCAACATTTTTTAAGAATAATTGAAATATTCTAACAGCACCTCATCGCGAAAAAGTGCGCGGCGCCGAACTTTTTCGAAGTTCCGACGACAGTTCCGGTGGGTTCTAAAATAGTTCTTATCGAATATATCAGTTTGGGCGATGGTTCCGATTGTCAACATTTTTTCAGAATCATTGAAATAATCTAAGAGCACCTCATCGCGAAAAAGTGCGCGGCGCCGATCTTTCTCGGAGTTCCGACGACAGTTCCGGTGAGTTCCGAGATAGTTCTCACCGAATATATCAGTTTGGGCGATAGTCCCGATCGTCAACATTTTTTAAGAATTATTGAAATAATCTAACAGCACCTCATCGCGAAAAAGTGCGCGGTGCCGATCTTTTTCGAAGTTCCGACGACAGTTTCGGTGGGTTCTGAGATAGTTCTCATCGAATATATCAGTTTAGGCGATGGTTCCGATTGTCAACATTATTTCAGAATTATTAAAATAATCTAAGAGCACCTCATCGCGAAAAAGTGCGCGGCGCCGATGTTTTTCGAAGTTCCGACGACAGTTCCGGTGAGTTCTGAAATAGTTCTCATCGAATATATCAGTTTGGGCGATAGTTCCGATTGTCAACATTTTTTAAAAATCATTGAAATAATCTTACAGCACCTCATCGCCAAAAAGTGCGCGGCGCCGATCTTTTTCGAAGTTCCGACGACAGTTTCGGTGCGTTCTGAGATAGTTCTCATCGAATTTATCAGTCTGGGCGATAGTTCCGATCGTCAACATTTTTTCAGAATTATTGGAATAATCTAACAGCACCTCATCGCGAAAAAGTGCGCGGTGCCGATCTTTTTCGAAGTTCCGACGACAGTTCCGGTGAGTTCTGGGATGGTTTTCATCGAATTCATCAGTTTGGGCGATAGTTCCGATCGTGAACATTTTTTCAGAATTATTGAAATAATCTAAGAGCACCTCATCGCGAAAAAGTGCGCGGCGCCGATCTTTCTCGAAGTTCCGACGACAGTTCCGGTGAGTTCTGAGATAGTTCTCATCGAATATATCAGTTTCGGCGATAGTTCCGATCGTCAACATTTTTTAAAAATTATTGAAATAATCTAACAGCACCTCATCGCGAAAAAGTGCGCGGCGCCGATCTTTATCGAAGTTCCGACGACAGTTCCGGTGAGTTCTGAGATAGTTCCCATTGAATATATCAGTTTGGGCGATAGTTCCGATCGTCAACATTTTTTAAGAATTATTGAAATAATCTAACAGCACCTCATCGCGAAAAAGTGCGCAGTGCCGATCTTTGTCGAAGTTCCGACGACAGTTCCGGTTGGTTCTGAGATAGTTCTCATCGAATATATCAGTTTGGGCGATAGTCCCGATCGTCAACATTTTTTAAGAATTATTGAAATAATCTAACAGCACCTCATCGCGAAAAAGTGCGCGGTGCCGATGTTTTTCGAAGTTCCGACGACAGTTCCGGTGAGTTCTGAGATAGTTCTCATCGAATATATCAGTTTGGGCGATAGTTCCGATTGTCAACATTCTTTAAAAATCATTGAAATAATCTTACAGCACCTCATCGCCAAAAAGTGCGCGGCGCCGATCTTTTTCGAAGTTCCGACGACAGTTTCGGTGCGTTCTGAGATAGTTCTCTTTGAATTTATCAGTTTGGGCGATAGTTCCGATCGTCAACATTTTTTCAGAATTATTGAAATGATCTAACAGCACCTCATCGCGAAAAAGTGCGCGGCGACGATGTTTTTCGAAGTTACGACGACAGTTCCGGAGAGTTCTGAGATAGTTCTCATCGAATATATCAGTTTGGGCGATAGTCCCGATTGTCAACATTTTTTGAAAATCATTGAAATAATCTTACAGCACCTCATCGCCAAAAAGTGCGCGGCGCCGATCTTTTTCGAAGTTCCGACGACAATTCCGGTGAGTTCTGGGATAGTTCTCATCAAATATATCAGTTTGGGCGATAGTTCCGACCGTCAACATTTTTTAAGAATAATTGAAATATTCTAACAGCAACTCATCGCGAAAAAGTGCGCGGCGCCGAACTTTTTCGAAGTTCCGACGACAGTTTCGGTGGGTTCTAAAATAGTTCTTATCGAATATATCAGTTTGGGCGATGGTTCCGATTGTCAACATTTTTTCAGAATCATTGAAATAATCTAAGAGCACCTCATCGCGAAAAAGTGCGCGGCGCCGATCTTTTTCGAAGTTCCGACGACAGTTCCGGTGAGTTCCGAGATAGTTCTCACCGAATATATCAGTTTGGGCGATAGTCCCGATCGTCAACATTTTTTAGGAATTATTGAAATAATCTAACAGCACCTCATCGCGAAAAAGTGCGCGGTGCCGATCTTTTTCGAAGTTCCGACGACAGTTTCGGTGGGTTCTGAGATAGTTCTCATCGAATATATCAGTTTGGGCGATGGTTCCGATTGTCAACATTATTTCAGAATTATTAAAATAATCTAAGAGCACCTCATCGCGAAAAAGTGCGCGGCGCCGATGTTTTTCGAAGTTCCGACGATAGTTCCGGTGAGTTCTGAAATAGTTCTCATCGAATATATCAGTTTGGGCGATAGTTCCGATTGTGAACATTTTTTAAAAATCATTGAAATAATCTTACAGCACCTCATCGCCAAAAAGTGCGCGGCGCCGATCTTTTTCGAAGTTCCGACGACAGTTTCGGTGCGTTCTGAGATAGTTCTCATCGAATTTATCAGTCTGGGCGATAGTTCCGATCGTCAACATTTTTTCAGAATTATTGGAATAATCTAACAGCACCTCATCGCGAAAAAGTGCGCGGTGCCGATCTTTTTCGAAGTTCCGACGACAGTTCCGGTGAGTTCTGGGATGGTTTCCATCGAATTCATCAGTTTGGGCGATAGTTCCGATCGTGAACATTTTTTCAGAATTATTGAAATAATCTAAGAGCACCTCATCGCGAAAAAGTGCGCGGCGCCGATCTTGCTCGAAGTTCCGACGACAGTTCCGGTGAGTTCTGAGATAGTTTTCATCGAATATATCAGTTTCGGCGAAAGTTCCGATCGTCAACATTTTTTAAGAATTATTGAAATAATCTAACAGCACCTCATCGCGAAAAAGTGCGCGGCGCCGATGTTTTTCGAAGTTCCGACGACAGTTCCGGTGAGTTCTGAGATGGTTCTCATCGAATATATCAGTTTGGGCGATAGTTCCGATTGTCAACATTTTTTAAGAATCATTGAAATAATCTTACAGCACCTCATCGCCAAAAAGTGCGCGGCGCCGGGCTTTTTCGAAGTTCCGACGACAGTTCCGGTGAGTTCTGGGATAGTTCTCATCGAATATATCAGTTTGGGCGATAGTTCCGACCGTCAACATTTTTTAAGAATAATCGAAATATTCTAACAGCACCTCATCGCGAAAAAGTGCGCGGTGCCGATCTTTTTCGAAGTTCCGACGACAGTTTCGGTGGGTTCTGAGATAGTTCTCATCGAATATATCAGTTTGGGCGATGGTTCCGATTGTCAACATTATTTCAGAATTATTAAAATAATCTAAGAGCACCTCATCGCGAAAAAGTGCGCGGCGCCGATGTTTTTCGAAGTTTCGACGACAGTTCCGGTGAGTTCTGAGATAGTTCTCATCGAATATATCAGTTTGGACGATAGTTCCGATTGTCAACATTCTTTAAGAATTATTGAAATAATCTAACAGCACCTCATCGCGAAAAAGTGCGCAGTGCCGATCTTTTTCGAAGTTCCGACGACAGTTACGGTAGGTTCTGATATAGTTCTCATCGAATATATCAGTTTGGGCGATGGTTCCGATTGTCAACATTTTTTCAGAATCAATAAAATAATCTAACAGCACCTCATAGCGAAAAAGTGCGCGGCGCCGATGTTTTTCGAAGTTCCGACTACAGTTCCGGTAAGTTCTGAGATAGTTCTCATCGAATATATCAGTTTGGGCGATGGTTCCGATTGTCAACATTTTTTGAGAATCATTGAAATAATCTTACAGCACCTCATCGCCAAAAAGTGCGCGGCGCCGATGTTTTTCGGAGTTCCAACGACAGTTCCCGTGCGTTCTGAGATGGTTCTCATCGAATTCATCGGCTTGGGCGATAGTTCCGATCGTCAACGTTTTTTCAGATTCATTAAAATATTCTAACAGCACCTCATCGCGGAAAAGTGCGCGGTGCCGATCTTTTTCGAAGTTCCGACGACAGTTACGGTGGGTTCTGAGATCGTTCTCATCGAATATATCAGTTTGGGCGATGGTTCCGATTGTCAACATTTTTTCAGAATCAATAAAATAATCTAACAGCACCTCATCGCGAAAAAGTGCGCGGCGCCGATGTTTTTCGAAGTTCCGACGACAGTTCCGGTGAGTTCTGAGATAGTTCTCATCGAATATATCAGTTTGGGCGATAGTTCCGATTGACAACATTTTTTAAAAATCATTGAAATAATCTTACAGCACCTCATCGCCAAAAAGTGCGCGGCGCCGATCTTTTTCGAAGTTCCGACGACAGTTTCGGTGCGTTCTGAGATAGTTCTCTTTGAATTTATCAGTTTGGGCGATAGTTCCGATCGTCAACATTTTTTCAGAATTATTGAAATAATCTAACAGCACCTCATCGCGAAAAAGTGCGCGGCGCCGATGTTTTTCGAAGTTACGACGACAGTTCCGGAGAGTTCTGAGATAGTTCTCATCGAATATATCAGTTTGGGCGATAGTCCCGATTGTCAACATTTTTTGAAAATCATTGAAATAATCTTACAGCACCTCATCGCCAAAAAGTAAGCGGCGCCGATCTTTTTCGAAGTTCCGACGACAATTCCGGTGAGTTCTGGGATAGTTCTCATCAAATATATCAGTTTGGGCGATAGTTCCGACCGTCAACATTTTTTAAGAATAATTGAAATATTCTAACAGCACCTCATCGCGAAAAAGTGCGCGGCGCCGAACTTTTTCGAAGTTCCGACGACAGTTCCGGTGGGTTCTAAAATAGTTCTTATCGAATATATCAGTTTGGGCGATGGTTCCGATTGTCAACATTTTTTCAGAATCATTGAAATAATCTAAGAGCACCTCATCGCGAAAAAGTGCGCGGCGCCGATCTTTTTCGAAGTTCCGACGACAGTTCCGGTGAGTTCCGAGATAGTTCTCACCGAATATATCAGTTTGGGCGATAGTCCCGATCGTCAACATTTTTTAAGAATTATTGAAATAATCTAACAGCACCTCATCGCGAAAAAGTGCGCGGTGCCGATCTTTTTCGAAGTTCCGACGACAGTTTCGGTGGGTTCTGAGATAGTTCTCATCGAATATATCAGTTTGGGCGATGGTTCCGATTGTCAACATTATTTCAGAATTATTAAAATAATCTAAGAGCACCTCATCGCGAAAAAGTGCGCGGCGCCGATGTTTTTCGAAGTTCCGACGACAGTTCCGGTGAGTTCTGAAATAGTTCTCATCGAATATATCAGTTTGGGCGATAGTTCCGATTGTGAACATTTTTTAAAAATCATTGAAATAATCTTACAGCACCTCATCGCCAAAAAGTGCGCGGCGCCGATCTTTTTCGAAGTTTCGACGACAGTTTCGGTGCGTTCTGAGATAGTTCTCATCGAATTTATCAGTCTGGGCGATAGTTCCGATCGTCAACATTTTTTCAGAATTATTGGAATAATCTAACAGCACCTCATCGCGAAAAAGTGCGCGGTGCCGATCTTTTTCGAAGTTCCGACGACAGTTCCGGTGAGTTCTGGGATGGTTTTCATCGAATTCATTAGTTTGGGCGATAGTTCCGATCGTGAACATTTTTTCAGAATTATTGAAATAATCTAAGAGCACCTCATCGCGAAAAAGTGCGCGGCGCCGATCTTTCTCGAAGTTCCGACGACAGTTCCGGTGAGTTCTGAGATAGTTCTCATCGAATATATCAGTTTCGGCGAAAGTTCCGATCGTCAACATTTTTTAAGAATTATTGAAATAATCTAACAGCACCTCATCGCGAAAAAGTGCGCGGCGCCGATGTTTTTCGAAGTTCCGACGACAGTTCCGGTGAGTTCTGAGATGGTTCTCATCGAATATATCAGTTTGGGCGATAGTTCCGATTGTCAACATTTTTTAAGAATCATTGAAATAATCTTACAGCACCTCATCGCCAAAAAGTGCGCGGCGCCGATCTTTTTCGAAGTTCCGACGACAGTTCCGGTGAGTTCTGGGATAGTTCTCATTAAATATATCAGTTTGGGCGATAGTTCCGACCGTCAACATTTTTTAAGAATAATCGAAATATTCTAACAGCACCTCATCGCGAAAAAGTGCGCGGCGCCGAACTTTTTCGAAGTTCCGACGACAGTTTCGGTAGGTTCTGAAATAGTTCTCATCGAATATATCAGTTTGGGCGATAGTTCCGATTGTCAACATTTTTTCAGAATCATTGAAATAATCTAAGAGCACCTCATCGCGAAAAAGTGCGCAGCGCCGATGTTTTTCGAAGTTCCGACGACAGTTCCGGTGAGTTCTGAAATAGTTCTCATCGAATATATCAGTTTGGGCGATAGTTCCGATTGTCAACATTTTTTAAAAATCATTGAAATAATCTTACAGCACCTCATCGCCAAAAAGTGCGCGGCGCCGATCTTTTTCGATGTTCCGACGACAGTTTCGGTGCGTTCTGAGATAGTTCTCATCGAATTTATCAGTCTGGGCGATAGTTCCGATCGTCAACATTTTTTCAGAATTATTGGAATAATCTAACAGCACCTCATCGCGGAAAAGTGCGCGGTGCCGATCTTTTTCGAAGTTCCGACGACAGTTCCGGTGAGTTCTGAGATGGTTTTCATCGAATTCATCAGTTTGGGCGATAGTTCCTATCGTGAACATTCTTTCAGAATTATTTAAATAATCTACTAGCACCTCATCGCGAAAGAGTGCGCGGTGCCGATCTTTTTCGAAGTTCCGACCACAGTTCCGGTGAGTTCTGAGATAGTTCTCATCGAATATATCAGTTTGGGCGATAGTTCCGATCGTCAACATTTTTTAAGAATTATTGAAATAATCTAACAGCACCTCATCGCGAAAAAGTGCGCAGTGCCGATCTTTTTCGAAGTTCCGACGACAGTGACGGTAGGTTCTGAGATAGTTCTCATCGAATATATCAGTTTGGGCGATGGTTCCGATTGTCAACATTTTTTCAGAATCAATAAAATAATCTAACAGCACCTCATAGCGAAAAAGTGCGCGGCGCCGATGTTTTTCGAAGTTCCGACGACAGTTCCGGTAAGTTCTGAGATAGTTCTCATCGAATATATTAGTTTGGGCGATAGTTCCGATTGTCAACATTTTTTGAGAATCATTGAAATAATCATACAGCACCTCATCGCCAAAAAGTGCGCGGCGCCGATCTTTTTCGGAGTTCCGACGACAGTTTCCGTGCGTTCTGAGATGGTTCTCATCGAATTCATCGGCTTGGGCGATAGTTCCGATCGTCAACATTTTTTCGGATTTATTGAAATATTCTAACAGCACCTCATCGCGGAAAAGTGCGCGGTGCCGATCTTTTTCGAAGTTCCGACGACAGTTACGGTGGGTTCTGAGATCGTTCTCATCGAATATATCAGTTTGGGCGATGGTTCCGATTGTCAACATTTTTTCAGAATCAATAAAATAATCTAACAGCACCTCATCGCGAAAAAGTGCGCGGCGCCGATGTTTTTCGAAGTTCCGACGACAGTTCCGGTGAGTTCTGAGATAGTTCTCATCGAATATATCAGTTTGGGCGATAGTTCCGATTGTCAACATTTTTTAAAAATCATTGAAATAATCTTACAGCACCTCATCGCCAAAAAGTGCGCGGCGCCGATCTTTTTCGGAGTTCCGACGACAGTTTCGGTGCGTTCTGAGATAGTTCTCTTCGAATTTATCAGTTTGGGCGATAGTTCCGATCGTCAACATTTTTTCAGAATTATTGAAATAATCTAACAGCACCTCATCGCGAAAAAGTGCGCGGTGCCGATCTTTTTCGAAGTTCCGACGACAGTTCCGGTTGGTTCTGAGATAGTTCTCATCGAATATATCAGTTTGGGCGATGGTTCCGATTGTCAACATTCTTTCAGAATCAATAAAATAATCTAACAGCACCTCATCGCGAAAAAGTGCGCGGCGCCGATGTTTTTCGAAGTTCCGACGACAGTTCCGGAGAGTTCTGAGATAGTTCTCATCGAATATATCAGTTTGGGCGATAGTTCCGATTGTCAACATTTTTTAAAAACCATTGAAATAATCTTACAGCACCTCATCGCCAAAAAGTGCGCGGCGCCGATCTTTTTCGAAGTTCCGACGACAGTTTCGGTGCGTTCTGAGATAGTTCTGTTCGAATTTATCAGTTTGGGCGATAGTTCCGATCGTCAACATTTTTTCAGAATCATTGAAATAATCTCACAGCACCTCATCGCGAAAAAGTGCGCGGTGCCGATCTTTTTCGAAGTTCCGACGATAGTTCCAGTGAGTTCTGAGATGGTTCCTATCGAATTCATCAGTTTGGGCCATAGTTCCGATCGTGAACATTCTTTCAGAATTATTTAAATAATCTAATAGCACCTCATCGCGAAAGAGTGCGCGGTGCCGATCTTTTTCGAAGTTCCGACGACAGTTCCGGTGAGTTCTGAGATAGTTCTCATCGAATATATCAGTTCAGGCGATGGTTCCGATTGTCAACATTTTTTCAGAATTATTGAAATAATCTCACAGCACCTCATCGCGAAAAAGTGCGCGGTGCCGATCTTTTTCGAAGTTCCGACGACAGTTATGGTGAGTTCTGAGATGGTTCCTATCGAATTCATCAGTTTGGGCGAAGGTTCCGATCGTGAACATTTTTTCAGAATTATTTAAATAATCTTACAGCACCTCATCGCCAAAAAGTGCGCGGCGCCGATCTTTTTCGAAGTTCCGACGACAGTTTCGGTGCGTTCTGAGATAGTTCTCATCGAATTTATCAGTCTGGGCGATAGTTCCGATCGTCAACATTTTTTCAGAATTATTGGAATAATCTAACAGCACCTCATCGCGGAAAAGTGCGCGGTGCCGATCTTTTTCGAAGTTCCGACGACAGTTCCGGTGAGTTCTGAGATGGTTTTCATCGAATTCATCAGTTTGGGCGATAGTTCCTATCGTGAACATTCTTTCAGAATTATTTAAATAATCTAATAGCACCTCATCGCGAAAGAGTGCGCGGTGCCGATCTTTTTCGAAGTTCCGACCACAGTTCCGGTGAGTTCTGAGATAGTTCTCATCGAATATATCAGTTTGGGCGATAGTTCCGATCGTCAACATTTTTTAAGAATTATTGAAATAATCTAACAGCACCTCATCGCGAAAAAGTGCGCAGTGCCGATCTTTTTCGAAGTTCCGACGACAGTGACGGTAGGTTCTGAGATAGTTCTCATCGAATATATCAGTTTGGGCGATGGTTCCGATTGTCAACATTTTTTCAGAATCAATAAAATAATCTAACAGCACCTCATAGCGAAAAAGTGCGCGGCGCCGATGTTTTTCGAAGTTCCGACGACAGTTCCGGTAAGTTCTGAGATAGTTCTCATCGAATATATTAGTTTGGGCGATAGTTCCGATTGTCAACATTTTTTGAGAATCATTGAAATAATCATACAGCACCTCATCGCCAAAAAGTGCGCGGCGCCGATCTTTTTCGGCGTTCCGACGACAGTTTCCGTGCGTTCTGAGATGGTTCTCATCGAATTCATCGGCTTGGGCGATAGTTCCGATCGTCAACATTTTTTCGGATTTATTGAAATATTCTAACAGCACCTCATCGCGGAAAAGTGCGCGGTGCCGATCTTTTTCGAAGTTCCGACGACAGTTACGGTGGGTTCTGAGATCGTTCTCATCGAATATATCAGTTTGGGCGATGGTTCCGATTGTCAACATTTTTTCAGAATCAATAAAATAATCTAACAGCACCTCATCGCGAAAAAGTGCGCGGCGCCGATGTTTTTCGAAGTTCCGACGACAGTTCCGGTGAGTTCTGAGATAGTTCTCATCGAATATATCAGTTTGGGCGATAGTTCCGATTGTCAACATTTTTTAAAAATCATTGAAATAATCTTACAGCACCTCATCGCCAAAAAGTGCGCGGCGCCGATCTTTTTCGGAGTTCCGACGACAGTTTCGGTGCGTTCTGAGATAGTTCTCTTTGAATTTATCAGTTTGGGCGATAGTTCCGATCGTCAACATTTTTTCAGAATTATTGAAATAATCTAACAGCACCTCATCGCGAAAAAGTGCGCGGTGCCGATCTTTTTCGAAGTTCCGACGACAGTTCCGGTTGGTTCTGAGATAGTTCTCATCGAATATATCAGTTTGGGCGATGGTTCCGATTGTCAACATTCTTTCAGAATCAATAAAATAATCTAACAGCACCTCATCGCGAAAAAGTGCGCGGCGCCGATGTTTTTCGAAGTTCCGACGACAGTTCCGGAGAGTTCTGAGATAGTTCTCATCGAATATATCAGTTTGGGCGATAGTTCCGATTGTCAACATTTTTTAAAAACCATTGAAATAATCTTACAGCACCTCATCGCCAAAAAGTGCGCGGCGCCGATCTTTTTCGAAGTTCCGACGACAGTTTCGGTGCGTTCTGAGATAGTTCTGTTCGAATTTATCAGTTTGGGCGATAGTTCCGATCGTCAACATTTTTTCAGAATCATTGAAATAATCTCACAGCACCTCATCGCGAAAAAGTGCGCGGTGCCGATCTTTTTCGAAGTTCCGACGATAGTTCCAGTGAGTTCTGAGATGGTTCCTATCGAATTCATCAGTTTGGGCCATAGTTCCGATCGTGAACATTCTTTCAGAATTATTTAAATAATCTAATAGCACCTCATCGCGAAAGAGTGCGCGGTGCCGATCTTTTTCGAAGTTCCGACGACAGTTCCGGTGAGTTCTGAGATAGTTCTCATCGAATATATCAGTTCAGGCGATGGTTCCGATTGTCAACATTTTTTCAGAATTATTGAAATAATCTCACAGCACCTCATCGCGAAAAAGTGCGCGGTGCCGATCTTTTTCGAAGTTCCGACGACAGTTATGGTGAGTTCTGAGATGGTTCCTATCGAATTCATCAGTTTGGGCGAAGGTTCCGATCGTGAACATTTTTTCAGAATTATTTAAATAATCTAATAGCACCTCATCGCGAAAAAGTGCGCGGTGCCGATCTTTTTCGAAGTTCCGACGAGAGATCCGGTGAGTTCTGAGATAGTTCTCATCGAATATATCAGTTCAGGCGATGGTTGCGATTGTCAACATTTTTTCAGAATTATTGAAATAATCTAAGAGCACCTCATCGCGAAAAAGTGCGCGGCGCCGATGTTTTTCGAAGTTCCGACGACAGTTCCGGTGATTTCTGAGATGGTTCTCATCGGATATATCAGTTTGGGCGATAGTTCCGATTGTCAACATTTTTTAAGAATCATTGAAATAATCTTACAGCACCTCATCGCCAAAAAGTGCGCGGCGCCGATCTTTTTCGAAGTTCCGACGACAGTTCCGGTGAGTTCTGGGATAGTTCTCATCAAATATATCAGTTTGGGCGATAGTTCCGACCGTCAACATTTTTTAAGAATAATTGAAATATTCTAACAGCACCTCATCGCGAAAAAGTGCGCGGCGCCGAACTTTTTCGAAGTTCCGACGACAGTTCCGGTGGGTTCTAAAATAGTTCTTATCGAATATATCAGTTTGGGCGATGGTTCCGATTGTCAACATACTTTCAGAATCATTGAAATAATCTAAGAGCACCTCATCGCGAAAAAGTGCGCGGCGCCGATCTTTCTCGAAGTTCCGACGACAGTTCCGGTGAGTTCTGAGATAGTTCTCATCGAATATATCAGTTTCGGCGATAGTTCCGATCGTCAACATTTTTTAAGAATTATTGAAATAATCTAACAGCACCTCATCGCGAAAAAGTGCGCGACGCCGATCTTTATCGAAGTTCCGACGACAGTTCCGGTGAGTTCTGAGATAGTTCTTATTGAATATATCAGTTTGGGCGATAGTTCCGATCGTCAACATTTTTTAAGAATTATTGAAATAATCTAACAGCACCTCATCGCGAAAAAGTGCGCAGTGCCGATCTTTGTCGAAGTTCCGACGACAGTTCCGGTCGGTTCTGAGATAGTTCTCATCGAATATATCAGTTTGGGCGATAGTCCCGATCGTCAACATTTTTTAAGAATTATTGAAATAATCTAACAGCACCTCATCGCGAAAAAGTGCGCGGTGCCGATCTTTTTCGAAGTTCCGACGACAGTTTCGGTGGGTTCTGAGATAGTTCTCATCGAATATATCAGTTTCGGCGATGGTTCCGATTGTCAACATTATTTCAGAATTATTAAAATAATCTAAGAGCACCTCATCGCGAAAAAGTGCGCAGTGCCGATCTTTTTCGAAGTTCCGACGACAGTTACGGTAGGTTCTGAGATAGTTCTCATCGAATATATCAGTTTGGGCGATGGTTCCGATTGTCAACATTTTTTCAGAATCAATAAAATAATCTAACAGCACCTCATAGCGAAAGAGTGCGCGGCGCCGATGTTTTTCGAAGTTCCGACTACAGTTCCGGTAAGTTCTGAGATAGTTCTCATCGAATATATCAGTTTGGGCGATAGTTCCGATTGTCAACATTTTTTGAGAATCATTGAAATAATCTTACAGCACCTCATCGCCAAAAAGTGCGCGTCGCCGATCTTTTTCGGAGTTCCGACGACAGTTCCCGTGCGTTCTGAGATGGTTCTCATCGAATTCATCGGCTTGGGCGATAGTTCCGATCGTCAACATTTTTTCAGATTCATTAAAATATTCTAACAGCACCTCATCGCCGAAAAGTGCGCGTTGTCGATCTTTTTCGAAGTTCCGACGACAGTTAAGGTGGGTTCTGAGATCGTTCTCATCGAATATATCAGTTTGGGCGATGGTTCCGATTGTCAACATTTTTTCAGAATCAATAAAATAATCTAACAGCACCTCATCGCGAAAAAGTGCGCGGCGCCGATGTTTTTCGAAGTTCCGACGACAGTTCCGGTGAGTTCTGAGATAGTTCCCATCGAATATATCAGTTTGGGCGATAGTTCCGATTGTCAACATTTTTTAAAAATCATTGAAATAATCTTACAGCACCTCATCGCCAAAAAGTGCGCGGCGCCGATCTTTTTCGAAGTTCCGACGACAGTTCCGGTGCGTTCTGAGATAGTTCTCTTTGAATTTATCAGTTTGGGCGATAGTTCCGATCGTCAACATTTTTTCAGAATTATTGAAATAATCTAACAGCACCTCATCGCGAAGAAGTGCGCGGTGCCGATCTTTTTCGAAGTTCCGACGACAGTTCCGGTTGGTTCTGAGATAGTTCTCATCGAATATATCAGTTTGGGCGATGGTTCCGATTGTCAACATTTTTTCAGAATCAATAAAATAATCTAACAGCACCTCATCGCGAAAAAGTGCGCGGCGCCGATGTTTTTCGAAGTTACGACGACAGTTCCGGAGAGTTCTGAGATAGTTCTCATCGAATATATCAGTTTGGGCGATAGTTCCGATTGTCAACATTTTTTAAAAATCATTGAAATAATCTCACAGCACCTCATCGCCAAAAAGTGCGCGGCGCCGATCTTTTTCGAAGTTCCGACCACAGTTTCGGTGCGTTCTGAGATAGTTCTCTTTGAATTCATCAGTTTGGGCGATAGTTCCGATCGTGAACATTTTTTCAGAATTATTTAAATAATCTAATAGCACCTGATCGCGAAAGAGTGCGCGGTGCCGATCTTTTTCGAAGTTCCGACGACAGTTCCGGTGAGTTCTGAGATAGTTCTCATCGAATATATCAGTTCAGGCGATGGTTCCGATTGTCAACATTTTTTCAGAATTATTGAAATAATCTAAGACCACCTCATCGCGAAAAAGTGCGCGGCGCCGATGTTTTCCGAAGTTCCGACGACAGTTCCGGTGAGTTCTGAGATGGTTCTCATCGAATATATCAGTTTGGGCGATAGTTCCGATTGTCAACATTTTTTAAGAATCATTGAAATAATCTTACAGCACCTCATCGCCAAAAAGTGCGCGGCGCCGATCTTTTTCGAAGTTCCGACGACAATTCCGGTGAGTTCTGGGATAGTTCTCATCAAATATATCAGTTTGGGCGATAGTTCCGACCGTCAACATTTTTTAAGAATAATTGAAATATTCTAACAGCACCTCATCGCGAAAAAGTGCGCGGCGCCGAACTTTTTCGAAGTTCCGACGACAGTTCCGGTGGGTTCTAAAATAGTTCTTATCGAATATATCAGTTTGGGCGATGGTTCCGATTGTCAACATTTTTTCAGAATCATTGAAATAATCTAAGAGCACCTCATCGCGAAAAAGTGCGCGGCGCCGATCTTTTTCGAAGTTCCGACGACAGTTCCGGTGAGTTCCGAGATAGTTCTCACCGAATATATCAGTTTGGGCGATAGTCCCGATCGTCAACATTTTTTAAGAATTATTGAAATAATCTAACAGCACCTCATCGCGAAAAAGTGCGCGGTGCCGATCTTTTTCGAAGTTCCGACGACAGTTTCGGTGGGTTCTGAGATAGTTCTCATCGAATATATCAGTTTGGGCGATGGTTGCGATTGTCAACATTATTTCAGAATTATTAAAATAATCTAAGAGCACCTCATCGCGAAAAAGTGCGCGGCGCCGATGTTTTTCGAAGTTCCGACGACAGTTCCGGTGAGTTCTGAAATAGTTCTCATCGAATATATCAGTTTGGGCGATAGTTCCGATTGTCAACATTTTTTAAAAATCATTGAAATAATCTTACAGCACCTCATCGCCAAAAAGTGCGCGGCGCCGATCTTTTTCGA
Source organism: Tenthredo livida (assembly GCA_963992785.1). Lineage (NCBI taxonomy): Eukaryota > Metazoa > Arthropoda > Insecta > Hymenoptera > Tenthredinidae > Tenthredo > Tenthredo livida. Next base: position 5,703,083 of record OZ023069.1, on the reverse strand, counting down.
AGTTCCGACGACAGTTTCGGTGCGTTCTGAGATAGTTCTCATCGAATTTATCAGTCTGGGCGATAGTTCCGATCGTCAACATTTTTTCAGAATTATTGGAATAATCTAACAGCACCTCATCGCGAAAAAGTGCGCGGTGCCGATCTTTTTCGAAGTTCCGACGACAGTTCCGGTGAGTTCTGGGATGGTTTTCATCGAATTCATCAGTTTGGGCGATAGTTCCGATCGTGAACATTTTTTCGGAATTATTGAAATAATCTAAGAGCACCTCATCGCGAAAAAGTGCGCGGCGCCGATCTTTCTCGAAGTTCCGACGACAGTTCCGGTGAGTTCTGAAATAGTTCTCATCGAATATATCAGTTTCGGCGATAGTTCCGATCGTCAACATTTTTTAAGAATTATTGAAATAATCTAACAGCACCTCATCGCGAAAAAGTGCGCGGCGCCGATGTTTTTCGAAGTTCCGACGACAGTTCCGGTGAGTTCTGAGATGGTTCTCATCGAATATATCAGTTTGGGCGATAGTTCCGATTGTCAACATTTTTTAAAAATCATTGAAATAATCTTACAGCACCTCATCGCCAAAAAGTGCGCGGCGCCGATGTTTTTCGAAGTTCCGACGACAGTTTCGGTGCGTTCTGAGATAGTTCTCATCGAATTTATCAGTCTGGGCGATAGTTCCGATCGTGAACATTTTTTCAGAATTATTGGAATAATCTAACAGCACCTCATCGCGGAAAAGTGCGCGGTGCCGATCTTTTTCGAAGTTCCGACGACAGTTCCGGTGAGTTCTGAGATGAATTTCATCGAATTCATCAGTTTGGGCGATAGTTCCGATCGTGAACATTCTTTCAGAATTATTTAAATAATCTAATAGCACCTCATCGCGAAAAAGTGCGCGGTGCCGATCTTTTTCGAAGTTCCGACCACAGTTCCGGTGAGTTCTGAGATAGTTCTCATCGAATATATCAGTTTGGGCGATAGTTCCGATCGTCAACATTTTTTGAGAATTATTGAAATAATCTAACAGCACCTCATCGCGAAAAAGTGCGCAGTGCCGATCTTTTTCGAAGTTCCGACGACAGTGACGGTAGGTTCTGAGATAGTTCTCATCGAATATATCAGTTTGGGCGATGGTTCCGATTGTCAACATTTTTTCAGAATCAATAAAATAATCTAACAGCACCTCATAGCGAAAAAGTGCGCGGCGCCGATGTTTTTCGAAGTTCCGACGACAGTTCCGGTAAGTTCTGAGATAGTTCTCATCGAATATATCAGTTTGGGCGATAGTTCCGATTGTCAACATTTTTTGAGAATCATTGAAATAATCATACAGCACCTCATCGCCAAAAAGTGCGCGGCGCCGATCTTTTTCGGAGTTCCGACGACAGTTTCCGTGCGTTCTGAGATGGTTCTCATCGAATTCATCGGCTTGGGCGATAGTTCCGATCGTCAACATTTTTTCGGATTCATTGAAATATTCTAACAGCACCTCATCGCGGAAAAGTGCGCGGTGCCGATCTTTTTCGAAGTTCCGACGACAGTTACGGTGGGTTCTGAGATCGTTCTCATCGAATATATCAGTTTGGGCGATGGTTCCGATTGTCAACATTTTTTCAGAATCAATAAAATAATCTAACAGCACCTCATCGCGAAAAAGTGCGCGGCGCCGATGTTTTTCGAAGTTCCGACGACAGTTCCGGTGAGTTCTGAGATAGTTTTCATCGAATATATCAGTTTGGGCGATAGTTCCGATTGTCAACATTTTTTAAAAATCATTGAAATAATCTTACAGCACCTCATCGCCAAAAAGTGCGCGGCGCCGATCTTTTTCGAAGTTCCGACGACAGTTTCGCTGCGTTCTGAGATAGTTCTCTTTGAATTTATCAGTTTGGGCGATAGTTCCGATCGTCAACATTTTTTCAGAATTATTGAAATAATCTAACAGCACCTCATCGCGAAAAAGTGCGCGGTGCCGATCTTTTTCGAAGTTCCGACGACAGTTCCGGTTGGTTCTGAGATAGTTCTCATCGAATATATCAGTTTGGGCGATGGTTCCGATTGTCAACATTCTTTCAGAATCAATAAAATAATCTAACAGCACCTCATCGCGAAAAAGTGCGCGGCGCCGATGTTTTTCGAAGTTCCGACGACAGTTCCGGAGAGTTCTGAGATAGTTCTCATCGAATATATCAGTTTGGGCGATAGTTCCGATTGTCAACATTTTTTAAAAACCATTGAAATAATCTTACAGCACCTCATCGCCAAAAAGTGCGCGGCGCCGATCTTTTTCGAAGTTCCGACGACAGTTTCGGTGCGTTCTGAGATAGTTCTGTTCGAATTTATCAGTTTGGGCGATAGTTCCGATTGTCAACATTTTTTCAGAATTATTGAAATAATCTCACAGCACCTCATCGCGAAAAAGTGCGCGGTGCCGATCTTTTTCGAAGTTCCGACGATAGTTCCAGTGAGTTCTGAGATGGTTCCTATCGAATTCATCAGTTTGGGCCATAGTTCCGATCGTGAACATTCTTTCAGAATTATTTAAATAATCTAATAGCACCTCATCGCGAAAGAGTGCGCGGTGCCGATCTTTTTCGAAGTTCCGACGACAGTTCCGGTGAGTTCTGAGATAGTTCTCATCGAATATATCAGTTCAGGCGATGGTTCCGATTGTCAACATTTTTTCAGAATTATTGAAATAATCTAAGAGCACCTTATTTATTTATTTGGAGATAGGCTCAACAGGCGAACCCAGTGAGGGCACAAGTAAAACAATCAAGAGCAAATACAAAACATACATGAGTAAACTAAGATTAATTACAGAAGAGCTTACGAACTAGGTTGCATAGATACTAGGTTATAGCGAGGATTAGGCTAAATAAAACTTAGCACGAACTAAGGCGAGAAAAGCCGCGGGGCTAAGAGAGCCGGGATCGCAAGACTGAGGGAGGTCATTGAAGAGACTGCACATCATTCGCACGGGGGAGCGAAGTCCAATATTACCTCGCACGCGGCTGAGGTGGAAGGCCACATTATGGCGGGCCGCGGGCCTAGGAACGCAGAATGCAAGGCACCCAAGAAGGTCCGGGCAGTCAACGCGACCGGTGAGAAGATTGAATAAGAATGAGATAGAGGCAACATCGCGCCTAGCAGACAGGGGCGGAATCCCGAACCTTGCACATAAAGCACCACCATCACAACCACGCGCAGGATAGACGGAGTCAGCTCTAAACGCGAGGTATTTCAGAAACCTACGCTGAACGCTTTCAATCATTTTAGTGCCACGGACGAGCACGGGGCACCAGACGATCGAGCCATATTCGAGCCATATTCGAACTCATCGCGAAAAAGTGCGCGGCGCCGATGTTTTTCGAAGTTCCGACGACAGTTCCGGTGAGTTCTGAGATGGTTCTCATCGAATATATCAGTTTGGGCGATAGTTCCGATTGTCAACATTTTTTAAGAATCATTGAAATAATCTTACAGCACCTCATCGCCAAAAAGTGCGCGGCGCCGATCTTTTTCGAAGTTCCGACGACAGTTCCGGTGAGTTCTGGGATAGTTCTCATCAAATATATCAGTTTGGGCGATAGTTTCGACCGTCAACATTTTTTAAGAATAATTGAAATATTCTAACAGCACCTCATCGCGAAAAAGTGCGCGGCGCCGAACTTTTTCGAAGTTCCGACGACAGTTCCGGTGGGTTCTAAAATAGTTCTTATCGAATATATCAGTTTGGGCGATGGTTCCGATTGTCAACATTTTTTCAGAATCATTGAAATAATCTTACAGCACCTCATCGCCAAAAAGTGCGCGGCGCCGATCTTTTTCGAAGTTCCGACGACAGTTTCGGTGCGTTCTGAGATAGTTCTGTTTGAATTTATCAGTTTGGGCGATAGTTCCGATCGTCAACATTTTTTCAGAATTATTGAAATAATCTCACAGCACCTCATCGCGAAAAAGTGCGCGGTGCCGATCTTTTTCGAAGTTCCGACGACAGTTCCGGTGAGTTCTGAGATGGTTCCTATCGAATTCATCAGTTTGGGCGATAGTTCCGACCGTCAACATTTTTTAAGAATAATTGAAATATTCTAACAGCACCTCATCGCGAAAAAGTGCGCGGCGCCGAACTTTTTCGAAGTTCCGACGACAGTTCCGGTGGGTTCTAAAATAGTTCTTATCGAATATATCAGTTTGGGCGATGGTTCCGATTGTCAACATTTTTTCAGAATCATTGAAATAATCTAAGAGCACCTCATCGCGAAAAAGTGCGCGGCGCCGATCTTTCTCGAAGTTCCGACGACAGTTCCGGTGAGTTCTGAGATAGTTCTCATCGAATATATCAGTTTCGGCGATAGTTCCGATCGTCAACATTTTTTAAGAATTATTGAAATAATCTAACAGCACCTCATCGCGAAAAAGTGCGCGGCGCCGATCTTTATCGAAGTTCCGACGACAGTTCCGGTGAGTTCTAAAATAGTTCTTATCGAATATATCAGTTTGGGCGATGGTTCCGATTGTCAACATTTTTTCAGAATCATTGAAATAATCTTACAGCACCTCATCGCCAAAAAGTGCGCGGCGCCGATCTTTTTCGAAGTTCCGACGACAGTTTCGGTGCGTTCTGAGATAGTTCTGTTTGAATTTATCAGTTTGGGCGATAGTTCCGATCGTCAACATTTTTTCAGAATTATTGAAATAATCTTACAGCACCTCATCGCCAAAAAGTGCGCGGCGCCGATCTTTTTCGAAGTTCCGACGACAGTTCCGGTGAGTTCTGAGATGGTTCCTATCGAATTCATCAGTTTGGGCGATAGTTCCGATCGTGAACATTTTTTCGGAATTATTTAAATAATCTAATAGCACCTCATCGCGAAAAAGTGCGCGGTGCCGATCTTTTTCGAAGTTCCGACGAGAGATCCGGTGAGTTCTGAGATAGTTCTAATCGAATATATCAGTTCAGGCGATGGTTGCGATTGTCAACATTTTTTCAGAATTATTGAAATAATCTAAGAGCACCTCATCGCGAAAAAGTGCGCGGCGCCGATGTTTTTCGAAGTTCCGACGACAGTTCCGGTGAGTTCTGAGATGGTTCTCATCGAATATATCAGTTTGGGCGATAGTTCCGATTGTCAACATTTTTTAAGAATCATTGAAATAATCTTACAGCACCTCATCGCCAAAAAGTGCGCGGCGCCGATCTTTTTCGAAGTTCCGACGACAGTTCCGGTGAGTTCTGGGATAGTTCTCATCAAATATATCAGTTTGGGCGATAGTTCCGACCGTCAACATTTTTTAAGAATAATTGAAATATTCTAACAGCACCTCATCGCGAAAAAGTGCGCGGCGCCGAACTTTTTCGAAGTTCCGACGACAGTTCCGGTGGGTTCTAAAATAGTTCTTATCGAATATATCAGTTTGGGCGATGGTTCCGATTGTCAACATTTTTTCAGAATCATTGAAATAATCTAAGAGCACCTCATCGCGAAAAAGTGCGCGGCGCCGATCTTTCTCGAAGTTCCGACGACAGTTCCGGTGAGTTCTGAGATAGTTCTCATCGAATATATCAGTTTCGGCGATAGTTCCGATCGTCAACATTTTTTAAGAATTATTGAAATAATCTAACAGCACCTCATCGCGAAAAAGTGCGCGGCGCCGATATTTATCGAAGTTCCGACGACAGTTCCGGTAAGTTCTGAGATAGTTCTCATCGAATATATCAGTTTGGGCGATAGTCCCGATCGTCAACATTTTTTAAGAATTATTGAAATAATCTAACAGCACCTCATCGCGAAAAAGTGCGCGGTGCCGATCTTTTTCGAAGTTCCGACGACAGTTTCGGTGGGTTCTGAGATAGTTCTCATCGAATATATCAGTTTGGGCGATGGTTCCGATTGTCAACATTATTTCAGAATTATTAAAATAATCTAAGAGCACCTCATCGCAAAAAAGTGCGCGGCGCCGATGTTTTTCGAAGTTTCGACGACAGTTCCGGTGAGTTCTGAAATAGTTCTCATCGAATATATCAGTTTAGGCGATAGTTCCGATTGTCAACATGTTTTAAGAATTATTGAAATAATCTAACAGCACCTCATCGCGAAAAAGTGCGCAGTGCCGATCTTTTTCGAAGTTCCGACGACAGTTACGGTAGGTTCTGAGATAGTTCTCATCGAATATATCAGTTTGGGCGATGGTTCCGATTGTCAACATTTTTTCAGAATCAATAAAATAATCTAACAGCACCTCATAGCGAAAAAGTGCGCGGCGCCGATGTTTTTCGAAGTTCCGACTACAGTTCCGGTAAGTTCTGAGATAGTTCTCATCGAATATATCAGTTTGGGCGATAGTTCCGATTGTCAACATTTTTTGAGAATCATTGAAATAATCTTACAGCACCTCATCGCCAAAAAGTGCGCGGCGCCGATCTTTTTCGGAGTTCCGACGACAGTTCCCGTGCGTTCTGAGATGGTTCTCATCGAATTCATCGGCTTGGGCGATAGTTCCGATCGTCAACATTTTTTCAGATTCATTAAAATATTCTAACAGCACCTCATCGCGGAAAAGTGCGCGGTGCCGATCTTTTTCGAAGTTCCGACGACAGTTACGGTGGGTTCTGAGATCGTTCTCATCGAATATATCAGTTTGGGCGATGGTTCCGATTGTCAACATTATTTCAGAATCATTAAAATAATCTAAGAGCACCTCATCGCGAAAAAGTGCGCGGCGCCGATGTTTTTCGAAGTTTCGACTACAGTTCCGGTGAGTTCTGAAATAGTTCTCATCGAATATATCAGTTTAGGCGATAGTTCCGATTGTCAACATTTTTTAAGAATTATTGAAATAATCTAACAGCACCTCATCATGAAAAAGTGCGCAGTGCCGATCTTTTTCGAAGTTCCGACGACAGTTACGGTAGGTTCTGAGATAGTTCTCATCGAATATATCAGTTTGGGCGATGGTTCCGATTGTCAACATTTTTTCAGAATCAATAAAATAATCTAACAGCACCTCATAGCGAAAAAGTGCGCGGCGCCGATGTTTTTCGAAGTTCCGACTACAGTTCCGGTAAGTTCTGAGATAGTTCTCATCGAATATATCAGTTTGGGCGATAGTTCCGATTGTCAACATTTTTTGAGAATCATTGAAATAATCTTACAGCACCTCATCGCCAAAAAGTGCGCGGCGCCGATCTTTTTCGGAGTTCCGACGACAGTTCCCGTGCGTTCTGAGATGGTTCTCATCGAATTCATCGGCTTGGGCGATAGTTCCGATCGTCAACATTTTTTCAGATTCATTAAAATATTCTAACAGCACCTCATCGCGGAAAAGTGCGCGGTGCCGATCTTTTTCGAAGTTCCGACGACAGTTACGGTGGGTTCTGAGATCGTTCTCATCGAATATATCAGTTTGGGCGATGGTTCCGATTGTCAACATTTTTTCAGAATCAATAAAATAATCTAACAGCACCTCATCGCGAAAAAGTGCGCGGCGCCTATGTTTTTCGAAGTTCCGACGACAGTTCCGGTGAGTTCTGAGATAGTTCCCATCGAATATATCAGTTTGGGCGATAGTTCCGATTGTCAACATTTTTTAAAAATCATTGAAATAATCTTACAGCACCTCATCGCCAAAAAGTGCGCGGCGCCGATCTTTTTCGAAGTTCCGACGACAGTTTCGGTGCGTTCTGAGATAGTTCTCTTTGAATTTATCAGTTTGGGCGATAGTTACGATCGTCAACATTTTTTCAGAATTATTGAAATAATCTAACAGCACCTCATCGCGAAGAAGTGCGCGGTGCCGATCTTTTTCGAAGTTCCGACGACAGTTCCGGTTGGTTCTGAGATAGTTCTCATCGAATATATCAGTTTGGGCGATGGTTCCGATTGTCAACATTTTTTCAGAATCAATAAAATAATCTAACAGCACCTCATCGCGAAAAAGTGCGCGGCGCCGATGTTTTTCGAAGTTACGACGACAGTTCCGGAGAGTTCTGAGATAGTTCTCATCGAATATATCAGTTTGGGCGATAGTTCCGATTGTCAACATTTTTTAAAAATCATTGAAATAATCTCACAGCACCTCATCGCCAAAAAGTACGCGGCGCCGATCTTTTTCGAAGTTCCGACGACAGTTTCGGTGCGTTCTGAAATAGTTCTCTTTGAATTCATCAGTTTGGGCGATAGTTCCGATCGTGAACATTTTTTCAGAATTATTTAAATAATCTAATAGCACCTGATCGCGAAAGAGTGCGCGGTGCCGATCTTTTTCGAAGTTCCGACGACAGTTCCGGTGAGTTCTGAGATAGTTCTCATCGAATATATCAGTTCAGGCGATGGTTCCGATTGTCAACATTTTTTCAGAATTATTGAAATAATCTAAGAGCACCTCATCGCGAAAAAGTGCGCGGCGCCGATGTTTTTCGAAGTTCCGACGACAGTTCCGGTGAGTTCTGAGATGGTTCTCATCGAATATATCAGTTTGGGCGATAGTTCCGATTGTCAACATTTTTTAAGAATCATTGAAATAATCTTACAGCACCTCATCGCCAAAAAGTGCGCGGCGCCGATCTTTTTCGAAGTTCCGACGACAATTCCGGTGAGTTCTGGGATAGTTCTCATCAAATATATCAGTTTGGGCGATAGTTCCGACCGTCAACATTTTTTAAGAATAATTGAAATATTCTAACAGCACCTCATCGCGAAAAAGTGCGCGGCGCCGAACTTTTTCGAAGTTCCGACGACAGTTCCTGTGGGTTCTAAAATAGTTCTTATCGAATATATCGGTTTGGGCGATGGTTCCGATTGTCAACATTTTTTCAGAATCATTGAAATAATCTAAGAGCACCTCATCGCGAAAAAGTGCGCGGCGCCGATCTTTTTCGAAGTTCCGACGACAGTTCCGGTGAGTTCCGAGATAGTTCTCACCGAATATATTAGTTTGGGCGATAGTCCCGATCGTCAACATTTTTTAAGAATTATTGAAACAATCTAACAGCACCTCATCGCGAAAAAGTGCGCGGTGCCGATCTTTTTCGAAGTTCCGACGACAGTTTCGGTGGGTTCTGAAATAGTTCTCATCGAATATATCAGTTTGGGCGATGGTTCCGATTGTCAACATTATTTCAGAATTATTAAAATAATCTAAGAGCACCTCATCGCGAAAAAGTGCGCGGCACCGATGTTTTTCGAAGTTCCGACGACAGTTCCGGTGAGTTCTGAAATAGTTCTCATCAAATATATCAGTTTGGGCGATAGTTCCGATTGTCAACATTTTTTAAAAATCATTGAAATAATCTTACAGCACCTCATCGCCAAAAAGTGCGCGGCGCCGATCTTTTTCGAAGTTCCGACGACAGTTTCGGTGCGTTCTGAGATAGTTCTCATCGAATTTATCAGTCTGGGCGATAGTTCCGATCGTCAACATTTTTTCAGAATTATTGGAATAATCTAACAGCACCTCATCGCGAAAAAGTGCGCGGTGCCGATCTTTTTCGAAGTTCCGACGACAGTTCCGGTGAGTTCTGGGATGGTTTTCATCGAATTCATCAGTTTGGGCGATAGTTCCGATCGTGAACATTTTTTCAGAATTATTGAAATAATCTAAGAGCACCTCATCGCGAAAAAGTGCGCGGCGCCGATCTTTCTCGAAGTTCCGACGACAGTTCCGGTGAGTTCTGAGATAGTTCTCATCGAATATATCAGTTTCGGCGATAGTTCCGATCGTCAACATTTTTTAAGAATTATTGAAATAATCTAACAGCACCTCATCGCGAAAAAGTGCGCGGCGCCGAACTTTTTCGAAGTTCCGACGACAGTTCCGGTGGGTTCTAAAATAGTTCTTATCGAATATATCAGTTTGGGCGATGGTTCCGATTGTCAACATTTTTTCAGAATCAATAAAATAATCTAACAGCACCTCATAGCGAAAAAGTGCGCGGCGCCGATGTTTTTCGAAGTTCCGACTACAGTTCCGGTAAGTTCTGAGATAGTTCTCATCGAATATATCAGTTTGGGCGATGGTTCCGATTGTCAACATTTTTTGAGAATCATTGAAATAATCTTACAGCACCTCATCGCCAAAAAGTGCGCGGCGCCGATCTTTTTCGGAGTTCCAACGACAGTTCCCGTGCGTTCTGAGATGGTTCTCATCGAATTCATCGGCTTGGGCGATAGTTCCGATCGTCAACGTTTTTTCAGATTCATTAAAATATTCTAACAGCACCTCATCGCGGAAAAGTGCGCGGTGCCGATCTTTTTCGAAGTTCCGACGACAGTTACGGTGGGTTCTGAGATCGTTCTCATCGAATATATCAGTTTGGGCGATGGTTCCGATTGTCAACATTTTTTCAGAATCAATAAAATAATCTAACAGCACCTCATCGCGAAAAAGTGCGCGGCGCCGATGTTTTTCGAAGTTCCGACGACAGTTCCGGTGAGTTCCGAGATAGTTCTCATCGAATATATCAGTTTGGGCGATAGTTCCGATTGTCAACATTTTTTAAAAATCATTGAAATAATCTTACAGCACCTCATCGCCAAAAAGTGCGCGGCGCCGATCTTTTTCGAAGTTCCGACGACAGTTTCGGTGCGTTCTGAGATAGTTCTCTTTGAATTCATCAGTTTCGGCGATAGTTCCGATCGTCAACATTTTTTCAGAATTATTGAAATAATCTAACAGCACCTCATCGCGAAAAAGTGCGCGGCGCCGATGTTTTTCGAAGTTACGACGACAGTTCCGGAGAGTTCTGAGATAGTTCTCATCGAATATATCAGTTTGGGCGATAGTCCCGATTGTCAACATTTTTTGAAAATCATTGAAATAATCTTACAGCACCTCATCGCCAAAAAGTGCGCGGCGCCGATCTTTTTCGAAGTTCCGACGACAATTCCGGTGAGTTCTGGGATAGTTCTCACCGAATATATCAGTTTGGGCGATAGTCCCGATCGTCAACATTTTTTAAGAATTATTGAAATAATCTAACAGCACCTCATCGCGAAAAAGTGCGCGGTGCCGATCTTTTTCGAAGTTCCGACGACAGTTTCGGTGGGTTCTGAGATAGTTCTCATCGAATATATCAGTTTGGGCGATGGTTCCGATTGTCAACATTATTTCAGAATTATTAAAATAATCTAAGAGCACCTCATCGCGAAAAAGTGCGCGGCGCCGATGTTTTTCGAAGTTCCGACGACAGTTCCGGTGAGTTCTGAAATAGTTCTCATCAAATATATCAGTTTGGGCGATAGTTCCGATTGTCAACATTTTTTAAAAATCATTGAAATAATCTTACAGCACCTCATCGCCAAAAAGTGCGCGGCGCCGATCTTTTTCGAAGTTCCGACGACAGTTTCGGTGCGTTCTGAGATAGTTCTCATCGAATTTATCAGTCTGGGCGATAGTTCCGATCGTCAACATTTTTTCAGAATTATTGGAATAATCTAACAGCACCTCATCGCGAAAAAGTGCGCGGTGCCGATCTTTTTCGAAGTTCCGACGACAGTTCCGGTGAGTTCTGGGATGGTTTTCATCGAATTCATCAGTTTGGGCGATAGTTCCGATCGTGAACATTTTTTCAGAATTATTGAAATAATCTAAGAGCACCTCATCGCGAAAAAGTGCGCGGCGCCGATCTTTCTCGAAGTTCCGACGACAGTTCCGGTGAGTTCTGAGATAGTTCTCATCGAATATATCAGTTTCGGCGAAAGTTTCGATCGTCAACATTTTTTAAGAATTATTGAAATAATCTAACAGCACCTCATCGCGAGAAAGTGCGCGGCGCCGATGTTTTTCGAAGTTCCGACGACAGTTCCGGTGAGTTCTGAGATGGTTCTCATCGAATATATCAGTTTGGGCGATAGTTCCGACCGTCAACATTTTTTAAGAATAATCGAAATATTCTAACAGCACCTCATCGCGAAAAAGTGCGCGGCGCCGAACTTTTTCGAAGTTCCGACGACAGTTTCGGTGGGTTCTGAAATAGTTCTTATCGAATATATCAGTTTGGGCGATAGTTCCGATTGTCAACATTTTTTCAGAATCATTGAAATAATCTAAGAGCACCTCATCGCGGAAAAGTGCGCGGTGCCGATCTTTTTCGAAGTTCCGACGACAGTTCCGGTGAGTTCTGGGATGGTTTTCATCGAATTCATCAGTTTGGGCGATAGTTCCGATCGTGAACATTTTTTCAGAATTATTGAAATAATCTAAGAGCACCTCATCGCGAAAAAGTGCGCGGCGCCGATCTTTCTCGAAGTTCCGACGACAGTTCCGGTGAGTTCTGAGATAGTTCTCATCGAATATATCAGTTTCGGCGATAGTTCCGATCGTCAACATTTTTTAAGAATTATTGAAATAATCTAACAGCACCTCATCGCGAAAAAGTGCGCGGCGCCGATGTTTTTCGAAGTTCCGACGACAGTTCCGGTGAGTTCTGAGATGGTTCTCATCGAATATATCAGTTTGGGCGATAGTTCCGATTGTCAACATTTTTTAAGAATCATTGAAATAATCTTACAGCACCTCATCGCCAAAAAGTGCGCGGCGCCGATCTTTTTCGAAGTTCCGACGACAGTTCCGGTGAGTTCTGGGATAGTTCTCATCAAATATATCAGTTTGGGCGATAGTTCCGACCGTCAACATTTTTTAAGAATAATCGAAATATTCTAACAGCACCTCATCGCGAAAAAGTGCGCGGCGCCGAACTTTTTCGAAGTTCCGACGACAGTTTCGGTGGGTTCTGAAATAGTTCTTATCGAATATATCAGTTTGGGCGATAGTTCCGATTGTCAACATTTTTTCAGAATCATTGAAATAATCTAAGAGCACCTCATCGCGGAAAAGTGCGCGGTGCCGATCTTTTTCGAAGTTCCGACGACAGTTCCGGTGAGTTCTGGGATGGTTTTCATCGAATTCATCAGTTTGGGCGATAGTTCGGATCGTGAACATTTTTTCAGAATTATTTAAATAATCTAAGAGCACCTCATCGCGAAAAAGTGCGCGGCGCCGATCTTTCTCGAAGTTCCGACGACAGTTCCGGTGAGTTCTGAGATAGTTCTCATCGAATATATCAGTTTCGGCGATAGTTCCGATCGTCAACATTTTTTAAGAATTATTGAAATAATCTAACAGCACCTCATCGCGAAAAAGTGCGCGGCGCCGATGTTTTTCGAAGTTCCGACGACAGTTCCGGTGAGTTCTGAGATGGTTCTCATCGAATATATCAGTTTGGGCGATAGTTCCGATTGTCAACATTTTTTAAGAATCATTGAAATAATCTTACAGCACCTCATCGCCAAAAAGTGCGCGGCGCCGATCTTTTTCGAAGTTCCGACGACAGTTCCGGTGAGTTCTGGGATAGTTCTCATCAAATATATCAGTTTGGGCGATAGTTCCGACCGTCAACATTTTTTAAGAATAATCGAAATATTCTAACAGCACCTCATCGCGAAAAAGTGCGCGGCGCCGAACTTTTTCGAAGTTCCGACGACAGTTTCGGTGGGTTCTGAAATAGTTCTTATCGAATATATCAGTTTGGGCGATAGTTCCGATTGTCAACATTTTTTCAGAATCATTGAAATAATCTAAGAGCACCTCATCGCGAAAAAGTGCGCGGCGCCGATGTTTTTCGAAGTTCCGACGACAGTTCCGGTGAGTTCTGAAATAGTTCTCATCGAATATATCAGTTTGGGCGATAGTTCCGATTCTCAACATTTTTTAAAAATCATTGAAATAATCTTACAGCACCTCATCGCCAAAAAGTGCGCGGCGCCGATCTTTTTCGAAGTTCCGACGACAGTTTCGGTGCGTTCTGAGATAGTTCTCATCGAATTTATCAGTCTGGGCGATAGTTCCGATCGTGAACATTTTTTCAGAATTATTGGAATAATCTAACAGCACCTCATCGCGGAAAAGTGCGCGGTGCCGATCTTTTTCGAAGTTCCGACGACAGTTCCGGTGAGTTCTGAGATGGTTTTCATCGAATTCATCAGTTTGGGCGATAGTTCCGATCGTGAACATTTTTTCAGAATTATTTAAATAATCTAATAGCACCTCATCGCGAAAAAGTGCGCGGTGCCGATCTTTTTCGAAGTTCCGACCACAGTTCCGGTGAGTTCTGAGATAGTTCTCATCGAATATATCAGTTTGGGCGATAGTTCCGATCGTCAACATTTTTTAAGAATTATTGAAATAATCTAACAGCACCTCATCGCGAAAAAGTGCGCAGTGCCGATCTTTTTCGAAGTTCCGACGACAGTGACGGTAGGTTCTGAGATAGTTCTCATCGAATATATCAGTTTGGGCGATGGTTCCGATTGTCAACATTTTTTCAGAATCAATAAAATAATCTAACAGCACCTCATAGCGAAAAAGTGCGCGGCGCCGATGTTTTTCGAAGTTCCGACGACAGTTCCGGTAAGTTCTGAGATAGTTCTCATCGAATATATCAGTTTCGGCGATAGTTCCGATTGTCAACATTTTTTGAGAATCATTGAAATAATCATACAGCACCTCATCGCCAAAAAGTGCGCGGCGCCGATCTTTTTCGGAGTTCCGACGACAGTTTCCGTGCGTTCTGAGATGGTTCTCATCGAATTCATCGGCTTGGGCGATAGTTCCGATCGTCAACATTTTTTCGGATTCATTGAAATATTCTAACAGCACCTCATCGCGGAAAAGTGCGCGGTGCCGATCTTTTTCGAAGTTCCGACGACAGTTACGGTGGGTTCTGAGATCGTTCTCATCGAATATATCAGTTTGGGCGATGGTTCCGATTGTCAACATTTTTTCAGAATCAATAAAATAATCTAACAGCACCTCATCGCGAAAAAGTGCGCGGCGCCGATGTTTTTCGAAGTTCCGACGACAGTTCCGGTGAGTTCTGAGATAGTTCTCATCGAATATATCAGTTTGGGCGATACTTCCGATTGTCAACATTTTTTAAAAATCATTGAAATAATCTTACAGCACCTCATCGCCAAAAAGTGCGCGGCGCCGATCTTTTTCGAAGTTCCGACGACAGTTTCGGTGCGTTCTGAGATAGTTCTCTTTGAATTTATCAGTTTGGGCGATAGTTCCGATCGTCAACATTTTTTCAGAATTATTGAAATAATCTAACAGCACCTCATCGCGAAAAAGTGCGCGGTGCCGATCTTTTTCGAAGTTCCGACGACAGTTCCGGTTGGTTCTGAGATAGTTCTCATCGAATATATCAGTTTGGGCGATGGTTCCGATTGTCAACATTTTTTAAGAATTATTGAAATAATCTAACAGCACCTCATCGCGAAAAAGTGCGCAGTGCCGATCTTTTTCGAAGTTCCGACGACAGTTACGGTGGGGTCTGAGATAGTTCTCATTGAATATATCAGTTTGGGCGATGGTTCCGATTGTCAACATTTTTTCAGAATCGATAAAATAATCTAACAGCACCTCATTGCGAAAAAGTGGGCGGCGCCGATGTTTTTCGAAGTTCCGACGACAGTTCCGGTGAGTTTTGAGATAGTTCTCATCGAATATATCAGTTTGGGCGATAGTTCTGATCGTCAACATTTTTTAAGAATTATTGAAATAATCTAACAGCACCTCATCGCGAAAAAGTGCGCAGTGCCGATCTTTTTCGAAGTTCCGACGACAGTTACGGTGGGGTCTGAGATAGTTCTCATTGAATATATCAGTTTGGGCGATGGTTCCGATTGTCAACATTTTTTCAGAATCAATAAAATAATCTAACAGCACCTCATTGCGAAAAAGTGGGCGGCGCCGATGTTTTTCGAAGTTCCGACGACAGTTCCGGTGAGTTCTGAGATAGTTCTCATCGAATATATCAGTTTGAGCGATAGTTCCGATTGTCAACATTTTTTAAGAATCATTGAAATAATCTTACAGCACCTCATCGCCAAAAAGTGCGCGGCGCCGATCTTTTTCGGAGTTTCGACGACAGTTCCCGTGCGTTCTGAGATAGTTCTCATCGAATTCATCGGCTTGGGCGATAGTTCCGATCGTCAACATTTTTTCAGAATTATTGAAATAATCTAACAGCACCTCATCGCGAAAAAGTGCGCGGCGCCGATGTTTTTCGAAGTTCCGACGACAGTTCCGGTGAGTTCTGAGATGGTTCTCATCGAATATATCAGTTTGGGCGATGGTTCCGATTGTCAACATTTTTTAAGAATCATTGAAATAATCTTACAGCACCTCATCGCCAAAAAGTGCGCGGCGCCGATCTTTTTCGAAGTTCCGACGACAGTTCCGGTGAGTTCTGAGATAGTTCTCATCGAATATATCAGTTTGCGCGATAGTACCGATCGTCAACATTTTTGAAGAATTATTGAAATAATCTAACAGCACCTCGTCGCGAAAAAGTGCGCGGCGCCGATGTTTTTCGAAGTTCCGACGACAGTTCCGGTGAGTTCTGAGATAGTTCTGATCGAATATATCAGTTTGGGCGATAGTTCCGATCGTCAACATTTTTTAAAAATCATTGAAATAATCTTACAGCACCTCATCGCCAAAAAGTGCGCGGCGCCGATCTTTTTCGAAGTTCCGACGACAGTTTCGGTGCGTTCTGAGATAGTTCTCATCGAATATATCAGTTTGGGCGATAGTTCCGATTGTCAACATTTTTGAAAAATCATTGAAATAATCTTACAGCACCTCATCGCCAAAAAGTGCGCGGCGCCGATCTTTTTCGAAGTTCCGACGACAGTTTCGCTGCGTTCTGAGATAGTTCTCTTCGAATTCATCAGTTTGGGCGATAGTTCCGATCGTCAACATTTTTTCAGAATTATTGAAATAATCTAACAGCACCTCATCGCGAAAAAGTGCGCGGTGCCGATCTTTTTCGAAGTTCCGACGACAGTTCCGGTGAGTTCTGAGATGGTTCTCATCGAATTCATCAGTTTGGGCGATAGTTCCGATCGTGAACATTTTTTCAGAATTATTCAAATAATCTAATAGCACCTCATCGCGAAAAAGTGCGCAGTGCCGATCTTTTTCGAAGTTCCGACGACAGTTCCGGTGAGTTCTGAGATAGTTCTCATCGAATATATCAGTTCAGGCGATGGTTCCAATTGTCAACATTTTTTCAGAATTATTGAAATAATCTTACAGCACCTCATCGCCAAAAAGTGCGCGGCGCCGATCTTTTTCGAAGTTCCGACGACAGTTCCGGTGAGTTCTGAGATAGTTCTCATCGAATTCATCGGCTTGGGCGATAGTTCCGATCGTCAACATTTTTTCAGAATTATTTAAATAATGTAATAGCACCTCATCGCGAAAGAGTGCGTGGCGCCGATGTTTTTCGAAGTTCCGACGACAGTTCCGGTGAGTTCTGAGATAGTTTTCATCGAATATATCAGTTTGGGCGATGATTCCGATTGTCAACATTTTTTTAGAGTCATTGCAATAATCTAACAGCACCTCATCGCGAAAAAGTGCGCAGTGCCGATGTTTTCGAAGTTCCGACGACAGTTCCAGTGAGTTCTGAGATGGTTCTCATTGAATTCATCAGTTTGGGCGATAGTTCCGATCGTCAACATTTTTTCAGAATCATTTAAATAATCTAATAGCACCTTATCGCGAAAAAGTGCGCGGTGCCGATCTTTTTCGAAGTTCCGACGACAGTTCCGGTGAGTTCTGAGATAGTTCTCATCGAATATATCAGTTCAGGCGATGGTTCCGATTGTCAACATTTTTTCAGAATTATTAAAATAATCTAAGAGCACCTCATCGCGAAAAAGTGCGCGGCGCCGATGTTTTTCGAAGTTCCGACGACAGTTCCGGTGAGTTCTGAGATGGTTCTCATCGAATATATCAGTTTGGGCGATGGTTCCGATTGTCAACATTTTTTAAGAATCATTGAAATAATCTTACAGCACCTCATCGCCAAAAAGTGCGCGGCGCCGATCTTTTTCGAAGTTCCGACGACAGTTCCGGTGAGTTCTGGGATAGTTCTCATCGAATATATCAGTTTGCGCGATAGTTCCGATCGTCAACATTTTTGAAGAATTATTGAAATAATCTAACAGCACCTCGTCGCGAAAAAGTGCGCGGCGCCGATGTTTTTCGAAGTTCCGACGACAGTTCCGGTGAGTTCTGAGATAGTTCTGATCGAATATATCAGTTTGGGTGATAGTTCCGATTGTCAACATTTTTTAAGAATCATTGAAATAATCTTACAGCACCTCATCGCCAAAAAGTGCGCGGCGCCGATCTTTTTCGGAGTTCCGACGACAGTTCCCGTGCGTTCTGAGATGGTTCTCATCGAATTCATCGGCTTGGGCGATAGTTCTGATCGTCAACATTTTTTCAGAATCATTGAAATAATCTTACAGCACCTCATCGCCAAAAAGTGCGCGGTGCCGATCTTTTTCGAAGTTTCGACGACAGTTCCGGTGAGTTCTGAGATGGTTCTCATCGAATATATCAGTTTGGGCGATAGTTCCGATTGTCAACATTTTTTAAGAATCATTGAAATAATCTTACAGCACCTCATCGCCAAAAAGTGCGCGGTGCCGATCTTTTTCGAAGTTTCGACGACAGTTCCGGTGAGTTCTGAGATAGTTCTCATCGAATATATCAGTTTGGGCGATGGTTCTGATTGTCAACATTTTTTCAGAATCATTAAAATAATCTAAGAGCACCTCATCGCGAAAAAGTGCGCGGCGCCGATCTTTCTCGAAGTTCCGACGACAGTTCCGTCGAGTTCTGAGATAGTTGTCATCGAATATATCAGTTTCGGCGATAGTCCTGATCGTCAACATTTTTTCAGAATTATTGAAATAATCTGACAGCACCTCATCGCGGAAAAGTGCGCGGTGCCGATCTTTTTCGAAGTGACGACGACAGTTACGGTGAGTTCTGAGATAGTTCTCATCGAATATATCAGTTTCGGCGATAGTTCCGGTCGTCAACATTTTTTCAGAATCATGAAAAAAATCTAAGAGCACCTCATCGCGAAAAAGTGCGCGGCGCTAATCTTTTTCGAAGTTCCGACGACAGTTCCGGTGAGTTTTGAGATAGTTCTCATCGAATATATCAGTTTGGGCGATAGTTCTGATCGTCAACATTTTTTAAGAATTATTGAAATAATCTAACAGCACCTCATCGCGAAAAAGTGCGCAGTGCCGATCTTTTTCGAAGTTCCGACGACAGTTACGGTGGGGTCTGAGATAGTTCTCATTGAATATATCAGTTTGGGCGATGGTTCCGATTGTCAACATTTTTTCAGAATCAATAAAATAATCTAACAGCACCTAATTGCGAAAAAGTGGGCGGCGCCGATGTTTTTCGAAGTTCCGACGACAGTTCCGGTGAGTTCTGAGATAGTTCTCATCGAATATATCAGTTTGAGCGATAGTTCCGATTGTCAACATTTTTTAAGAATCATTGAAATAATCTTACAGCACCTCATCGCCAAAAAGTGCGCGGCGCCGATCTTTTTCGGAGTTTCGACGACAGTTCCCGTGCGTTCTGAGATAGTTCTCATCGAATTCATCGGCTTGGGCGATAGTTCCGATCGTCAACATTTTTTCAGAATTATTGAAATAATCTAACAGCACCTCATCGCGAAAAAGTGCGCGACGCCGATGTTTTTCGAAGTTCCGACGACAGTTCCGGTGAGTTCTGAGATGGTTCTCATCGAATATATCAGTTTGGGCGATGGTTCCGATTGTCAACATTTTTTAAGAATCATTGAAATAATCTTACAGCACCTCATCGCCAAAAAGTGCGCGGCGCCGATCTTTTTCGAAGTTCCGACGACAGTTCCGGTGAGTTCTGAGATAGTTCTCATCGAATATATCAGTTTGCGCGATAGTTCCGATCGTCAACATTTTTGAAGAATTATTGAAATAATCTAACAGCACCTCGTCGCGAAAAAGTGCGCGGCGCCGATGTTTTTCGAAGTTCCGACGACAGTTCCGGTGAGTTCTGAGATAGTTCTGATCGAATATATCAGTTTGGGCGATAGTTCCGATCGTCAACATTTTTTAAAAATCATTGAAATAATCTTACAGCACCTCATCGCCAAAAAGTGCGCGGCGCCGATCTTTTTCGAAGTTCCGACGACAGTTTCGGTGAGTTCTGAGATGGTTCTCATCGAATTCATCAGTTTGGGCGATAGTTCCGATCGTGAACATTTTTTCAGAATTATTTAAATAATCTAATAGCACCTCATCGCGAAAAAGTGCGCGGTGCCGATCTTTTTCGAAGTTTTGACGACAGTTCCGGTGAGTTCTGAGATAGTTCTCATCGAATATATCAGTTCAGGCGATGGTTCCAATTGTCAACATTTTTTCAGAATTATTGATATAATCTTACAGCACCTCATTGCCAAAAAGTGCGCGGCGCCGATCTTTTTCGAAGTTCCGACGACAGTTCCGGTGAGTTCTGAGATAGTTCTCATCGAATTCATCGGCTTGGGCGATAGTTCCGATCGTCAACATTTTTTCAGAATTATTTAAATAATCCAATAGCACCTCATCGCGAAAGAGTGCGCGGTGCCGATCTTTTTCGAAGTTCCGACGACAGTTCCGGTGAGTTCTGAGATGGTTCTCATCGAATTCATCAGTTTGGGCGATAGTTCCGATCGTGAACATTTTTTCAGAATTATTTAAATAATCTAATAGCACCTCATCGCGAAAAAGTGCGCGGTGCCGATCTTTTTCGAAGTTCCGACGAGAGATCCGGTGAGTTCTGAGATAGTTCTCATCGAATATATCAGTTCAGGCGATGGTTGCGATTGTCAACATTTTTTCAGAATTATTGAAATAATCTAAGAGCACCTCATCGCGAAAAAGTGCGCGGCGCCGATGTTTTTCGAAGTTCCGACGACAGTTCCGGTGAGTTC
Organism: Tenthredo livida; assembly: GCA_963992785.1. Classification (NCBI taxonomy): domain Eukaryota; kingdom Metazoa; phylum Arthropoda; class Insecta; order Hymenoptera; family Tenthredinidae; genus Tenthredo; species Tenthredo livida. The sequence goes on along the minus strand of OZ023069.1, from coordinate 5,682,238 downwards.
TGAGATGGTTCTCATCGAATATATCAGTTTGGGCGATAGTTCCGATTGTCAACATTTTTTAAGAATCATTGAAATAATCTTACAGCACCTCATCGCCAAAAAGTGCGCGGCGCCGATCTTTTTCGAAGTTCCGACGACAGTTCCGGTGAGTTCTGGGATAGTTCTCATCAAATATATCAGTTTGGGCGATAGTTCCGACCGCCAACATTTTTTAAGAATAATTGAAATATTCTAACAGCACCTCATCGCGAAAAAGTGCGCGGCGCCGAACTTTTTCGAAGTTCCGACGACAGTTCCGGTGGGTTCTAAAATAGTTCTTATCGAATATATCAGTTTGGGCGATGGTTCCGACTGTCAACATTTTTTCAGAATCATTGAAATAATCTAAGAGCACCTCATCGCGAAAAAGTGCGCGGCGCCGATCTTTCTCGAAGTTCCGACGACAGTTCCGGTGAGTTTTGAGATAGTTCTCATCGAATATATCAGTTTCGGCGATAGTTCCGATCGTCAACATTTTTTAAGAATTATTGAAATAATCTAACAGCACCTCATCGCGAAAAAGTGCGCGGCGCCGATCTTTATCGAAGTTCCGACGACAGTTCCGGTAAGTTCTGAGATAGTTCTCATCGAATATATCAGTTTGGGCGATAGTCCCGATCGTCAACATTTTTTAAGAATTATTGAAATAATCTAACAGCACCTCATCGCGAAAAAGTGCGCGGTGCCGATCTTTTTCGAAGTTCCGACGACAGTTTCGGTGGGTTCTGAGATAGTTCTCATCGAATATATCAGTTTGGGCGATGGTTCCGATTGTCAACATTATTTCAGAATTATTAAAATAATCTAAGAGCACCTCATCGCGAAAAAGTGCGCGGCGCCGATGTTTTTCGAAGTTTCGACGACAGTTCCGGTGAGTTCTGAAATAGTTCTCATCGAATATATCAGTTTAGGCGATAGTTCCGATTGTCAACATTTTTTAAGAATTATTGAAATAATCTAACAGCACCTCATCGCGAAAAAGTGCGCAGTGCCGATCTTTTTCGAAGTTCCGACGACAGTTACGGTAGGTTCTGAGATAGTTCTCATCGAATATATCAGTTTGGGCGATGGTTTCGATTGTCAACATTTTTTCAGAATCAATAAAATAATCTAACAGCACCTCATAGCGAAAAAGTGCGCGGCGCCGATGTTTTTCGAAGTTCCGACTACAGTTCCGGTAAGTTCTGAGATAGTTCTCATCGAATATATCAGTTTGGGCGATAGTTCCGACTGTCAACGTTTTTTGAGAATCATTGAAATAATCTTACAGCACCTCATCGCCAAAAAGTGCGCGGCGCCGATCTTTTTCGGAGTTCCGACGACAGTTCCCGTGCGTTCTGAGATGGTTCTCATCGAATTCATCGGCTTGGGCGATAGTTCCGATCGTCAACATTTTTTCAGATTCATTAAAATATTCTAACAGCACCTCATCGCGGAAAAGTGCGCGGTGCCGATCTTTTTCGAAGTTCCGACGACAGTTACGGTGGGTTCTGAGATCGTTCTCATCGAATATATCAGTTTGGGCGATGGTTCCGATTGTCAACATTTTTTCAGAATCAATAAAATAATCTAACAGCACCTCATCGTTAAAAAGTGCGCGGCGCCGATGTTTTTCGAAGTTCCGACGACAGTTCCGGTGAGTTCTGAGATAGTTCCCATCGAATATATCAGTTTGGGCGATAGTTCCGATTGTCAACATTTTTTAAAAATCATTGAAATAATCTTACAGCACCTCATCGCCAGAAAGTGCGCGGCGCCGATCTTTTTCGAAGTTCCGACGACAGTTTCGGTGCGTTCTGAGATAGTTCTCTTTGAATTTATCAGTTTGGGCGATAGTTACGATCGTCAACATTTTTTCAGAATTATTTAAATAATCTAATAGCACCTGATCGCGAAAGAGTGCGCGGTGCCGATCTTTTTCGAAGTTCCGACGACAGTTCCGGTGAGTTCTGAGATAGTTCTCATCGAATATATCAGTTCAGGCGATGGTTCCGATTGTCAACATTTTTTCAGAATTATTGAAATAATCTAAGAGCACCTCATCGCGAAAAAGTGCGCGGCGCCGATGTTTTTCGAAGTTCCGACGACAGTTCCGGTGAGTTCTGAGATGGTTCTCATCGAATATATCAGTTTGGGCGATAGTTCCGATTGTCAACATTTTTTAAGAATCATTGAAATAATCTTACAGCACCTCATCGCCAAAAAGTGCGCGGCGCCGATCTATTTCGAAGTTCCGACGACAATTCCGGTGAGTTCTGGGATAGTTCTCATCAAATATATCAGTTTGGGCGATAGTTCCGACCGTCAACATTTTTTAAGAATAATTGAAATATTCTAACAGCACCTCATCGCGAAAAAGTGCGCGGCGCCGAACTTTTTCGAAGTTCCGACGACAGTTCCGGTGGGTTCTAAAATAGTTCTTATCGAATATATCAGTTTGGGCGATGGTTCCGATTGTCAACATTTTTTCAGAATCATTGAAATAATCTAAGAGCACCTCATCGCGAAAAAGTGCGCGGCGCCGATCTTTTTCGAAGTTCCGACGACAGTTCCGGTGAGTTCCGAGATAGTTCTCACCGAATATATTAGTTTGGGCGATAGTCCCGATCGTCAACATTTTTTAAGAATTATTGAAACAATCTAACAGCACCTCATCGCGAAAAAGTGCGCGGTGCCGATCTTTTTCGAAGTTCCGACGACAGTTTCGGTGGGTTCTGAGATAGTTCTCATCGAATATATCAGTTTGGGCGATGGTTCCGATTGTCAACATTATTTCAGAATTATTAAAATAATCTAAGAGCACCTCATCGCGAAAAAGTGCGCGGCGCCGATGTTTTTCGAAGTTCCGACGACAGTTCCGGTGGGTTCTGAAATAGTTCTCATCGAATATATCAGTTTGGGCGATAGTTCCGATTGTCAACATTTTTTAAAAATCATTGAAATAATCTTACAGCACCTCATCGCCAAAAAGTGCGCGGCGCCGATCTTTTTCGAAGTTCCGACGACAGTTTCGGTGCGTTCTGAGATAGTTCTCATCGAATTTATCAGTCTGGGCGATAGTTCCGATCGTCAACATTTTTTCAGAATTATTGGAATAATCTAACAGCACCTCATCGCGAAAAAGTGCGCGGTGCCGATCTTTTTCGAAGTTCCGACGACAGTTCCGGTGAGTTCTGGGATGGTTTTCATCGAATTCATCAGTTTGGGCGATAGTTCCGATCGTGAACATTTTTTCAGAATTATTGAAATAATCTAAGAGCACCTCATCGCGAAAAAGTGCGCGGCGCCGATCTTTCTCGAAGTTCCGACGACAGTTCCGGTGAGTTCTGACATAGTTCTCATCGAATATATCAGTTTCGGCGATAGTTCCGATCGTCAACATTTTTTAAGAATTATTGAAATAATCTAACAGCACCTCATCGCGAAAAAGTGCGCGGCGCCGAACTTTTTCGAAGTTCCGACGACAGTTCCGGTGGGTTCTAAAATAGTTCTTATCGAATATATCAGTTTGGGCGATGGTTCCGATTGTCAACATTTTTTCAGAATCAATAAAATAATCTAACAGCACCTCATAGCGAAAAAGTGCGCGGCGCCGATGTTTTTCGAAGTTCCGACTACAGTTCCGGTAAGTTCTGAGATAGTTCTCATCGAATATATCAGTTTGGGCGATGGTTCCGATTGTCAACATTTTTTGAGAATCATTGAAATAATCTTACAGCACCTCATCGCCAAAAAGTGCGCGGCGCCGATCTTTTTCGGAGTTCCAACGACAGTTCCCGTGCGTTCTGAGATGGTTCTCATCGAATTCATCGGCTTGGGCGATAGTTCCGATCGTCAACGTTTTTTCAGATTCATTAAAATATTCTAACAGCACCTCATCGCGGAAAAGTGTGCGGTGCCGATCTTTTTCGAAGTTCCGACGACAGTTACGGTGGGTTCTGAGATCGTTCTCATCGAATATATCAGTTTGGGCGATGGTTCCGATTGTCAACATTTTTTCAGAATCAATAAAATAATCTAACAGCACCTCATCGCGAAAAAGTGCGCGGCGCCGATGTTTTTCGAAGTTCCGACGACAGTTCCGGTGAGTTCTGAGATAGTTCTCATCGAATATATCAGTTTGGGCGATAGTTCCGATTGTCAACATTTTTTAAAAATTATTGAAATAATCTTACAGCACCTCATCGCCAAAAAGTGCGCGGCGCCGATCTTTTTCGAAGTTCCGACGACAGTTTCGGTGCGTTCTGAGATAGTTCTCTTTGAATTTATCAGTTTCGGCGATAGTTCCGATCGTCAACATTTTTTCAGAATTATTGAAATAATCTAACAGCACCTCATCGCGAAAAAGTGCGCGGCGCCGATGTTTTTCGAAGTTACGACGACAGTTCCGGAGAGTTCTGAGATAGTTCTCATCGAATATATCAGTTTGGGCGATAGTCCCGATTGTCAACATTTTTTGAAAATCATTGAAATAATCTTACAGCACCTCATCGCCAAAAAGTGCGCGGCGCCGATCTTTTTCGAAGTTCCGACGACAATTCCGGTGAGTTCTGGGATAGTTCTCATCAAATATATCAGTTTGGGCGATAGTTCCGACCGTCAACATTTTTTAAGAATAATTGAAATATTCTAACAGCACCTCATCGCGAAAAAGTGCGCGGCGCCGAACTTTTTCGAAGTTCCGACGACAGTTCCGGTGGGTTCTAAAATAGTTCTTATCGAATATATCAGTTTGGGCGATGGTTCCGATTGTCAACATTTTTTCAGAATCATTGAAATAATCTAAGAGCACCTCATCGCGAAAAAGTGCGCGGCGCCGATCTTTTTCGAAGTTCCGACGACAGTTCTGGTGAGTTCCGAGACAGTTCTCACCGAATATATCAGTTTGGGCGATAGTCCCGATCGTCAACATTTTTTAAGAATTATTGAAATAATCTAACAGCACCTCATCGCGAAAAAGTGCGCGGTGCCGATCTTTTTCGAAGTTCCGACGACAGTTTCGGTGGGTTCTGAGATAGTTCTCATCGAATATATCAGTTTGGGCGATGGTTCCGATTGTCAACATTATTTCAGAATTATTAAAATAATCTAAGAGCACCTCATCGCGAAAAAGTGCGCGGCGCCGATGTTTTTCGAAGTTCCGACGACAGTTCCGGTGAGTTCTGAAATAGTTCTCATCAAATATATCAGTTTGGGCGATAGTTCCGATTGTCAACATTTTTTAAAAATCATTGAAATAATCTTACAGCACCTCATCGCCAAAAAGTGCGCGGCGCCGATCTTTTTCGAAGTTCCGACGACAGTTTCGGTGCGTTCTGAGATAGTTCTCATCGAATTTATCAGTCTGGGCGATAGTTCCGATCGTCAACATTTTTTCAGAATTATTGGAATAATCTAACAGCACCTCATCGCGAAAAAGTGCGCGGTGCCGATCTTTTTCGAAGTTCCGACGACAGTTCCGGTGAGTTCTGGGATGGTTTTCATCGAATTCATCAGTTTGGGCGATAGTTCCGATCGTGAACATTTTTTCAGAATTATTGAAATAATCTAAGAGCACCTCATCGCGAAAAAGTGTGCGGCGCCGATCTTTCTCGAAGTTCCGACGACAGTTCCGGTGAGTTCTGAGATAGTTCTCATCGAATATATCAGTTTCGGCGAAAGTTTCGATCGTCAACATTTTTCAAGAATTATTGAAATAATCTAACAGCACCTCATCGCGAAAAAGTGCGCGGCGCCGATGTTTTTCGAAGTTCCGACGACAGTTCCGGTGAGTTCTGAGATGGTTCTCATCGAATATATCAGTTTGGGCGATAGTTCCGATTGTCAACATTTTTTAAGAATCATTGAAATAATCTTACAGCACCTCATCGCCAAAAAGTGCGCGGCGCCGATCTTTTTCGAAGTTCCGACGACAGTTCCGGTGAGTTCTGGGATATTTCTCATCAAATATATCAGTTTGGGCGATAGTTCCGACCGTCAACATTTTTTGAGAATAATCGAAATATTCTAACAGCACCTCATCGCGAAAAAGTGCGCGGCGCCGAACTTTTTCGAAGTTCCGACGACAGTTTCGGTGGGTTCTGAAATAGTTCTTATCGAATATATCAGTTTGGGCGATAGTTCCGATTGTCAACATTTTTTCAGAATCATTGAAATAATCTAAGAGCACCTCATCGCGAAAAAGTGCGCGGCGCCGATGTTTTTCGAAGTTCCGACTACAGTTCCGGTAAGTTCTGAGATAGTTCTCATCGAATATATCAGTTTGGGCGATGGTTCCGATTGTCAACATTTTTTGAGAATCATTGAAATAATCTTACAGCACCTCATCGCCAAAAAGTGCGCGGCGCCGATCTTTTTCGGAGTTCCGACGACAGTTCCCGTGCGTTCTGAGATGGTTCCCATCGAATTCATCGGCTTGGGCGATAGTTCCGATCGTCAACATTTTTTCAGATTCATTAAAATATTCTAACAGCTCCTCATCGCGGAAAAGTGCGCGGTGCCGATCTTTTTCGAAGTTCCGACGACAGTTACGGTGGGTTCTGAGATCGTTCTCATCGAATATATCAGTTTGGGCGATGGTTCCGATTGTCAACATTATTTCAGAATCATTAAAATAATCTAAGAGCACCTCATCGCGAAAAAGTGCGCGGCGCCGATGTTTTTCGAAGTTTCGACGACAGTTCCGGTGAGTTCTGAAATAGTTCTCATCGAATATATCAGTTTAGGCGATAGTTCCGATTGTCAACATTTTTTAAGAATTATTGAAATAATCTAACAGCACCTCATCGCGAAAAAGTGCGCAGTGCCGATCTTTTTCGAAGTTCCGACGACAGTTACGGTAGGTTCTGAGATAGTTCTCATCGAATATATCAGTTTGGGCGATGGTTCCGATTGTCAACATTTTTTCAGAATCAATAAAATAATCTAACAGCACCTCATCGCGAAAAAGTGCGCGGCGCCGATGTTTTTCGAAGTTCCGACGACAGTTCCGGTGAGTTCTGAGATAGTTCCCATCGAATATATCAGTTTGGGCGATAGTTCCGATTGTCAACATTTTTTAAAAATCATTGAAATAATCTTACAGCACCTCATCGCCAAAAAGTGCGCGGCGCCGATCTTTTTCGAAGTTCCGACGACAGTTTCGGTGCGTTCTGAGATAGTTCTCTTTGAATTTATCAGTTTGGGCGATAGTTACGATCGTCAACATTTTTTCAGAATTATTGAAATAATCTAACAGCACCTCATCGCGAAGAAGTGCGCGGTGCCGATCTTTTTCGAAGTTCCGACGACAGTTCCGGTTGGTTCTGAGATAGTTCTCATCGAATATATCAGTTTGGGCGATGGTTCCGATTGTCAACATTTTTTCAGAATCAATAAAATAATCTAACAGCACCTCATCGCGAAAAAGTGCGCGGCGCCGATGTTTTTCGAAGTTACGACGACAGTTCCGGAGAGTTCTGAGATAGTTCTCATCGAATATATCAGTTTGGGCGATAGTTCCGATTGTCAACATTTTTTAAAAATCATTGAAATAATCTCACAGAACCTCATCGCCAAAAAGTACGCGGCGCCGATTTTTTTCGAAGTTCCGACGACAGTTTCGGTGCGTTCTGAAATAGTTCTCTCTGAATTCATCAGTTTGGGCGATAGTTCCGATCGTGAACATTTTTTCAGAATTATTTAAATAATCTAATAGCACCTGATCGCGAAAGAGTGCGCGGTGCCGATCTTTTTCGAAGTTCCGACGACAGTTCCGGTGAGTTCTGAGATAGTTCTCATCGAATATATCAGTTCAGGCGATGGTTCCGATTGTCAACATTTTTTCAGAATTATTGAAATAATCTAAGAGCACCTCATCGCGAAAAAGTGCGCGGCGCCGATGTTTTTCGAAGTTCCGACGACAGTTCCGGTGAGTTCTGAGATGGTTCTCATCGAATATATCAGTTTGGGCGATAGTTCCGATTGTCAACATTTTTTAAGAATTATTGAAATAATCTTACAGCACCTCATCGCCAAAAAGTGCGCGGCGCCGATCTTTTTCGAAGTTCCGACGACAATTCCGGTGAGTTCTGGGATAGTTCTCATCAAATATATCAGTTTGGGCGATAGTTCCGACCGTCAACATTTTTTAAGAATAATTGAAATATTCTAACAGCACCTCATCGCGAAAAAGTGCGCGGCGCCGAACTTTTTCGAAGTTCCGACGACAGTTCCGGTGGGTTCTAAAATAGTTCTTATCGAATATATCAGTTTGGGCGATGGTTCCGATTGTCAACATTTTTTCAGAATCATTGAAATAATCTAAGAGCACCTCATCGCGAAAAAGTGCGCGGCGCCGATCTTTTTCGAAGTTCCGACGACAGTTCCGGTAAGTTCCGAGATAGTTCTCACCGAATATATTAGTTTGGGCGATAGTCCCGATCGTCAACATTTTTTAAGAATTATTGAAACAATCTAACAGCACCTCATCGCGAAAAAGTGCGCGGTGCCGATCTTTTTCGAAGTTCCGACGACAGTTTCGGTGGGTTCTGAAATAGTTCTCATCGAATATATCAGTTTGGGCGATGGTTCCGATTGTCAACATTATTTCAGAATTATTAAAATAATCTAAGAGCACCTCATCGCGAAAAAGTGCGCGGCACCGATGTTTTTCGAAGTTCCGACGACAGTTCCGGTGAGTTCTGAAATAGTTCTCATCGAATATATCAGTTTGGGCGATAGTTCCGATTGTCAACATTTTTTAAAAATCATTGAAATAATCTTACAGCACCTCATCGCCAAAAAGTGCGCGGCGCCGATCTTTTTCGAAGTTCCGACGACAGTTTCGGTGCGTTCTGAGATAGTTCTCATCGAATTTATCAGTCTGGGCGATAGTTCCGATCGTCAACATTTTTTCAGAATTATTGGAATAATCTAACAGCACCTCATCGCGAAAAAGTGCGCGGTGCCGATCTTTTTCGAAGTTCCGACGACAGTTCCGGTGAGTTCTGGGATGGTTTTCATCGAATTCATCAGTTTGGGCGATAGTTCCGATCGTGAACATTTTTTCAGAATTATTGAAATAATCTAAGAGCACCTCATCGCGAAAAAGTGCGCGGCGCCGATCTTTCTCGAAGTTCCGACGACAGTTCCGGTGAGTTCTGAGATAGTTCTCATCGAATATATCAGTTTCGGCGATAGTTCCGATCGTCAACATTTTTTAAGAATTATTGAAATAATCTAACAGCACCTCATCGCGAAAAAGTGCGCGGCGCCGAACTTTTTCGAAGTTCCGACGACAGTTCCGGTGGGTTCTAAAATAGTTCTTATCGAATATATCAGTTTGGGCGATGGTTCCGATTGTCAACATTTTTTCAGAATCAATAAAATAATCTAACAGCACCTCATAGCGAAAAAGTGCGCGGCGCCGATGTTTTTCGAAGTTCCGACTACAGTTCCGGTAAGTTCTGAGATAGTTCTCATCGAATATATCAGTTTGGGCGATGGTTCCGATTGTCAACATTTTTTGAGAATCATTGAAATAATCTTACAGCACCTCATCGCCAAAAAGTGCGCGGCGCCGATCTTTTTCGGAGTTCCAACGACAGTTCCCGTGCGTTCTGAGATGGTTCTCATCGAATTCATCGGCTTGGGCGATAGTTCCGATCGTCAACGTTTTTTCAGATTCATTAAAATATTCTAACAGCACCTCATCGCGGAAAAGTGCGCGGTGCCGATCTTTTTCGAAGTTCCGACGACAGTTACGGTGGGTTCTGAGATCGTTCTCATCGAATATATCAGTTTGGGCGATGGTTCCGATTGTCAACATTTTTTCAGAATCAATAAAATAATCTAACAGCACCTCATCGCGAAAAAGTGCGCGGCGCCGATGTTTTTCGAAGTTCCGACGACAGTTCCGGTGAGTTCTGAGATAGTTCTCATCGAATATATCAGTTTGGGCGATAGTTCCGATTGTCAACATTTTTTAAAAATCATTGAAATAATCTTACAGCACCTCATCGCCAAAAAGTGCGCGGCGCCGATCTTTTTCGAAGTTCCGACGACAGTTTCGGTGCGTTCTGAGATAGTTCTCTTTGAATTTATCAGTTTCGGCGATAGTTCCGATCGTCAACATTTTTTCAGAATTATTGAAATGATCTAACAGCACCTCATCGCGAAAAAGTGCGCGGCGCCGATGTTTTTCGAAGTTACGACGACAGTTCCGGAGAGTTCTGAGATAGTTCTCATCGAATATATCAGTTTGGGCGATAGTCCCGATTGTCAACATTTTTTGAAAATCATTGAAATAATCTTACAGCACCTCATCGCCAAAAAGTGCGCGGCGCCGATCTTTTTCGAAGTTCCGACGACAATTCCGGTGAGTTCTGGGATAGTTCTCACCGAATATATCAGTTTGGGCGATAGTCCCGATCGTCAACATTTTTTAAGAATTATTGAAATAATCTAACAGCACCTCATCGCGAAAAAGTGCGCGGTGCCGATCTTTTTCGAAGTTCCGACGACAGTTTCGGTGGGTTCTGAGATAGTTCTCATCGAATATATCAGTTTGGGCGATGGTTCCGATCGTCAACATTATTTCAGAATTATTAAAATAATCTAAGAGCACCTCATCGCGAAAAAGTGCGCGGCGCCGATGTTTTTCGAAGTTCCGACGACAGTTCCGGTGAGTTCTGAAATAGTTCTCATCAAATATATCAGTTTGGGCGATAGTTCCGATTGTCAACATTTTTTAAAAATCATTGAAATAATCTTACAGCACCTCATCGCCAAAAAGTGCGCGGCGCCGATCTTTTTCGAAGTTCCGACGACAGTTTCGGTGCGTTCTGAGATAGTTCTCATCGAATTTATCAGTCTGGGCGATAGTTCCGATCGTCAACATTTTTTCAGAATTATTGGAATAATCTAACAGCACCTCATCGCGAAAAAGTGCGCGGTGCCGATCTTTTTCGAAGTTCCGACGACAGTTCCGGTGAGTTCTGGGATGGTTTTCATCGAATTCATCAGTTTGGGCGATAGTTCCGATCGTGAACATTTTTTCAGAATTATTGAAATAATCTAAGAGCACCTCATCGCGAAAAAGTGCGCGGCGCCGATCTTTCTCGAAGTTCCGACGACAGTTCCGGTGAGTTCTGAGATAGTTCTCATCGAATATATCAGTTTCGGCGAAAGTTTCGATCGTCAACATTTTTTAAGAATTATTGAAATAATCTAACAGCACCTCATCGCGAGAAAGTGCGCGGCGCCGATGTTTTTCGAAGTTCCGACGACAGTTCCGGTGAGTTCTGAGATGGTTCTCATCGAATATATCAGTTTGGGCGATAGTTCCGACCGTCAACATTTTTTAAGAATAATCGAAATATTCTAACAGCACCTCATCGCGAAAAAGTGCGCGGCGCCGAACTTTTTCGAAGTTCCGACGACAGTTTCGGTGGGTTCTGAAATAGTTCTTATCGAATATATCAGTTTGGGCGATAGTTCCGATTGTCAACATTTTTTCAGAATCATTGAAATAATCTAAGAGCACCTCATCGCGGAAAAGTGCGCGGTGCCGATCTTTTTCGAAGTTCCGACGACAGTTCCGGTGAGTTGTGGGATGGTTTTCATCGAATTCATCAGTTTGGGCGATAGTTCCGATCGTGAACATTTTTTCAGAATTATTGAAATAATCTAAGAGCACCTCATCGCGAAAAAGTGCGCGGCGCCGATCTTTCTCGAAGTTCCGACGACAGTTCCGGTGAGTTCTGAGATAGTTCTCATCGAATATATCAGTTTCGGCGATAGTTCCGATCGTCAACATTTTTTAAGAATTATTGAAATAATCTAACAGCACCTCATCGCGAAAAAGTGCGCGGCGCCGATGTTTTTCGAAGTTCCGACGACAGTTCCGGTGAGTTCTGAGATGGTTCTCATCGAATATATCAGTTTGGGCGATAGTTCCGATTGTCAACATTTTTTAAGAATCATTGAAATAATCTTACAGCACCTCATCGCCAAAAAGTGCGCGGCGCCGATCTTTTTCGAAGTTCCGACGACAGTTCCGGTGAGTTCTGGGATAGTTCTCATCAAATATATCAGTTTGGGCGATAGTTCCGACCGTCAACATTTTTTAAGAATAATCGAAATATTCTAACAGCACCTCATCGCGAAAAAGTGCGCGGCGCCGAACTTTTTCGAAGTTCCGACGACAGTTTCGGTGGGTTCTGAAATAGTTCTTATCGAATATATCAGTTTGGGCGATAGTTCCGATTGTCAACATTTTTTCAGAATCATTGAAATAATCTAAGAGCACCTCATCGCGAAAAAGTGCGCGGCGCCGATGTTTTTCGAAGTTCCGACGACAGTTCCGGTGAGTTCTGAAATAGTTCTCATCGAATATATCAGTTTGGGCGATAGTTCCGATTCTCAACATTTTTTAAAAATCATTGAAATAATCTTACAGCACCTCATCGCCAAAAAGTGCGCGGCGCCGATCTTTTTCGAAGTTCCGACGACAGTTTCGGTGCGTTCTGAGATAGTTCTCATCGAATTTATCAGTCTGGGCGATAGTTCCGATCTCGAACATTTTTTCAGAATTATTGGAATAATCTAACAGCACCTCATCGCGGAAAAGTGCGCGGTGCCGATCTTTTTCGAAGTTCCGACGACAGTTCCGGTGAGTTCTGAGATGGTTTTCATCGAATTCATCAGTTTGGGCGATAGTTCCGATCGTGAACATTTTTTCAGAATTATTTAAATAATCTAAGAGCACCTCATCGCGAAAAAGTGTGCGGCGCCGATCTTTCTCGAAGTTCCGACGACAGTTCCGGTGAGTTCTGAGATAGTTCTCATCGAATATATCAGTTTCGGCGAAAGTTTCGATCGTCAACATTTTTTAAGAATTATTGAAATAATCTAACAGCACCTCATCGCGAAAAAGTGCGCGGCGCCGATGTTTTTCGAAGTTCCGACGACAGTTCCGGTGAGTTCTGAGATGGTTCTCATCGAATATATCAGTTTGGGCGATAGTTCCGATTGTCAACATTTTTTAAGAATCATTGAAATAATCTTACAGCACCTCATCGCCAAAAAGTGCGCGGCGCCGATCTTTTTCGAAGTTCCGACGACAGTTTCGGTGGGTTCTGAGATAGTTCTCATCGAATATATCAGTTTGGGCGATGGTTCCGATTGTCAACATTATTTCAGAATTATTAAAATAATCTAAGAGCACCTCATCGCGAAAAAGTGCGCGGCGCCGATGTTTTTCGAAGTTCCGACGACAGTTCCGGTGAGTTCTGAAATAGTTCTCATCAAATATATCAGTTTGGGCGATAGTTTCGATTGTCAACATTTTTTAAAAATCATTGAAATAATCTTACAGCACCTCATCGCCAAAAAGTGCGCGGCGCCGATCTTTTTCGAAGTTCCGACGACAGTTTCGGTGCGTTCTGAGATAGTTCTCATCGAATTTATCAGTCTGGGCGATAGTTCCGATCGTCAACATTTTTTCAGAATTATTGGAATAATCTAACAGCACCTCATCGCGAAAAAGTGCGCGGTGCCGATCTTTTTCGAAGTTCCGACGACAGTTCCGGTGAGTTCTGGGATGGTTTTCATCGAATTCATCAGTTTGGGCGATAGTTCCGATCGTGAACATTTTTTCAGAATTATTGAAATAATCTAAGAGCACCTCATCGCGAAAAAGTGTGCGGCGCCGATCTTTCTCGAAGTTCCGACGACAGTTCCGGTGAGTTCTGAGATAGTTCTCATCGAATATATCAGTTTCGGCGAAAGTTTCGATCGTCAACATTTTTTAAGAATTATTGAAATAATCTAACAGCACCTCATCGCGAAAAAGTGCGCGGCGCCGATGTTTTTCGAAGTTCCGACGACAGTTCCGGTGAGTTCTGAGATGGTTCTCATCGAATATATCAGTTTGGGCGATAGTTCCGATTGTCAACATTTTTTAAGAATCATTGAAATAATCTTACAGCACCTCATCGCCAAAAAGTGCGCGGCGCCGATCTTTTTCGAAGTTCCGACGACAGTTCCGGTGAGTTCTGGGATATTTCTCATCAAATATATCAGTTTGGGCGATAGTTGCGACCGTCAACATTTTTTAAGAATAATCGAAATATTCTAACAGCACCTCATCGCGAAAAAGTGCGCGGCGCCGAACTTTTTCGAAGTTCCGACGACAGTTTCGGTGGGTTCTGAAATAGTTCTTATCGAATATATCAGTTTGGGCGATAGTTCCGATTGTCAACATTTTTTCAGAATCATTGAAATAATCTAAGAGCACCTCATCGCGAAAAAGTGCGCGGCGCCGATGTTTTTCGAAGTTCCGACTACAGTTCCGGTAAGTTCTGAGATAGTTCTCATCGAATATATCAGTTTGGGCGATGGTTCCGATTGTCAACATTTTTTGAGAATCATTGAAATAATCTTACAGCACCTCATCGCCAAAAAGTGCGCGGCGCCGATCTTTTTCGGAGTTCCGACGACAGTTCCCGTGCGTTCTGAGATGGTTCTCATCGAATTCATCGGCTTGGGCGATAGTTCCGATCGTCAACATTTTTTCAGATTCATTAAAATATTCTAACAGCACCTCATCGCGGAAAAGTGCGCGGTGCCGATCTTTTTCGAAGTTCCGACTACAGTTCCGGTAAGTTCTGAGATAGTTCTCATCGAATATATCAGTTTGGGCGATGGTTCCGATTGTCAACATTTTTTGAGAATCATTGAAATAATCTTACAGCACCTCATCGCCAAAAAGTGCGCGGCGCCGATCTTTTTCGGAGTTCCGACGACAGTTCCCGTGCGTTCTGAGATGGTTCTCATCGAATTCATCGGCTTGGGCGATAGTTCCGATTGTCAACATTTTTTAAGAATCATTGAAATAATCTTACAGCACCTCATCGCCAAAAAGTGCGCGGCGCCGATCTTTTTCGGAGTTTCGACGACAGTTCCCGTGCGTTCTGAGATAGTTCTCATCGAATTCATCGGCTTGGGCGATAGTTCCGATCGTCAACATTTTTTCAGAATTATTGAAATAATCTAACAGCACCTCATCGCGAAAAAGTGCGCGACGCCGATGTTTTTCGAAGTTCCGACGACAGTTCCGGTGAGTTCTGAGATGGTTCTCATCGAATATATCAGTTTGGGCGATGGTTCCGATTGTCAACATTTTTTAAGAATCATTGAAATAATCTTACAGCACCTCATCGCCAAAAAGTGCGCGGCGCCGATCTTTTTCGAAGTTCCGACGACAGTTCCGGTGAGTTCTGAGATAGTTCTCATCGAATATATCAGTTCAGGCGATGGTTCCGATTGTCAACATTTTTTCAGAATTATTGAAATAATCTAAGAGCACCTCATCGCGAAAAAGTGCGCGGCGCCGATGTTTTTCGAAGTTCCGACGACAATTCCGGTGAGTTCTGGGATAGTTCTCATCAAATATATCAGTTTGGGCGATAGTTCCGACCGTCAACATTTTTTAAGAATAATTGAAATATTCTAACAGCACCTCATCGCGAAAAAGTGCGCGGCGCCGAACTTTTTCGAAGTTCCGACGACAGTTCCGGTGGGTTCTAAAATAGTTCTTATCGAATATATCAGTTTGGGCGATGGTTCCGATTGTCAACATTTTTTCAGAATCATTGAAATAATCTAAGAGCACCTCATCGCGAAAAAGTGCGCGGCGCCGATCTTTTTCGAAGTTCCGACGACAGTTCCGGTGAGTTCCGAGATAGTTCTCACCGAATATATTAGTTTGGGCGATAGTCCCGATCGTCAACATTTTTTAAGAATTATTGAAACAATCTAACAGCACCTCATCGCGAAAAAGTGCGCGGTGCCGATCTTTTTCGAAGTTCCGACGACAGTTTCAGTGGGTTCTGAAATAGTTCTCATCGAATATATCAGTTTGGGCGATGGTTCCGATTGTCAACATTATTTCAGAATTATTAAAATAATCTAAGAGCACCTCATCGCGAAAAAGTGCGCGGCACCGATGTTTTTCGAAGTTCCGACGACAGTTCCGGTGAGTTCTGAAATAGTTCTCATCGAATATATCAGTTTGGGCGATAGTTCCGATTGTCAACATTTTTTAAAAATCATTGAAATAATCTTACAGCACCTCATCGCCAAAAAGTGCGCGGCGCCGATCTTTTTCGAAGTTCCGACGACAGTTTCGGTGCGTTCTGAGATAGTTCTCATCGAATTTATCAGTCTGGGCGATAGTTCCGATCGTCAACATTTTTTCAGAATTATTGGAATAATCTAACAGCACCTCATCGCGAAAAAGTGCGCGGTGCCGATCTTTTTCGAAGTTCCGACGACAGTTCCGGTGAGTTCTGGGATGGTTTTCATCGAATTCATCAGTTTGGGCGATAGTTCCGATCGTGAACATTTTTTCAGAATTATTGAAATAATCTAAGAGCACCTCATCGCGAAAAAGTGCGCGGCGCCGATCTTTCTCGAAGTTCCGACGACAGTTCCGGTGAGTTCTGAGATAGTTCTCATCGAATATATCAGTTTCGGCGATAGTTCCGATCGTCAACATTTTTTAAGAATTATTGAAATAATCTAACAGCACCTCATCGCGAAAAAGTGCGCGGCGCCGAACTTTTTCGAAGTTCCGACGACAGTTCCGGTGGGTTCTAAAATAGTTCTTATCGAATATATCAGTTTGGGCGATGGTTCCGATTGTCAACATTTTTTCAGAATCAATAAAATAATCTAACAGCACCTCATAGCGAAAAAGTGCGCGGCGCCGATGTTTTTCGAAGTTCCGACTACAGTTCCGGTAAGTTCTGAGATAGTTCTCATCGAATATATCAGTTTGGGCGATGGTTCCGATTGTCAACATTTTTTGAAAATCATTGAAATAATCTTACAGCACCTCATCGCCAAAAAGTGCGCGGCGCCGATCTTTTTCGGAGTTCCAACGACAGTTCCCGTGCGTTCTGAGATGGTTCTCATCGAATTCATCGGCTTGGGCGATAGTTCCGATCGTCAACGTTTTTTCAGATTCATTAAAATATTCTAACAGCACCTCATCGCGGAAAAGTGCGCGGTGCCGATCTTTTTCGAAGTTCCGACGACAGTTACGGTGGGTTCTGAGATCGTTCTCATCGAATATATCAGTTTGGGCGATGGTTCCGATTGTCAACATTTTTTCAGAATCAATAAAATAATCTAACAGCACCTCATCGCGAAAAAGTGCGCGGCGCCGATGTTTTTCGAAGTTCCGACGACAGTTCCGGTGAGTTCTGAGATAGTTCTCATCGAATATATCAGTTTGGGCGATAGTTCCGATTGTCAACATTTTTTAAAAATCATTGAAATAATCTTACAGCACCTCATCGCCAAAAAGTGCGCGGCGCCGATCTTTTTCGAAGTTCCGACGACAGTTTCGGTGCGTTCTGAGATAGTTCTCTTTGAATTTATCAGTTTCGGCGATAGTTCCGATCGTCAACATTTTTTCAGAATTATTGAAATAATCTAACAGCACCTCATCGCGAAAAAGTGCGCGGCGCCGATGTTTTTCGAAGTTACGACGACAGTTCCGGAGAGTTCTGAGATAGTTCTCATCGAATATATCAGTTTGGGCGATAGTCCCGATTGTCAACATTTTTTGAAAATCATTGAAATAATCTTACAGCACCTCATCGCCAAAAAGTGCGCGGCGCCGATCTTTTTCGAAGTTCCGACGACAATTCCGGTGAGTTCTGGGATAGTTCTCACCGAATATATCAGTTTGGGCGATAGTCCCGATCGTCAACATTTTTTAAGAATTATTGAAATAATCTAACAGCACCTCATCGCGAAAAAGTGCGCGGTGCCGATCTTTTTCGAAGTTCCGACGACAGTTTCGGTGGG
The DNA here is from genome assembly GCA_963992785.1 of Tenthredo livida. Classification (NCBI taxonomy): domain Eukaryota; kingdom Metazoa; phylum Arthropoda; class Insecta; order Hymenoptera; family Tenthredinidae; genus Tenthredo; species Tenthredo livida. Next base: position 5,664,340 of record OZ023069.1, on the reverse strand, counting down.
TTCTGAGATAGTTCTCATCGAATATATCAGTTTGGGCGATGGTTCCGATTGTCAACATTATTTCAGAATTATTAAAATAATCTAAGAGCACCTCATCGCGAAAAAGTGCGCGGCGCCGATGTTTTTCGAAGTTCCGACGACAGTTCCGGTGAGTTCTGAAATAGTTCTCATCAAATATATCAGTTTGGGCGATAGTTCTGATTGTCAACATTTTTTAAAAATCATTGAAATAATCTTACAGCACCTCATCGCCAAAAAGTGCGCGGCGCCGATCTTTTTCGAAGTTCCGACGACAGTTTCGGTGCGTTCTGAGATAGTTCTCATCGAATTTATCAGTCTGGGCGATAGTTCCGATCGTCAACATTTTTTCAGAATTATTGGAATAATCTAACAGCACCTCATCGCGAAAAAGTGCGCGGTGCCGATCTTTTTCGAAGTTCCGACGACAGTTCCGGTGAGTTCTGGGATGGTTTTCATCGAATTCATCAGTTTGGGCGATAGTTCCGATCGTGAACATTTTTTCAGAATTATTGAAATAATCTAAGAGCACCTCATCGCGAAAAAGTGCGCGGCGCCGATCTTTCTCGAAGTTCCGACGACAGTTCCGGTGAGTTCTGAGATAGTTCTCATCGAATATATCAGTTTCGGCGAAAGTTTCGATCGTCAACATTTTTTAAGAATTATTGAAATAATCTAACAGCACCTCATCGCGAGAAAGTGCGCGGCGCCGATGTTTTTCGAAGTTCCGACGACAGTTCCGGTGAGTTCTGAGATGGTTCTCATCGAATATATCAGTTTGGGCGATAGTTCCGACCGTCAACATTTTTTAAGAATAATCGAAATATTCTAACAGCACCTCATCGCGAAAAAGTGCGCGGCGCCGAACTTTTTCGAAGTTCCGACGACAGTTTCGGTGGGTTCTGAAATAGTTCTCATCGAATATATCAGTTTGGGCGATAGTTCCGATTGTTAACATTTTTTCAGAATCATTGAAATAATCTAAGAGCACCTCATCGCGGAAAAGTGCGCGGTGCCGATCTTTTTCGAAGTTCCGACGACAGTTCCGGTGAGTTCTGGGATGGTTTTCATCGAATTCATCAGTTTGGGCGATAGTTCCGATCGTGAACATTTTTTCAGAATTATTGAAATAATCTAAGAGCACCTCATCGCGAAAAAGTGCGCGGCGCCGATCTTTCTCGAAGTTCCGACGACAGTTCCGGTGAGTTCTGAGATAGTTCTCATCGAATATATCAGTTTCGGCGATAGTTCCGATCGTCAACATTTTTTAAGAATTATTGAAATAATCTAACAGCACCTCATCGCGAAAAAGTGCGCGGCGCCGATGTTTTTCGAAGTTCCGACGACAGTTCCGGTGAGTTCTGAGATGGTTCTCATCGAATATATCAGTTTGGGCGATAGTTCCGATTGTCAACATTTTTTAAGAATCATTGAAATAATCTTACAGCACCTCATCGCCAAAAAGTGCGCGGCGCCGATCTTTTTCGAAGTTCCGACGACAGTTCCGGTGAGTTCTGGGATAGTTCTCATCAAATATATCAGTTTGGGCGATAGTTCCGACCGTCAACATTTTTTAAGAATAATCGAAATATTCTAACAGCACCTCATCGCGAAAAAGTGCGCGGCGCCGAACTTTTTCGAAGTTCCGACGACAGTTTCGGTGGGTTCTGAAATAGTTCTTATCGAATATATCAGTTTGGGCGATAGTTCCGATTGTCAACATTTTTTCAGAATCATTGAAATAATCTAAGAGCACCTCATCGCGAAAAAGTGCGCGGCGCCGATGTTTTTCGAAGTTCCGACGACAGTTCCGGTGAGTTCTGAAATAGTTCTCATCGAATATATCAGTTTGGGCGATAGTTCCGATTCTCAACATTTTTTAAAAATCATTGAAATAATCTTACAGCACCTCATCGCCAAAAAGTGCGCGGCGCCGATCTTTTTCGAAGTTCCGACGACAGTTTCGGTGCGTTCTGAGATAGTTCTCATCGAATTTATCAGTCTGGGCGATAGTTCCGATCGTGAACATTTTTTCAGAATTATTGGAATAATCTAACAGCACCTCATCGCCAAAAAGTGCGCGGCGCCGATCTTTTTCGAAGTTCCGACGACAGTTTCGGTGCGTTCTGAGATAGTTCTCATCGAATTTATCAGTCTGGGCGATAGTTCCGATCGTGAACATTTTTTCAGAATTATTTAAATAATCTAATAGCACCTCATCGCGAAAAAGTGCGCGGTGCCGATCTTTTTCGAAGTTCCGACCACAGTTCCGGTGAGTTCTGAGATAGTTCTCATCGAATATATCAGTTTGGGCGATAGTTCCGATCGTCAACATTTTTTAAGAATTATTGAAATAATCTAACAGCACCTCATCGCGAAAAAGTGCGCAGTGCCGATCTTTTTCGAAGTTCCGACGACAGTGACGGTACGTTCTGAGATAGTTCTCATCGAATATATCAGTTTGGGCGATGGTTCCGATTGTCAACATTTTTTCAGAATCAATAAAATAATCTAACAGCACCTCATAGCGAAAAAGTGCGCGGCGCCGATGTTTTTCGAAGTTCCGACGACAGTTCCGGTAAGTTCTGAGATAGTTCTCATCGAATATATCAGTTTGGGCGATAGTTCCGATTGTCAACATTTTTTGAGAATCATTGAAATAATCATACAGCACCTCATCGCCAAAAAGTGCGCGGCGCCGATCTTTCTCGGAGTTCCGACGACAGTTTCCGTGCGTTCTGAGATGGTTCTCATCGAATTCATCGGCTTGGGCGATAGTTCCGATCGTCAACATTTTTTCGGATTCATTGAAATATTCTAACAGCACCTCATCGCGGAAAAGTGCGCGGTGCCGATCTTTTTCGAAGTTCCGACGACAGTTACGGTGGGTTCTGAGATCGTTCTCATCGAATATATCAGTTTGGGCGATGGTTCCGATTGTCAACATTTTTTCAGAATCAATAAAATAATCTAACAGCACCTCATCGCCAAAAAGTGCGCGGCGCCGATCTTTTTCGAAGTTCCGACGACAGTTTCGGTGCGTTCTGAGATAGTTCTCTTTGAATTTATCAGTTTGGGCGATAGTTCCGATCGTCAACATTTTTTAAAAATCATTGAAATAATCTTACAGCACCTCATCGCCAAAAAGTGCGCGGCGCCGATCTTTTTCGAAGTTCCGACGACAGTTTCGGTGCGTTCTGAGATAGTTCTCTTTGAATTTATCAGTTTGGGCGATAGTTCCGATCGTCAACATTTTTTCAGAATTATTGAAATAATCTAACAGCACCTCATCGCGAAAAAGTGCGCGGTGCCGATCTTTTTCGAAGTTCCGACGACAGTTCCGGTTGGTTCTGAGATAGTTCTCATCGAATATATCAGTTTGGGCGATGGTTCCGATTGTCAACATTCTTTCAGAATCAATAAAATAATCTAACAGCACCTCATCGCGAAAAAGTGCGCGGCGCCGATGTTTTTCGAAGTTCCGACGACAGTTCCGGAGAGTTCTGAGATAGTTCTCATCGAATATATCAGTTTGGGCGATAGTTCCGATCGTCAACATTTTTGAAGAATTATTGAAATAATCTAACAGCACCTCGTCGCGAAAAAGTGCGCGGCGCCGATGTTTTTCGAAGTTCCGACGACAGTTCCGGTGAGTTCTGAGATAGTTCTGATCGAATATATCAGTTTGGGCGATAGTTCCGATTGTCAACATTTTTTAAAAATCATTAAAATAATCTTACAGCACCTCATCGTCAAAAAGTGCGCGGCGCCGATCTTTTTCGAAGTTCCGACGACAGTTCCGGTGAGTTCTGGGATGGTTTTCATCGAATTCATCAGTTTGGGCGATAGTTCCGATCGTGAACATTTTTTCAGAATTATTGAAATAATCTAAGAGCACCTCATCGCGAAAAAGTGCGCGGCGCCGATCTTTCTCGAAGTTCCGACGACAGTTCCGGTGAGTTCTGAGATAGTTCTCATCGAATATATCAGTTTCGGCGAAAGTTTCGATCGTCAACATTTTTTAAGAATTATTGAAATAATCTAACAGCACCTCATCGCGAGAAAGTGCGCGGCGCCGATGTTTTTCGAAGTTCCGACGACAGTTCCGGTGAGTTCTGAGATGGTTCTCATCGAATATATCAGTTTGGGCGATAGTTCCGACCGTCAACATTTTTTAAGAATAATCGAAATATTCTAACAGCACCTCATCGCGAAAAAGTGCGCGGCGCCGAACTTTTTCGAAGTTCCGACGACAGTTTCGGTGGGTTCTGAAATAGTTCTTATCGAATATATCAGTTTGGGCGATAGTTCCGATTGTCAACATTTTTTCAGAATCATTGAAATAATCTAAGAGCACCTCATCGCGGAAAAGTGCGCGGTGCCGATCTTTTTCGAAGTTCCGACGACAGTTCCGGTGAGTTCTGGGATGGTTTTCATCGAATTCATCAGTTTGGGCGATAGTTCCGATCGTGAACATTTTTTCAGAATTATTGAAATAATCTAAGAGCACCTCATCGCGAAAAAGTGCGCGGCGCCGATCTTTCTCGAAGTTCCGACGACAGTTCCGGTGAGTTCTGAGATAGTTCTCATCGAATATATCAGTTTCGGCGATAGTTCCGATCGTCAACATTTTTTAAGAATTATTGAAATAATCTAACAGCACCTCATCGCGAAAAAGTGCGCGGCGCCGATGTTTTTCGAAGTTCCGACGACAGTTCCGGTGAGTTCTGAGATGGTTCTCATCGAATATATCAGTTTGGGCGATAGTTCCGATTGTCAACATTTTTTAAGAATCATTGAAATAATCTTACAGCACCTCATCGCCAAAAAGTGCGCGGCGCGGATCTTTTTCGAAGTTCCGACGACAGTTCCGGTGAGTTCTGGGATAGTTCTCATCAAATATATCAGTTTGGGCGATAGTTCCGACCGTCAACATTTTTTAAGAATAATCGAAATATTCTAACAGCACCTCATCGCGAAAAAGTGCGCGGCGCCGAACTTTTTCGAAGTTCCGACGACAGTTTCGGTGGGTTCTGAAATAGTTCTTATCGAATATATCAGTTTGGGCGATAGTTCCGATTGTCAACATTTTTTCAGAATCATTGAAATAATCTAAGAGCACCTCATCGCGAAAAAGTGCGCGGCGCCGATGTTTTTCGAAGTTCCGACGACAGTTCCGGTGAGTTCTGAAATAGTTCTCATCGAATATATCAGTTTGGGCGATAGTTCCGATTCTCAACATTTTTTAAAAATCATTGAAATAATCTTACAGCACCTCATCGCCAAAAAGTGCGCGGCGCCGATCTTTTTCGAAGTTCCGACGACAGTTTCGGTGCGTTCTGAGATAGTTCTCATCGAATTTATCAGTCTGGGCGATAGTTCCGATCGTGAACATTTTTTCAGAATTATTGGAATAATCTAACAGCACCTCATCGCCAAAAAGTGCGCGGCGCCGATCTTTTTCGAAGTTCCGACGACAGTTTCGGTGCGTTCTGAGATAGTTCTCATCGAATTTATCAGTCTGGGCGATAGTTCCGATCGTGAACATTTTTTCAGAATTATTTAAATAATCTAATAGCACCTCATCGCGAAAAAGTGCGCGGTGCCGATCTTTTTCGAAGTTCCGACCACAGTTCCGGTGAGTTCTGAGATAGTTCTCATCGAATATATCAGTTTGGGCGATAGTTCCGATCGTCAACATTTTTTAAGAATTATTGAAATAATCTAACAGCACCTCATCGCGAAAAAGTGCGCAGTGCCGATCTTTTTCGAAGTTCCGACGACAGTGACGGTAGGTTCTGAGATAGTTCTCATCGAATATATCAGTTTGGGCGATGGTTCCGATTGTCAACATTTTTTCAGAATCAATAAAATAATCTAACAGCACCTCATAGCGAAAAAGTGCGCGGCGCCGATGTTTTTCGAAGTTCCGACGACAGTTCCGGTAAGTTCTGAGATAGTTCTCATCGAATATATCAGTTTGAGCGATAGTTCCGATTGTCAACATTTTTTGAGAATCATTGAAATAATCATACAGCACCTCATCGCCAAAAAGTGCGCGGCGCCGATCTTTTTCGGAGTTCCGACGACAGTTTCCGTGCGTTCTGAGATGGTTCTCATCGAATTCATCGGCTTGGGCGATAGTTCCGATCGTCAACATTTTTTCGGATTCATTGAAATATTCTAACAGCACCTCATCGCGGAAAAGTGCGCGGTGCCGATCTTTTTCGAAGTTCCGACGACAGTTACGGTGGGTTCTGAGATCGTTCTCATCGAATATATCAGTTTGGGCGATGGTTCCGATTGTCAACATTTTTTCAGAATCAATAAAATAATCTAACAGCACCTCATCGCCAAAAAGTGCGCGGCGCCGATCTTTTTCGAAGTTCCGACGACAGTTTCGGTGCGTTCTGAGATAGTTCTCTTTGAATTTATCAGTTTGGGCGATAGTTCCGATCGTCAACATTTTTTAAAAATCATTGAAATAATCTTACAGCACCTCATCGCCAAAAAGTGCGCGGCGCCGATCTTTTTCGAAGTTCCGACGACAGTTTCGGTGCGTTCTGAGATAGTTCTCTTTGAATTTATCAGTTTGGGCGATAGTTCCGATCGTCAACATTTTTTCAGAATTATTGAAATAATCTAACAGCACCTCATCGCGAAAAAGTGCGCGGTGCCGATCTTTTTCGAAGTTCCGACGACAGTTCCGGTTGGTTCTGAGATAGTTCTCATCGAATATATCAGTTTGGGCGATGGTTCCGATTGTCAACATTCTTTCAGAATCAATAAAATAATCTAACAGCACCTCATCGCGAAAAAGTGCGCGGCGCCGATGTTTTTCGAAGTTCCGACGACAGTTCCGGAGAGTTCTGAGATAGTTCTCATCGAATATATCAGTTTGGGCGATAGTTCCGATCGTCAACATTTTTGAAGAATTATTGAAATAATCTAACAGCACCTCGTCGCGAAAAAGTGCGCGGCGCCGATGTTTTTCGAAGTTCCGACGACAGTTCCGGTGAGTTCTGAGATAGTTCTGATCGAATATATCAGTTTGGGCGATAGTTCCGATTGTCAACATTTTTTAAAAATCATTAAAATAATCTTACAGCACCTCATCGTCAAAAAGTGCGCGGCGCCGATCTTTTTCGAAGTTCCGACGACAGTTTCGGTGCGTTCTGAGATAGTTCTCTTTGAATTTATCAGTTTGGGCGATAGTTCCGATCGTCAACATTTTTTCAGAATTATTGAAATAATCTAACAGCACCTCATCGCGAAAAAGTGCGCGGTGCCGATCTTTTTCGAAGTTCCGACCACAGTTCCGGTGAGTTCTGAGATAGTTCTCATTGAATATATCAGTTCAGGCGATGGTTCCGATTGTCAACATTTTTTCAGAATTATTAAAATAATCTAAGAGCACCTCATCGCGAAAAAGTGCGCGGCGCCGATGTTTTTCGAAGTTCCGACTACAGTTCCGGTGAGTTCTGAGATGGTTCTCATCGAATATATCGGTTTGGGCGATAGTTCCGATTGTCAACATTTTTTAAGAATCATTGAAATAATCTTACAGCACCTCATCGCCAAAAAGTGCGCGGTGCCGATCTTTTTCGAAGTTCCGACGACAGTTACGGTGAGTTCTGAGATAGTTCTCATCGAATATATCAGTTTGGGCGATGGTTCCGATTGTCAACATTTTTTCAGAATCAATAAAATAATCTAACAGCACCTGATCGCGAAAAAGTGCGCGGCGCCGATGTTTTTCGAAGTTCCGACGACAGTTCCCGTGAGTTCTGAGATAGTTCTCATCGAATATATTAGTTTGGGCGATAGTTCCGATTGTCAACATTTTTTAAAAATCATTGAAATAATCTTACAGCACCTCATCGACAAAAAGTGCGCGGCGCCGATCTTTTTCGAAGTTCCGACGACAGTTTCGGTGCGTTCTGAGATAGTTCTGTTTGAATTTATCAGTTTGGGCGATAGTTTCGATCGTCAACATTTTTTCAGAATTATTGAAATAATCTAACAGCACCTCATCGCGAAAAAGTGCGCGGTGCCGATCTTTTTCGAAGTTCCAACGACAGTTTCGGTGAGTTCTGAGATGGTTTGCATCGAATTCATCAGTTTGGGCGATAGTTCCGATTGTCAACATTTTTTCAGAATTATTAAAATAATCTAAGAGCACCTCATCGCGAAAAAGTGCGCGGCGCCGATGTTTTTCGAAGTTCCGACTACAGTTCCGGTGAGTTCTGAGATGGTTCTCATCGAATATATCAGTTTGGGCGATAGTTCCGATTGTCAACATTTTTTAAGAATCATTGAAATAATCTTACAGCACCTCATCGCCAAAAAGTGCGCGGTGCCGATCTTTTTCGAAGTTCCGACGACAGTTACGGTGAGTTCTGAGATAGTTCTCATCGAATATATCAGTTTGGGCGATGGTTCCGATTGTCAACATTTTTTCAGAATCAATAAAATAATCTAACAGCACCTGATCGCGAAAAAGTGCGCGGCGCCGATGTTTTTCGAAGTTCCGACGACAGTTCCCGTGAGTTCTGAGATAGTTCTCATCGAATATATTAGTTTGGGCGATAGTTCCGATTGTCAACATTTTTTAAAAATCATTGAAATAATCTTACAGCACGTCATCGACAAAAAGTGCGCGGCGCCGATCTTTTTCGAAGTTCCGACGACAGTTTCGGTGCGTTCTGAGATAGTTCTGTTTGAATTTATCAGTTGGGGCGATAGTTTCGATCGTCAACATTTTTTCAGAATTATTGAAATAATCTAACAGCACCTCATCGCGGAAAAGTGCGCGGTGCCGATCTTTTTCGAAGTTCCAACGACAGTTTCGGTGAGTTCTGAGATAGTTTGCATCAAATTCATCAGTTTGGGCGATAGTTCCGATCGTGAACATTTTTTCAGAATTATTTAAATAATCTAATAGCACCTCATCGCGAAAAAGTGCGCGGTGCCGATCTTTTTCGAAGTTCCGACCACAGTTCCGGTGAGTTCTGAGATAGTTCTCATCGAATATATCAGTTTGGGTGATGGTTCCGATTGTCAACATTTTTTCAGAATCAATAAAATAATCTAACAGCACCTCATCGCGAAAAAGTGCGCGGCGCCGATGTTTTTCGAAGTTCCGACTACAGTTCCGGTGAGTTCTGAGATGGTTCTCATCGAATATATCAGTTTGGGCGATAGTTCCGATTGTCAACATTTTTTAAGAATCATTGAAATAATCTTACAGCACCTCATCGCCAAAAAGTGCGCGGCGCCGATCTTTCTCGAAGTTCCGACGACAGTTCCGTCGAGTTCTGAGATAGTTCTCATCGAATATATCAGTTTCGGCGATAGTTCTGATCGTCAACATTTTTTCAGAATTATTGAAATAATCTGACAGCACCTCATCGCGGAAAAGTGCGCGGTGCCGATCTTTTTCGAAGTGACGACGACAGTTCCGGTGAGTTCTGAGATAGTTCTCATCGAATATATCAGTTTCGGCGATAGTTCCGGTCGTCAACATTTTTTCAGAATCATGAAAATAATCTAAGAGCACCTCATCGCGAAAAAGTGCGCGGCGCTAATCTTTTTCGAAGTTCCGACGACAGTTCCGGTGAGTTTTGAGATAGTTCTCATCGAATATATCAGTTTGGGCGATAGTTCTGATCGTCAACATTTTTTAAGAATTATTGAAATAATCTAACAGCACCTCATCGCGAAAAAGTGCGCAGTGCCGATCTTTTTCGAAGTTCCGACGACAGTTACGGTGGGGTCTGAGATAGTTCTCATTGAATATATCAGTTTGGGCGATGGTTCCGATTGTCAACATTTTTTCAGAATCAATAAAATAATCTAACAGCACCTCATTGCGAAAAAGTGGGCGGCGCCGATGTTTTTCGAAGTTCCGACGACAGTTCCGGTGAGTTCTGAGATAGTTCTCATCGAATATATCAGTTTGAGCGATAGTTCCGATTGTCAACATTTTTTAAGAATCATTGAAATAATCTTACAGCACCTCATCGCCAAAAAGTGCGCGGCGCCGATCTTTTTCGGAGTTTCGACGACAGTTCCCGTGCGTTCTGAGATAGTTCTCATCGAATTCATCGGCTTGGGCGATAGTTCCGATCGTCAACATTTTTTCAGAATTATTGAAATATTCTAACAGCACCTCATCGCGGAAAAGTGCGCGGCGCCGATCTTTTTCGAAGTTCCGACGACAGTTTCGCTGCGTTCTGAGATAGTTCTCTTCGAATTCATCAGTTTGGGCGATAGTTCCGATCGTCAACATTTTTTCAGAATTATTGAAATAATCTAACAGCACCTCATCGCGAAAAAGTGCGCGGTGCCGATCTTTTTCGAAGTTCCGACGACAGTTCCGGTGAGTTCTGAGATGGTTTTCATCGAATTCATCAGTTTGGGCGATAGTTCCGATCGTGAACATTTTTTCAGAATTATTCAAATGATCTAATAGCACCTCATCGCGAAAAAGTGCGCTGTGCCGATCTTTTTCGAAGTTCCGACGACAGTTCCGGTGAGTTCTGAGATAGTTCTCATCGAATATATCAGTTCAGGCGATGGTTCCAATTGTCAACATTTTTTCAGAATTATTGAAATAATCTTACAGCACCTCATCGCCAAAAAGTGCGCGGCGCCGATCTTTTTCGAAGTTCCGACGACAGTTCCGGTGAGTTCTGAGATAGTTCTCATCGAATTCATCGGCTTGGGCGATAGTTCCGATCGTCAACATTTTTTCAGAATTATTTAAATAATCTAATAGCACCTCATCGCGAAAGAGTGCGCGGCGCCGATGTTTTTCGAAGTTCCGACGACAGTTCCGGTGAGTTCTGAGATAGTTTTCATCGAATATATCAGTTTGGGCGATGATTCCGATTGTCAACATTTTTTTAGAGTCATTGCAATAATCTAACAGCACCTCATCGCGAAAAAGTGCGCAGTGCCGATGTTTTTCGAAGTTCCGACGACAGTTCCAGTGAGTTCTGAGATGGTTCTCATCGAATTCATCAGTTTGGGCGATAGTTCCGATCGTCAACATTTTTTCAGAATCATTTAAATAATCTAATAGCACCTTATCGCGAAAAAGTGCGCGGTGCCGATCTTTTTCGAAGTTCCGACGACAGTTCCGGTGAGTTCTGAGATAGTTCTCATCGAATATATCAGTTCAGGCGATGGTTCCGATTGTCAACATTTTTTCAGAATTATTGAAATAATCTAAGAGCACCTCATCGCGAAAAAGTGCGCGGCGCCGATGTTTTTCGAAGTTCCGACGACAGTTCCGGTGAGTTCTGAGATGGTTCTCATCGAATATATCAGTTTGGGCGATGGTTCCGATTGTCAACATTTTTTAAGAATCATTGAAATAATCTTACAGCACCTCATCGCCAAAAAGTGCGCGGCGCCGATCTTTTTCGGAGTTCCGACGACAGTTCCCGTGCGTTCTGAGATGGTTCTCATCGAATTCATCGGCTTGGGCGATAGTTCCGATCGTCAACATTTTTTCAGAATCATTGAAATAATCTTACAGCACCTCATCGCCAAAAAGTGCGCGGTGCCGATCTTTTTCGAAGTTTCGACGAAAGTTCCGGTGAGTTCTGAGATAGTTCTCATCGAATATATCAGTTTGGGCGATGGTTCTGATTGTCAACATTTTTTCAGAATCATTAAAATAATCTAAGAGCACCTCATCGCGAAAAAGTGCGCGGTGCCGATCTTTTTCGAAGTTTCGACGACAGTTCCGGTGAGTTCTGAGATAGTTCTCATCGAATATATCAGTTTGGGCGATGGTTCTGATTGTCAACATTTTTTCAGAATCATTAAAATAATCTAAGAGCACCTCATCGCGAAAAAGTGCGCGGCGCCGATCTTTCTCGAAGTTCCGACGACAGTTCCGTCGAGTTCTGAGATAGTTGTCATCGAATATATCAGTTTCGGCGATAGTCCTGATCGTCAACATTTTTTCAGAATTATTGAAATAATCTGACAGCACCTCATCGCGGAAAAGTGCGCGGTGCCGATCTTTTTCGAAGTGACGACGACAGTTACGGTGAGTTCTGAGATAGTTCTCATCGAATATATCAGTTTCGGCGATAGTTCCGGTCGTCAACATTTTTTCAGAATCATGAAAAAAATCTAAGAGCACCTCATCGCGAAAAAGTGCGCGGCGCTAATCTTTTTCGAAGTTCCGACGACAGTTCCGGTGAGTTTTGAGATAGTTCTCATCGAATATATCAGTTTGGGCGATAGTTCTGATCGTCAACATTTTTTAAGAATTATTGAAATAATCTAACAGCACCTCATCGCGAAAAAGTGCGCAGTGCCGATCTTTTTCGAAGTTCCGACGACAGTTACGGTGGGGTCTGAGATAGTTCTCATTGAATATATCAGTTTGGGCGATGGTTCCGATTGTCAACATTTTTTCAGAATCAATAAAATAATCTAACAGCACCTCATTGCGAAAAAGTGGGCGGCGCCGATGTTTTTCGAAGTTCCGACGACAGTTCCGGTGAGTTCTGAGATAGTTCTCATCGAATATATCAGTTTGAGCGATAGTTCCGATTGTCAACATTTTTTAAGAATCATTGAAATAATCTTACAGCACCTCATCGCCAAAAAGTGCGCAGCGCCGATCTTTTTCGGAGTTTCGACGACAGTTCCCGTGCGTTCTGAGATATTTCTCATCGAATTCATCGGCTTGGGCGATAGTTCCGATCGTCAACATTTTTTCAGAATTATTGAAATAATCTAACAGCACCTCATCGCGAAAAAGTGCGCGGCGCCGATGTTTTTCGAAGTTCCGACGACAGTTCCGGTGAGTTCTGAGATGGTTCTCATCGAATATATCAGTTTGGGCGATGGTTCCGATTGTCAACATTTTTTAAGAATCATTGAAATAATCTTACAGCACCTCATCGCCAAAAAGTGCGCGGCGCCGATCTTTTTCGAAGTTCCGACGACAGTTCCGGTGAGTTCTGAGATAGTTCTCATCGAATATATCAGTTTGCGCGATAGTACCGATCGTCAACATTTTTGAAGAATTATTGAAATAATCTAACAGCACCTCGTCGCGAAAAAGTGCGCGGCGCCGATGTTTTTCGAAGTTCCGACGACAGTTCCGGTGAGTTCTGAGATAGTTCTGATCGAATATATCAGTTTGGGCGATAGTTCCGATCGTCAACATTTTTTAAAAATCATTGAAATAATCTTACAGCACCTCATCGCCAAAAAGTGCGCGGCGCCGATCTTTTTCGAAGTTCCGACGACAGTTTCGGTGCGTTCTGAGATAGTTCTCATCGAATATATCAGTTTGGGCGATAGTTCCGATTGTCAACATTTTTGAAAAATCATTGAAATAATCTTACAGCACCTCATCGCCAAAAAGTGCGCGGCGCCGATCTTTTTCGAAGTTCCGACGACAGTTTCGCTGCGTTCTGAGATAGTTCTCTTCGAATTCATCAGTTTGGGCGATAGTTCCGATCGTCAACATTTTTTCAGAATTATTGAAATAATCTAACAGCACCTCATCGCGAAAAAGTGCGCGGTGCCGATCTTTTTCGAAGTTCCGACGACAGTTCCGGTGAGTTCTGAGATGGTTCTCATCGAATTCATCAGTTTGGGCGATAGTTCCGATCGTGAACATTTTTTCAGAATTATTCAAATAATCTAATAGCACCTCATCGCGAAAAAGTGCGCAGTGCCGATCTTTTTCGAAGTTCCGACGACAGTTCCGGTGAGTTCTGAGATAGTTCTCATCGAATATATCAGTTCAGGCGATGGTTCCAATTGTAAACATTTTTTCAGAATTATTGAAATAATCTTACAGCACCTCATCGCCAAAAAGTGCGCGGCGCCGATCTTTTTCGAAGTTCCGACGACAGTTCCGGTGAGTTTTGAGATAGTTCTCATCGAATTCATCGGCTTGGGCGATAGTTCCGATCGTCAACATTTTTTCAGAATTATTTAAATAATCTAATAGCACCTCATCGCGAAAGAGTGCGCGGCGCCGATGTTTTTCGAAGTTCCGACGACAGTTCCGGTGAGTTCTGAGATAGTTTTCATCGAATATATCAGTTTGGGCGATGATTCCGATTGTCAACATTTTTTTAGAGTCATTGCAATAATCTAACAGCACCTCATCACGAAAAAGTGCGCAGTGCCGATGTTTTTCGAAGTTCCGACGACAGTTCCAGTGAGTTCTGAGATGGTTCTCATCGAATTCATCAGTTTGGGCGATAGTTCCGATCGTCAACATTTTTTCAGAATCATTTAAATAATCTAATAGCACCTTATCGCGAAAAAGTGCGCGGTGCCGATCTTTTTCGAAGTTCCGACGACAGTTCCGGTGAGTTCTGAGATAGTTCTCATCGAATATATCAGTTCAGGCGATGGTTCCGATTGTCAACATTTTTTCAGAATTATTAAAATAATCTAAGAGCACCTCATCGCGAAAAAGTGCGCGGCGCCGATGTTTTTCGAAGTTCCGACGACAGTTCCGGTGAGTTCTGAGATGGTTCTCATCGAATATATCAGTTTGGGCGATGGTTCCGATTGTCAACATTTTTTAAGAATCATTGAAATAATCTTACAGCACCTCATCGCCAAAAAGTGCGCGGCGCCGATCTTTTTCGAAGTTCCGACGACAGTTCCGGTGAGTTCTGAGATAGTTCTCATCGAATATATCAGTTTGCGCGATAGTTCCGATCGTCAACATTTTTGAAGAATTATTGAAATAATCTAACAGCACCTCATCGCGAAAAAGTGCGCGGTGCCGATCTTTTTCGAAGTTCCGACGACAGTTACGGTGGGGTCTGAGATAGTTCTCATTGAATATATCAGTTTGGGCGATGGTTCCGATTGTCAACATTTTTTCAGAATCAATAAAATAATCTAACAGCACCTAATTGCGAAAAAGTGGGCGGCGCCGATGTTTTTCGAAGTTCCGACGACAGTTCCGGTGAGTTCTGAGATAGTTCTCATCGAATATATCAGTTTGAGCGATAGTTCCGATTGTCAACATTTTTTAAGAATCATTGAAATAATCTTACAGCACCTCATCGCCAAAAAGTGCGCGGCGCCGATCTTTTTCGGAGTTTCGACGACAGTTCCCGTGCGTTCTGAGATAGTTCTCATCGAATTCATCGGCTTGGGCGATAGTTCCGATCGTCAACATTTTTTCAGAATTATTGAAATAATCTAACAGCACCTCATCGCGAAAAAGTGCGCGGCGCCGATGTTTTTCGAAGTTCCGACGACAGTTCCGGTGAGTTCTGAGATGGTTCTCATCGAATATATCAGTTTGGGCGATGGTTCCGATTGTCAACATTTTTTAAGAATCATTGAAATAATCTTACAGCACCTCATCGCCAAAAAGTGCGCGGCGCCGATCTTTTTCGAAGTTCCGACGACAGTTCCGGTGAGTTCTGAGATAGTTCTCATCGAATATATCAGTTTGCGCGATAGTACCGATCGTCAACATTTTTGAAGAATTATTGAAATAATCTAACAGCACCTCGTCGCGAAAAAGTGCGCGGCGCCGATGTTTTTCGAAGTTCCGACGACAGTTCCGGTGAGTTCTGAGATAGTTCTGATCGAATATATCAGTTTGGGCGATAGTTCCGATCGTCAACATTTTTTAAAAATCATTGAAATAATCTTACAGCACCTCATCGCCAAAAAGTGCGCGGCGCCGATCTTTTTCGAAGTTCCGACGACAGTTTCGGTGCGTTCTGAGATAGTTCTCATCGAATATATCAGTTTGGGCGATAGTTCCGATTGTCAACATTTTTGAAAAATCATTGAAATAATCTTACAGCACCTCATCGCCAAAAAGTGCGCGGCGCCGATCTTTTTCGAAGTTCCGACGACAGTTTCGCTGCGTTCTGAGATAGTTCTCTTCGAATTCATCAGTTTGGGCGATAGTTCCGATCGTCAACATTTTTTCAGAATTATTGAAATAATCTAACAGCACCTCATCGCGAAAAAGTGCGCGGTGCCGATCTTTTTCGAAGTTCCGACGACAGTTCCGGTGAGTTCTGAGATGGTTCTCATCGAATTCATCAGTTTGGGCGATAGTTCCGATCGTGAACATTTTTTCAGAATTATTCAAATAATCTAATAGCACCTCATCGCGAAAAAGTGCGCAGTGCCGATCTTTTTCGAAGTTCCGACGACAGTTCCGGTGAGTTCTGAGATAGTTCTCATCGAATATATCAGTTCAGGCGATGGTTCCAATTGTAAACATTTTTTCAGAATTATTGAAATAATCTTACAGCACCTCATCGCCAAAAAGTGCGCGGCGCCGATCTTTTTCGAAGTTCCGACGACAGTTCCGGTGAGTTTTGAGATAGTTCTCATCGAATTCATCGGCTTGGGCGATAGTTCCGATCGTCAACATTTTTTCAGAATTATTTAAATAATCTAATAGCACCTCATCGCGAAAGAGTGCGCGGCGCCGATGTTTTTCGAAGTTCCGACGACAGTTCCGGTGAGTTCTGAGATAGTTTTCATCGAATATATCAGTTTGGGCGATGATTCCGATTGTCAACATTTTTTTAGAGTCATTGCAATAATCTAACAGCACCTCATCACGAAAAAGTGCGCAGTGCCGATGTTTTTCGAAGTTCCGACGACAGTTCCAGTGAGTTCTGAGATGGTTCTCATCGAATTCATCAGTTTGGGCGATAGTTCCGATCGTCAACATTTTTTCAGAATCATTTAAATAATCTAATAGCACCTTATCGCGAAAAAGTGCGCGGTGCCGATCTTTTTCGAAGTTCCGACGACAGTTCCGGTGAGTTCTGAGATAGTTCTCATCGAATATATCAGTTCAGGCGATGGTTCCGATTGTCAACATTTTTTCAGAATTATTAAAATAATCTAAGAGCACCTCATCGCGAAAAAGTGCGCGGCGCCGATGTTTTTCGAAGTTCCGACGACAGTTCCGGTGAGTTCTGAGATGGTTCTCATCGAATATATCAGTTTGGGCGATGGTTCCGATTGTCAACATTTTTTAAGAATCATTGAAATAATCTTACAGCACCTCATCGCCAAAAAGTGCGCGGCGCCGATCTTTTTCGAAGTTCCGACGACAGTTCCGGTGAGTTCTGAGATAGTTCTCATCGAATATATCAGTTTGCGCGATAGTTCCGATCGTCAACATTTTTGAAGAATTATTGAAATAATCTAACAGCACCTCATCGCGAAAAAGTGCGCGGTGCCGATCTTTTTCGAAGTTCCGACGACAGTTACGGTGGGGTCTGAGATAGTTCTCATTGAATATATCAGTTTGGGCGATGGTTCCGATTGTCAACATTTTTTCAGAATCAATAAAATAATCTAACAGCACCTAATTGCGAAAAAGTGGGCGGCGCCGATGTTTTTCGAAGTTCCGACGACAGTTCCGGTGAGTTCTGAGATAGTTCTCATCGAATATATCAGTTTGAGCGATAGTTCCGATTGTCAACATTTTTTAAGAATCATTGAAATAATCTTACAGCACCTCATCGCCAAAAAGTGCGCGGCGCCGATCTTTTTCGGAGTTTCGACGACAGTTCCCGTGCGTTCTGAGATAGTTCTCATCGAATTCATCGGCTTGGGCGATAGTTCCGATCGTCAACATTTTTTCAGAATTATTGAAATAATCTAACAGCACCTCATCGCGAAAAAGTGCGCGACGCCGATGTTTTTCGAAGTTCCGACGACAGTTCCGGTGAGTTCTGAGATGGTTCTCATCGAATATATCAGTTTGGGCGATGGTTCCGATTGTCAACATTTTTTAAGAATCATTGAAATAATCTTACAGCACCTCATCGCCAAAAAGTGCGCGGCGCCGATCTTTTTCGAAGTTCCGACGACAGTTCCGGTGAGTTCTGAGATAGTTCTCATCGAATATATCAGTTTGCGCGATAGTTCCGATCGTCAACATTTTTGAAGAATTATTGAAATAATCTAACAGCACCTCGTCGCGAAAAAGTGCGCGGCGCCGATGTTTTTCGAAGTTCCGACGACAGTTCCGGTGAGTTCTGAGATAGTTCTGATCGAATATATCAGTTTGGGCGATAGTTCCGATTGTCAACATTTTTTAAGAATCATTGAAATAATCTTACAGCACCTCATCGCCAAAAAGTGCGCGGCGCCGATCTTTTTCGGAGTTCCGACGACAGTTCCCGTGCGTTCTGAGATGGTTCTCATCGAATTCATCGGCTTGGGCGATAGTTCCGATCGTCAACATTTTTTCAGAATCATTGAAATAATCTTACAGCACCTCATCGCCAAAAAGTGCGCGGTGCCGATCTTTTTCGAAGTTTCGACGACAGTTCCGGTGAGTTCTGAGATGGTTCTCATCGAATATATCAGTTTGGGCGATAGTTCCGATTGTCAACATTTTTTAAGAATCATTGAAATAATCTTACAGCACCTCATCGCCAAAAAGTGCGCGGTGCCGATCTTTTTCGAAGTTTCGACGACAGTTCCGGTGAGTTCTGAGATAGTTCTCATCGAATATATCAGTTTGGGCGATGGTTCTGATTGTCAACATTTTTTCAGAATCATTAAAATAATCTAAGAGCACCTCATCGCGAAAAAGTGCGCGGCGCCGATCTTTCTCGAAGTTCCGACGACAGTTCCGTCGAGTTCTGAGATAGTTGTCATCGAATATATCAGTTTCGGCGATAGTCCTGATCGTCAACATTTTTTCAGAATTATTGAAATAATCTGACAGCACCTCATCGCGGAAAAGTGCGCGGTGCCGATCTTTTTCGAAGTGACGACGACAGTTACGGTGAGTTCTGAGATAGTTCTCATCGAATATATCAGTTTCGGCGATAGTTCCGGTCGTCAACATTTTTTCAGAATCATGAAAAAAATCTAAGAGCACCTCATCGCGAAAAAGTGCGCGGCGCTAATCTTTTTCGAAGTTCCGACGACAGTTCCGGTGAGTTTTGAGATAGTTCTCATCGAATATATCAGTTTGGGCGATAGTTCTGATCGTCAACATTTTTTAAGAATTATTGAAATAATCTAACAGCACCTCATCGCGAAAAAGTGCGCAGTGCCGATCTTTTTCGAAGTTCCGACGACAGTTACGGTGGGGTCTGAGATAGTTCTCATTGAATATATCAGTTTGGGCGATGGTTCCGATTGTCAACATTTTTTCAGAATCAATAAAATAATCTAACAGCACCTAATTGCGAAAAAGTGGGCGGCGCCGATGTTTTTCGAAGTTCCGACGACAGTTCCGGTGAGTTCTGAGATAGTTCTCATCGAATATATCAGTTTGAGCGATAGTTCCGATTGTCAACATTTTTTAAGAATCATTGAAATAATCTTACAGCACCTCATCGCCAAAAAGTGCGCGGCGCCGATCTTTTTCGGAGTTTCGACGACAGTTCCCGTGCGTTCTGAGATAGTTCTCATCGAATTCATCGGCTTGGGCGATAGTTCCGATCGTCAACATTTTTTCAGAATTATTGAAATAATCTAACAGCACCTCATCGCGAAAAAGTGCGCGACGCCGATGTTTTTCGAAGTTCCGACGACAGTTCCGGTGAGTTCTGAGATGGTTCTCATCGAATATATCAGTTTGGGCGATGGTTCCGATTGTCAACATTTTTTAAGAATCATTGAAATAATCTTACAGCACCTCATCGCCAAAAAGTGCGCGGCGCCGATCTTTTTCGAAGTTCCGACGACAGTTCCGGTGAGTTCTGAGATAGTTCTCATCGAATATATCAGTTTGCGCGATAGTTCCGATCGTCAACATTTTTGAAGAATTATTGAAATAATCTAACAGCACCTCGTCGCGAAAAAGTGCGCGGCGCCGATGTTTTCCGAAGTTCCGACGACAGTTCCGGTGAGTTCTGAGATAGTTCTGATCGAATATATCAGTTTGGGCGATAGTTCCGATCGTCAACATTTTTTAAAAATCATTGAAATAATCTTACAGCACCTCATCGCCAAAAAGTGCGCGGCGCCGATCTTTTTCGAAGTTCCGACGACAGTTTCGGTGAGTTCTGAGATGGTTCTCATCGAATTCATCAGTTTGGGCGATAGTTCCGATCGTCAACATTTTTTAAGAATTATTGAAATAATCTAACAGCACCTCATCGCGAAAAAGTGCGCAGTGCCGATCTTTTTCGAAGTTCCGACGACAGTTACGGTGGGGTCTGAGATAGTTCTCATTGAATATATCAGTTTGGGCGATGGTTCCGATTGTCAACATTTTTTCAGAATCAATAAAATAATCTAACAGCACCTAATTGCGAAAAAGTGGGCGGCGCCGATGTTTTTCGAAGTTCCGACGACAGTTCCGGTGAGTTCTGAGATAGTTCTCATCGAATATATCAGTTTGAGCGATAGTTCCGATTGTCAACATTTTTTAAGAATCATTGAAATAATCTTACAGCACCTCATCGCCAAAAAGTGCGCGGCGCCGATCTTTTTCGGAGTTTCGACGACAGTTCCCGTGCGTTCTGAGATAGTTCTCATCGAATTCATCGGCTTGGGCGATAGTTCCGATCGTCAACATTTTTTCAGAATTATTGAAATAATCTAACAGCACCTCATCGCGAAAAAGTGCGCGACGCCGATGTTTTTCGAAGTTCCGACGACAGTTCCGGTGAGTTCTGAGATGGTTCTCATCGAATATATCAGTTTGGGCGATGGTTCCGATTGTCAACATTTTTTAAGAATCATTGAAATAATCTTACAGCACCTCATCGCCAAAAAGTGCGCGGCGCCGATCTTTTTCGAAGTTCCGACGACAGTTCCGGTGAGTTCTGAGATAGTTCTCATCGAATATATCAGTTTGCGCGATAGTTCCGATCGTCAACATTTTTGAAGAATTATTGAAATAATCTAACAGCACCTCGTCGCGAAAAAGTGCGCGGCGCCGATGTTTTCCGAAGTTCCGACGACAGTTCCGGTGAGTTCTGAGATAGTTCTGATCGAATATATCAGTTTGGGCGATAGTTCCGATCGTCAACATTTTTTAAAAATCATTGAAATAATCTTACAGCACCTCATCGCCAGAAAGTGCGCGGCGCCGATCTTTTTCGAAGTTCCGACGACAGTTTCGGTGAGTTCTGAGATGGTTCTCATCGAATTCATCAGTTTGGGCGATAGTTCCGATCGTGAACATTTTTTCAGAATTATTTAAATAATCTAATAGCACCTCATCGCGAAAAAGTGCGCGGTGCCGATCTTTTTCGAAGTTTTGACGACAGTTCCGGTGAGTTCTGAGATAGTTCTCATCGAATATATCAGTTCAGGCGATGGTTCCAATTGTCAACATTTTTTCAGAATTATTGATATAATCTTACAGCACCTCATCGCCAAAAAGTGCGCGGCGCCGATCTTTTTCGAAGTTCCGACGACAGTTCCGGTGAGTTCTGAGATAGTTCTCATCGAATTCATCGGCTTGGGCGATAGTTCCGATCGTCAACATTTTTTCAGAATTATTTAAATAATCCAATAGCACCTCATCGCGAAAGAGTGCGCGGTGCCGATCTTTTTCGAAGTTCCGACGACAGTTCCGGTGAGTTCTGAGATGGTTCTCATCGAATTCATCAGTTTGGGCGATAGTTCCGATCGTGAACATTTTTTCAGAATTATTTAAATAATCTAATAGCACCTCATCGCGAAAAAGTGCGCGGTGCCGATCTTTTTCGAAGTTTTGACGACAGTTCCGGTGAGTTCTGAGATAGTTCTCATCGAATATATCAGTTCAGGCGATGGTTCCAATTGTCAACATTTTTTCAGAATTATTGATATAATCTTACAGCACCTCATCGCCAAAAAGTGCGCGGCGCCGATCTTTTTCGAAGTTCCGACGACAGTTCCGGTGAGTTCTGAGATAGTTCTCATCGAATTCATCGGCTTGGGCGATAGTTCCGATCGTCAACATTTTTTCAGAATTATTTAAATAATCCAATAGCACCTCATCGCGAAAGAGTGCGTGGCGCCGATGTTTTTCGAAGTTCCGACGACAGTTCCGGTGAGTTCTGAGATGGTTCTCATCGAATATATCAGTTTGGGCGATGGTTCCGATTGTCAACATTTTTTAAGAATCATTGAAATAATCTTACAGCACCTCATCGCCAAAAAGTGCGCGGCGCCGATCTTTTTCGAAGTTCCGACGACAGTTCCGGTGAGTTCTGAGATAGTTCTCATCGAATATATCAGTTTGCGCGATAGTTCCGATCGTCAACATTTTTGAAGAATTATTGAAATAATCTAACAGCACCTCGTCGCGAAAAAGTGCGCGGCGCCGATGTTTTTCGAAGTTCCGACGACAGTTCCGGTGAGTTCTGAGATAGTTCTGATCGAATATATCAGTTTGGGCGATAGTTCCGATTGTCAACATTTTTTAAAAATCATTGAAATAATCTTACAGCACCTCATCGCCAAAAAGTGCGCGGCGCCGATCTTTTTCGAAGTTCCGACGACAGTTTCGGTGCGTTCTGAGATAATTCTCATCGAATATATCAGTTTGGGCGATAGTTCCGATTGTCAACATTTTTGAAAAATCATTGAAATAATCTTACAGCACCTCATCGCCAAAAAGTGCGCGGCGCCGATCTTTTTCAAAGTTCCGACGACAGTTTCGCTGCGTTCTGAGATAGTTCTCTTCGAATTCATCAGTTTGGGCGATAGTTCCGATCGTGAACATTTTTTCAGAATTATTTAAATAATCTAATAGCACCTCATCGCGAAAAAGTGCGCGGTGCCGATCTTTTTCGAAGTTTTGACGACAGTTCCGGTGAGTTCTGAGATAGTTCTCATCGAATATATCAGTTCAGGCGATGGTTCCAATTGTCAACATTTTTTCAGAATTATTGATATAATCTTACAGCACCTCATCGCCAAAAAGTGCGCGGCGCCGATCTTTTTCGAAGTTCCGACGACAGTTCCGGTGAGTTCTGAGATAGTTCTCATCGAATTCATCGGCTTGGGCGATAGTTCCGATCGTCAACATTTTTTCAGAATTATTTAAATAATCTAATAGCACCTCATCGCGAAAAAGTGCGCGGTGCCGATCTTTTTCGAAGTTTTGACGACAGTTCCGGTGAGTTCTGAGATAGTTCTCATCGAATATATCAGTTCAGGCGATGGTTCCAATTGTCAACATTTTTTCAGAATTATTGATATAATCTTACAGCACCTCATCGCCAAAAAGTGCGCGGCGCCGATCTTTTTCGAAGTTCCGACGACAGTTCCGGTGAGTTCTGAGATAGTTCTCATCGAATTCATCGGCTTGGGCGATAGTTCCGATCGTCAACATTTTTTCAGAATTATTTAAATAATCCAATAGCACCTCATCGCGAAAGAGTGCGCGGTGCCGATCTTTTTCGAAGTTCCGACGACAGTTCCGGTGAGTTCTGAGATGGTTCTCATCGAATTCATCAGTTTGGGCGATAGTTCCGATCGTGAACATTTTTTCAGAATTATTTAAATAATCTAATAGCACCTCATCGCGAAAAAGTGCGCGGTGCCGATCTTTTTCGAAGTTTTGACGACAGTTCCGGTGAGTTCTGAGATAGTTCTCATCGAATATATCAGTTCAGGCGATGGTTCCAATTGTCAACATTTTTTCAGAATTATTGATATAATCTTACAGCACCTCATCGCCAAAAAGTGCGCGGCGCCGATCTTTTTCGAAGTTCCGACGACAGTTCCGGTGAGTTCTGAGATAGTTCTCATCGAATTCATCGGCTTGGGCGATAGTTCCGATCGTCAACATTTTTTCAGAATTATTTAAATAATCCAATAGCACCTCATCGCGAAAGAGTGCGTGGCGCCGATGTTTTTCGAAGTTCCGACGACAGTTCCGGTGAGTTCTGAGATGGTTCTCATCGAATATATCAGTTTGGGCGATGGTTCCGATTGTCAACATTTTTTAAGAATCATTGAAATAATCTTACAGCACCTCATCGCCAAAAAGTGCGCGGCGCCGATCTTTTTCGAAGTTCCGACGACAGTTCCGGTGAGTTCTGAGATAGTTCTCATCGAATATATCAGTTTGCGCGATAGTTCCGATCGTCAACATTTTTGAAGAATTATTGAAATAATCTAACAGCACCTCGTCGCGAAAAAGTGCGCGGCGCCGATGTTTTTCGAAGTTCCGACGACAGTTCCGGTGAGTTCTGAGATAGTTCTGATCGAATATATCAGTTTGGGCGATAGTTCCGATTGTCAACATTTTTTAAAAATCATTGAAATAATCTTACAGCACCTCATCGCCAAAAAGTGCGCGGCGCCGATCTTTTTCGAAGTTCCGACGACAGTTTCGGTGCGTTCTGAGATAGTTCTCATCGAATATATCAGTTTGGGCGATAGTTCCGATTGTCAACATTTTTGAAAAATCATTGAAATAATCTTACAGCACCTCATCGCCAAAAAGTGCGCGGCGCCGATCTTTTTCAAAGTTCCGACGACAGTTTCGCTGCGTTCTGAGATAGTTCTCTTCGAATTCATCAGTTTGGGCGATAGTTCCGATCGTCAACATTTTTTCAGAATTATTGAAATAATCTAACAGCACCTCATCGCGAAAAAGTGCGCGGTGCCGATCTTTTTCGAAGTTCCGACGACAGTTCCGGTGAGTTCTGAGATGGTTCTCATCGAATTCATCAGTTTGGGCGATAGTTCCGATCGTGAACATTTTTTCAGAATTATTCAAATAATCTAATAGCACCTCATCGCGAAAAAGTGCGCGGTGCCGATCTTTTTCGAAGTTCCGACGACAGTTCCGGTGAGTTCTGAGATAGTTCTCATCGAATATATCAGTTCAGGCGATGGTTCCAATTGTCAACATTTTTTCAGAATTATTGAAATAATCTTACAGCACCTCATCGCCAAAAAGTGCGCGGCGCCGATCTTTTTCGAAGTTCCGACGACAGTTTCGGTGAGTTCTGAGATAGTTCTCATCGAATTCATCGGCTTGGGCGATAGTTCCGATCGTCAACATTTTTTCAGAATTATTTAAATGATCTAATAGCACCTCATCGCGAAAGAGTGCGCGGCGCCGATGTTTTTCGAAGTTCCGACGACAGTTCCGGTGAGTTCTGAGATGGTTCTCATCGAATTCATCAGTTTGGGCGATAGTTCCGATCGTCAACATTTTTTCATAATTATTTCAATAATCTAATAGCACCTTATCGCGAAAAAGTGCGCGGTGCCGATCTTTTTCGAAGTTGCGACGACAGTTCCGGTGAGTTCTGAGATAGTTCTCATCGAATATATCAGTTCAGGCGATGGTTCCGATTGTCAACATTTTTTCAGAATTATTGAAATAATCTAAGAGCACCTCATCGCGAAAAAGTGCGCGGCGCCGATGTTTTTCGAAGTTCCGACGACAGTTCCGGTGAGTTCTGAGATGGTTCTCATCGAATATATCAGTTTGGGCGATGGTTCCGATTGTCAACATTTTTTAAGAATCATTGAAATAATCTTACAGCACCTCATCGCCAAAAAGTGCGCGGCGCCGATCTTTTTCGAAGTTCCGACGACAGTTCCGGTGAGTTCTGAGATAGTTCTCATCGAATATATCAGTTTGCGCGATAGTTCCGATCGTCAACATTTTTGAAGAATTATTGAAATAATCTAACAGCACCTCGTCGCGAAAAAGTGCGCGGCGCCGATGTTTTTCGGAGTTCCGACGACAGTTCCGGTGAGTTCTGAGATAGTTCTGATCGAATATATCAGTTTGGGCGATAGTTCCGATTGTCAACATTTTTTAAAAATCATTGAAATAATCTTACAGCACCTCATCGCCAAAAAGTGCGCGGCGCCGATCTTTTTCGAAGTTCCGACGACAGTTTCGGTGCGTTCTGAGATAGTTCTCATCGAATATATCAGTTTGGGCGATAGTTCCGATTGTCAACATTTTTGAAAAATCATTGAAATAATCTTACAGCACCTCATCGCCAAAAAGTGCGCGGCGCCGATATTTTTCGAAGTTCCGACGACAGTTTCGCTGCGTTCTGAGATAGTTCTCTTCGAATTCATCAGTTTGGGCGATAGTTCCGATCGTCAACATTTTTTCAGAATTATTGAAATAATCTAACAGCACCTCATCGCGAAAAAGTGCGCGGTGCCGATCTTTTTCGAAGTTCCGACGACAGTTCCGGTGAGTTCTGAGATGGTTCTCATCGAATTCATCAGTTTGGGCGATAGTTCCGATCGTGAACATTTTTTCAGAATTATTTAAATAATCTAATAGCACCTTATCGCGAAAAAGTGCGCGGTGCCGATCTTTTTCAAAGTTCCGACGACAGTTTCGGTGAGTTCTGAGATAGTTCTCATCGAATATATCAGTTCAGGCGATGGTTCCGATTGTCAACATTTTTTCAGAATTATTGAAATAATCTAAGAGCACCTCATCGCGAAAAAGTGCGCGGCGCCGATGTTTTTCGAAGTTCCGACGACAGTTCCGGTGAGTTCTGAGATGGTTCTCATCGAATATATCAGTTTGGGCGATGGTTCCGATTGTCAACATTTTTTAAGAATCATTGAAATAATCTAATAGCACCTCATCGCGAAAGAGTGCGCGGCGCCGATGTTTTTCGAAGTTCCAAAGACAGTTCCGGTGAGTTCTGAGATAGTTTTCATCGAATATATCAGTTTGGGCGATGATTCCGATTGTCAACATTTTTTTACAGTCATTGCAATAATCTAACAGCACCTCATCGCGAAAAAGTGCGCGGTGCCGATCTTTTTCGAAGTTCCGACGAGAGATCCGGTGAGTTCTGAGATAGTTCTCATCGAATATATCAGTTTCGGCGATAGTTCCGATCGTCAACATTTTTTAAGAATTATTAAAATAATCTAACAGCACCTCATCGCGAAAAAGTGCGCGGCGCCGATCTTTATCGAAGTTCCGACGACAGTTCCGGTAAGTTCTGAGATAGTTCTCATCGAATATATCAGTTTGGGCGATAGTCCCGATCGTCAACATTTTTTAAGAATTATTGAAATAATCTAACAGCACCTCATCGCGAAAAAGTGCGCGGTGCCGATCTTTTTCGAAGTTCCGACGACAGTTTCGGTGGGTTCTGAGATAGTTCTCATCGAATATATCAGTTTGGGCGATGGTTCCGATTGTCAACATTATTTCAGAATTATTAAAATAATCTAAGAGCACCTCATCGCGAAAAAGTGCGCGGCGCCGATGTTTTTCGAAGTTTCGACGACAGTTCCGGTGAGTTCTGAAATAGTTCTCATCGAATATATCAGTTTAGGCGATAGTTCCGATTGTCAACATTTTTTAAGAATTATTGAAATAATCTAACAGCACCTCATCGCGAAAAAGTGCGCAGTGCCGATCTTTTTCGAAGTTCCGACGACAGTTACGGTAGGTTCTGAGATAGTTCTCATCGAATATATCAGTTTGGGCGATGGTTTCGATTGTCAACATTTTTTCAGAATCAATAAAATAATCTAACAGCACCTCATAGCGAAAAAGTGCGCGGCGCCGATGTTTTTCGAAGTTCCGACTACAGTTCCGGTAAGTTCTGAGATAGTTCTCATCGAATATATCAGTTTGGGCGATAGTTCCGATTGTCAACATTTTTTGAGAATCATTGAAATAATCTTACAGCACCTCATCGCCAAAAAGTGCGCGGCGCCGATCTTTTTCGGAGTTCCGACGACAGTACCCGTGCGTTCTGAGATGGTTCTCATCGAATTCATCGGCTTGGGCGATAGTTCCGATCGTCAACATTTTTTCAGATTCATTAAAATATTCTAACAGCACCTCATCGCGGAAAAGTGCGCGGTGCCGATCTTTTTCGAAGTTCCGACGACAGTTACGGTGGGTTCTGAGATCGTTCTCATCGAATATATCGGTTTGGGCGATGGTTCCGATTGTCAACATTATTTCAGAATTATTAAAATAATCTAAGAGCACCTCATCGCGAAAAAGTGCGCGGCGCCGATGTTTTTCGAAGTTTCGACGACAGTTCCGGTGAGTTCTGAAATAGTTCTCATCGAATATATCAGTTTAGGCGATAGTTCCGATTGTCAACATTTTTTAAGAATTATTGAAATAATCTAACAGCACCTCATCGCGAAAAAGTGCGCAGTGCCGATCTTTTTCGAAGTTCCGACGACAGTTACGGTAGGTTCTGAGATAGTTCTCATCGAATATATCAGTTTGGGCGATGGTTCCGATTGTCAACATTTTTTCAGAATCAATAAAATAATCTAACAGCACCTCATAGCGACAAAGTGCGCGGCGCCGATGTTTTTCGAAGTTCCGACTACAGTTCCGGTAAGTTCTGAGATAGTTCTCATCGAATATATCAGTTTGGGCGATAGTTCCGATTGTCAACATTTTTTGAGAATCATTGAAATAATCTTACAGCACCTCATCGCCAAAAAGTGCGCGGCGCCGATCTTTTTCGGAGTTCCGACGACAGTTCCCGTGCGTTCTGAGATGGTTCTCATCGAATTCATCGGCTTGGGCGATAGTTCCGATCGTCAACATTTTTTCAGATTCATTAAAATATTCTAACAGCACCGCATCGCGGAAAAGTGCGCGGTGCCGATCTTTTTCGAAGTTCCGACGACAGTTACGGTGGGTTCTGAGATCGTTCTCATCGAATATATCAGTTTGGGCGATGGTTCCGATTGTCAACATTTTTTCAGAATCAATAAAATAATCTAACAGCACCTCATCGCGAAAAAGTGCGCGGCGCCGATGTTTTTCGAAGTTCCGACGACAGTTCCGGTGAGTTCTGAGATAGTTCCCATCGAATATATCAGTTTGGGCGATAGTTCCGATTGTCAACATTTTTTAAAAATCATTGAAATAATCTTACAGCACCTCATCGCCAGAAAGTGCGCGGCGCCGATCTTTTTCGAAGTTCCGACGACAGTTTCGGTGCGTTCTGAGATAGTTCTCTTTGAATTTATCAGTTTGGGCGATAGTTACGATCGTCAACATTTTTTCAGAATTATTTAAATAATCTAATAGCACCTGATCGCGAAAGAGTGCGCGGTGCCGATCTTTTTCGAAGTTCCGACGACAGTTCCGGTGAGTTCTGAGATAGTTCTCATCGAATATATCAGTTCAGGCGATGGTTCCGATTGTCAACATTTTTTCAGAATTATTGAAATAATCTAAGAGCACCTCATCGCGAAAAAGTGCGCGGCGCCGATGTTTTTCGAAGTTCCGACGACAGTTCCGGTGAGTTCTGAGATGGTTCTCATCGAATATATCAGTTTGGGCGATAGTTCCGATTGTCAACATTTTTTAAGAATCATTGAAATAATCTTACAGCACCTCATCGCCAAAAAGTGCGCGGCGCCGATCTTTTTCGAAGTTCCGACGACAATTCCGGTGAGTTCTGGGATAGTTCTCATCAAATATATCAGTTTGGGCGATAGTTCCGACCGTCAACATTTTTTAAGAATAATTGAAATATTCTAACAGCACCTCATCGCGAAAAAGTGCGCGGCGCCGAACTTTTTCGAAGTTCCGACGACAGTTCCGGTGGGTTCTAAAATAGTTCTTATCGAATATATCAGTTTGGGCGATGGTTCCGATTGTCAACATTTTTTCAGAATCATTGAAATAATCTAAGAGCACCTCATCGCGAAAAAGTGCGCGGCGCCGATCTTTTTCGAAGTTCCGACGACAGTTCCGGTGAGTTCCGAGATAGTTCGCACCGAATATATTAGTTTGGGCGATAGTCCCGATCGTCAACATTTTTTAAGAATTATTGAAACAATCTAACAGCACCTCATCGCGAAAAAGTGCGCGGTGCCGATCTTTTTCGAAGTTCCGACGACAGTTTCGGTGGGTTCTGAGATAGTTCTCATCGAATATATCAGTTTGGGCGATGGTTCCGATTGTCAACATTATTTCAGAATTATTAAAATAATCTAAGAGCACCTCATCGCGAAAAAGTGCGCGGCGCCGATGTTTTTCGAAGTTCCGACGACAGTTCCGGTGGGTTCTGAAATAGTTCTCATCGAATATATCAGTTTGGGCGATAGTTCCGATTGTCAACATTTTTTAAAAATCATTGAAATAATCTTACAGCACCTCATCGCCAAAAAGTGCGCGGCGCCGATCTTTTTCGAAGTTCCGACGACAGTTTCGGTGCGTTCTGAGATAGTTCTCATCGAATTTATCAGTCTGGGCGATAGTTCCGATCGTCAACATTTTTTCAGAATTATTGGAATAATCTAACAGCACCTCATCGCGAAAAAGTGCGCGGTGCCGATCTTTTTCGAAGTTCCGACGACAGTTCCGGTGAGTTCTGGGATGGTTTTCATCGAATTCATCAGTTTGGGCGATAGTTCCGATCGTGAACATTTTTTCAGAATTATTGAAATAATCTAAGAGCACCTCATCGCGAAAAAGTGCGCGGCGCCGATCTTTCTCGAAGTTCCGACGACAGTTCCGGTGAGTTCTGAGATAGTTCTCATCGAATATATCAGTTTCGGCGATAGTTCCGATCGTCAACATTTTTTAAGAATTATTGAAATAATCTAACAGCACCTCATCGCGAAAAAGTGCGCGGCGCCGAACTTTTTCGAAGTTCCGACGACAGTTCCGGTGGGTTCTAAAATAGTTCTTATCGAATATATCAGTTTGGGCGATGGTTCCGATTGTCAACATTTTTTCAGAATCAATAAAATAATCTAACAGCACCTCATAGCGAAAAAGTGCGCGGCGCCGATGTTTTTCGAAGTTCCGACTACAGTTCCGGTAAGTTCTGAGATAGTTCTCATCGAATATATCAGTTTGGGCGATGGTTCCGATTGTCAACATTTTTTGAGAATCATTGAAATAATCTTACAGCACCTCATCGCCAAAAAGTGCGCGGCGCCGATCTTTTTCGGAGTTCCAACGACAGTTCCCGTGCGTTCTGAGATGGTTCTCATCGAATTCATCGGCTTGGGCGATAGTTCCGATCGTCAACGTTTTTTCAGATTCATTAAAATATTCTAACAGCACCTCATCGCGGAAAAGTGCGCGGTGCCGATCTTTTTCGAAGTTCCGACGACAGTTACGGTGGGTTCTGAGATCGTTCTCATCGAATATATCAGTTTGGGCGATGGTTCCGATTGTCAACGTTTTTTCAGAATCAATAAAATAATCTAACAGCACCTCATCGCGAAAAAGTGCGCGGCGCCGATGTTTTTCGAAGTTCCGACGACAGTTCCGGTGAGTTCTGAGATAGTTCTCATCGAATATATCAGTTTGGGCGATAGTTCCGATTGTCAACATTTTTTAAAAATCATTGAAATAATCTTACAGCACCTCATCGCCAAAAAGTGCGCGGCGCCGATCTTTTTCGAAGTTCCGACGACAGTTTCGGTGCGTTCTGAGATAGTTCTCTTTGAATTTATCAGTTTCGGCGATAGTTCCGATCGTCAACATTTTTTCAGAATTATTGAAATAATCTAACAGCACCTCATCGCGAAAAAGTGCGCGGCGCCGATGTTTTTCGAAGTTACGACGACAGTTCCGGAGAGTTCTGAGATAGTTCTCATCGAATATATCAGTTTGGGCGATAGTCCCGATTGTCAACATTTTTTGAAAATCATTGAAATAATCTTACAGCACCTCATCGCCAAAAAGTGCGCGGCGCCGATCTTTTTCGAAGTTCCGACGACAATTCCGGTGAGTTCTGGGATAGTTCTCATCAAATATATCAGTTTGGGCGATAGTTCCGACCGTCAACATTTTTTAAGAATAATTGAAATATTCTAACAGCACCTCATCGCGAAAAAGTGCGCGGCGCCGAACTTTTTCGAAGTTCCGACGACAGTTCCGGTGGGTTCTAAAATAGTTCTTATCGAATATATCAGTTTGGGCGATGGTTCCGATTGTCAACATTTTTTCAGAATCATTGAAATAATCTAAGAGCACCTCATCGCGAAAAAGTGCGCGGCGCCGATCTTTTTCGAAGTTCCGACGACAGTTCTGGTGAGTTCCGAGACAGTTCTCACCGAATATATCAGTTTGGGCGATAGTCCCGATCGTCAACATTTTTTAAGAATTATTGAAATAATCTAACAGCACCTCATCGCGAAAAAGTGCGCGGTGCCGATCTTTTTCGAAGTTCCGACGACAGTTTCGGTGGGTTCTGAGATAGTTCTCATCGAATATATGAGTTTGGGCGATGGTTCCGATTGTCAACATTATTTCAGAATTATTAAAATAATCTAAGAGCACCTCATCGCGAAAAAGTGCGCGGCGCCGATGTTTTTCGAAGTTCCGACGACAGTTCCGGTGAGTTCTGAAATAGTTCTCATCAAATATATCAGTTTGGGCGATAGTTCCGATTGTCAACATTTTTTAAAAATCATTGAAATAATCTTACAGCACCTCATCGCCAAAAAGTGCGCGGCGCCGATCTTTTTCGAAGTTCCGACGACAGTTTCGGTGCGTTCTGAGATAGTTCTCATCGAATTTATCAGTCTGGGCGATAGTTCCGATCGTCAACATTTTTTCAGAATTATTGGAATAATCTAACAGCACCTCATCGCGAAAAAGTGCGCGGTGCCGATCTTTTTCGAAGTTCCGACGACAGTTCCGGTGAGTTCTGGGATGGTTTTCATCGAATTCATCAGTTTGGGCGATAGTTCCGATCGTGAACATTTTTTCAGAATTATTGAAATAATCTAAGAGCACCTCATCGCGAAAAAGTGCGCGGCGCCGATCTTTCTCGAAGTTCCGACGACAGTTCCGGTGAGTTCTGAGATAGTTCTCATCGAATATATCAGTTTCGGCGAAAGTTTCGATCGTCAACATTTTTTAAGAATTATTGAAATAATCTAACAGCACCTCATCGCGAAAAAGTGCGCGGCGCCGATGTTTTTCGAAGTTCCGACGACAGTTCCGGTGAGTTCTGAGATGGTTCTCATCGAATATATCAGTTTGGGCGATAGTTCCGATTGTCAACATTTTTTAAGAATCATTGAAATAATCTTACAGCACCTCATCGCCAAAAAGTGCGCGGCGCCGATCTTTTTCGAAGTTCCGACGACAGTTCCGGTGAGTTCTGGGATATTTCTCATCAAATATATCAGTTTGGGCGATAGTTCCGACCGTCAACATTTTTTAAGAATAATCGAAATATTCTAACAGCACCTCATCGCGAAAAAGTGCGCGGCGCCGAACTTTTTCGAAGTTCCGACGACAGTTTCGGTGGGTTCTGAAATAGTTCTTATCGAATATATCAGTTTGGGCGATAGTTCCGATTGTCAACATTTTTTCAGAATCATTGAAATAATCTAAGAGCACCTCATCGCGAAAAAGTGCGCGGCGCCGATGTTTTTCGAAGTTCCGACTACAGTTCCGGTGAGTTCTGAGATGGTCCTCATCGAATATATCAGTTTGGGCGATAGTTCCGATTGTCAACATTTTTTAAGAATCATTGAAATAATCTTACAGCACCTCATCGCCAAAAAGTGCGCGGTGCCGATCTTTTTCGAAGTTCCGACGACAGTTACGTTCAGTTCTGAGATAGTTCTCATCGAATATATCAGTTTGGGCGATGGTTCCGATTGTCAACATTTTTTCAGAATCAATAAAATAATCTAACAGCACCTGATCGCGAAAAAGTGCGCGGCGCCGATGTTTTTCGAAGTTCCGACGACAGTTCCCGTGAGTTCTGAGATAGTTCTCATCGAATATATTAGTTTGGGCGATAGTTCCGATTGTCAACATTTTTTAAAAATCATTGAAATAATCTTACAGCACGTCATCGACAAAAAGTGCGCGGCGCCGATCTTTTTCGAAGTTCCGACGACAGTTTCGGTGCGTTCTGAGATAGTTCTGTTTGAATTTATCAGTTGGGGCGATAGTTTCGATCGTCAACATTTTTTCAGAATTATTGAAATAATCTAACAGCACCTCATCGCGAAAAAGTGCGCGGTGCCGATCTTTTTCGAAGTTCCAACGACAGTTTCGGTGAGTTCTGAGATGGTTTGCATCAAATTCATCAGTTTGGGCGATAGTTCCGATCGTGAACATTTTTTCAGAATTATTTAAATAATCTAATAGCACCTCATCGCGAAAAAGTGCGCGGTGCCGATCTTTTTCGAAGTTCCGACCACAGTTCCGGTGAGTTCTGAGATAGTTCTCATCGAATATATCAGTTTCGGCGATAGTTCTGATCGTCAACATTTTTTAAGAATCATTGAAATAATCTTACAGCACCTCATCGCCAAAAAGTGCGCGGCGCCGATCTTTCTCGAAGTTCCGACGACAGTTCCGTCGAGTTCTGAGATAGTTCTCATCGAATATATCAGTTTCGGCGATAGTTCTGATCGTCAACATTTTTTCAGAATTATTGAAATAATCTGACAGCACCTCATCGCGGAAAAGTGCGCGGTGCCGATCTTTTTCGAAGTTCCGACGACAGTTACGGTGGGGTCTGAGATAGTTCTCATTGAATATATCAGTTTGGGCGATGGTTCCGATTGTCAACATTTTTTCAGAATCAATAAAATAATCTAACAGCACCTCATTGCGAAAAAGTGGGCGGCGCCGATGTTTTTCGAAGTTCCGACGACAGTTCCGGTGAGTTCTGAGATAGTTCTCATCGAATATATCAGTTTGAGCGATAGTTCCGATTGTCAACATTTTTTAAGAATCATTGAAATAATCTTACAGCACCTCATCGCCAAAAAGTGCGCGGCGCCGATCTTTTTCGGAGTTTCGACGACAGTTCCCGTGCGTTCTGAGATAGTTCTCATCGAATTCATCGGCTTGGGCGATAGTTCCGATCGTCAACATTTTTTCAGAATTATTGAAATAATCTAACAGCACCTCGTCGCGAAAAAGTGCGCGGCGCCGATGTTTTTCGAAGTTCCGACGACAGTTCCGGTGAGTTCTGAGATAGTTCTGATCGAATATATCAGTTTGGGCGATAGTTCCGATCGTCAACATTTTTTAAAAATCATTGAAATAATCTTACAGCACCTCATCGCCAAAAAGTGCGCGGCGCCGATCTTTTTCGAAGTTCCGACGACAGTTTCGGTGCGTTCTGAGATAGTTCTCATCGAATATATCAGTTTGGGCGATAGTTCCGATTGTCAACATTTTTGAAAAATCATTGAAATAATCTTACAGCACCTCATCGCCAAAAAGTGCGCGGCGCCGATCTTTTTCGAAGTTCCGACGACAGTTTCGCTGCGTTCTGAGATAGTTCTCTTCGAATTCATCAGTTTGGGCGATAGTTCCGATCGTCAACATTTTTTCAGAATTATTGAAATAATCTAACAGCACCTCATCGCGAAAAAGTGCGCCGTGCCGATCTTTTTCGAAGTTCCGACGACAGTTCCGGTGAGTTCTGAGATGGTTCTCATCGAATTCATCAGTTTGGGCGATAGTTCCGATCGTGAACATTTTTTCAGAATTATTCAAATAATCTAATAGCACCTCATCGCGAAAAAGTGCGCGGCGCCGATGTTTTTCGAAGTTCCGACGACAGTTCCGGTGAGTTCTGAGATGGTTCTCATCGAATATATCAGTTTGGGCGATAGTTCCGATTGTCAACATTTTTTAAGAATCATTGAAATAATCTTACAGCACCTCATCGCCAAAAAGTGCGCGGCGCCGATCTTTTTCGAAGTTCCGACGACAGTTCCGGTGAGTTCTGGGATATTTCTCATCAAATATATCAGTTTGGGCGATAGTTCCGACCGTCAACATTTTTTAAGAATAATCGAAATATTCTAACAGCACCTCATCGCGAAAAAGTGCGCGGCGCCGAACTTTTTCGAAGTTCCGACGACAGTTTCGGTGGGTTCTGAAATAGTTCTTATCGAATATATCAGTTTGGGCGATAGTTCCGATTGTCAACATTTTTTCAGAATCATTGAAATAATCTAAGAGCACCTCATCGCGAAAAAGTGCGCGGCGCCGATGTTTTTCGAAGTTCCGACTACAGTTCCGGTGAGTTCTGAGATGGTCCTCATCGAATATATCAGTTTGGGCGATAGTTCCGATTGTCAACATTTTTTAAGAATCATTGAAATAATCTTACAGCACCTCATCGCCAAAAAGTGCGCGGTGCCGATCTTTTTCGAAGTTCCGACGACAGTTACGTTCAGTTCTGAGATAGTTCTCATCGAATATATCAGTTTGGGCGATGGTTCCGATTGTCAACATTTTTTCAGAATCAATAAAATAATCTAACAGCACCTGATCGCGAAAAAGTGCGCGGCGCCGATGTTTTTCGAAGTTCCGACGACAGTTCCCGTGAGTTCTGAGATAGTTCTCATCGAATATATTAGTTTGGGCGATAGTTCCGATTGTCAACATTTTTTAAAAATCATTGAAATAATCTTACAGCACGTCATCGACAAAAAGTGCGCGGCGCCGATCTTTTTCGAAGTTCCGACGACAGTTTCGGTGCGTTCTGAGATAGTTCTGTTTGAATTTATCAGTTGGGGCGATAGTTTCGATCGTCAACATTTTTTCAGAATTATTGAAATAATCTAACAGCACCTCATCGCGAAAAAGTGCGCGGTGCCGATCTTTTTCGAAGTTCCAACGACAGTTTCGGTGAGTTCTGAGATGGTTTGCATCAAATTCATCAGTTTGGGCGATAGTTCCGATCGTGAACATTTTTTCAGAATTATTTAAATAATCTAATAGCACCTCATCGCGAAAAAGTGCGCGGTGCCGATCTTTTTCGAAGTTCCGACCACAGTTCCGGTGAGTTCTGAGATAGTTCTCATCGAATATATCAGTTTCGGCGATAGTTCTGATCGTCAACATTTTTTAAGAATCATTGAAATAATCTTACAGCACCTCATCGCCAAAAAGTGCGCGGCGCCGATCTTTCTCGAAGTTCCGACGACAGTTCCGTCGAGTTCTGAGATAGTTCTCATCGAATATATCAGTTTCGGCGATAGTTCTGATCGTCAACATTTTTTCAGAATTATTGAAATAATCTGACAGCACCTCATCGCGGAAAAGTGCGCGGTGCCGATCTTTTTCGAAGTTCCGACGACAGTTACGGTGGGGTCTGAGATAGTTCTCATTGAATATATCAGTTTGGGCGATGGTTCCGATTGTCAACATTTTTTCAGAATCAATAAAATAATCTAACAGCACCTCATTGCGAAAAAGTGGGCGGCGCCGATGTTTTTCGAAGTTCCGACGACAGTTCCGGTGAGTTCTGAGATAGTTCTCATCGAATATATCAGTTTGAGCGATAGTTCCGATTGTCAACATTTTTTAAGAATCATTGAAATAATCTTACAGCACCTCATCGCCAAAAAGTGCGCGGCGCCGATCTTTTTCGGAGTTTCGACGACAGTTCCCGTGCGTTCTGAGATAGTTCTCATCGAATTCATCGGCTTGGGCGATAGTTCCGATCGTCAACATTTTTTCAGAATTATTGAAATAATCTAACAGCACCTCGTCGCGAAAAAGTGCGCGGCGCCGATGTTTTTCGAAGTTCCGACGACAGTTCCGGTGAGTTCTGAGATAGTTCTGATCGAATATATCAGTTTGGGCGATAGTTCCAATCGTCAACATTTTTTAAAAATCATTGAAATAATCTTACAGCACCTCATCGCCAAAAAGTGCGCGGCGCCGATCTTTTTCGAAGTTCCGACGACAGTTTCGGTGCGTTCTGAGATAGTTCTCATCGAATATATCAGTTTGGGCGATAGTTCCGATTGTCAACATTTTTGAAAAATCATTGAAATAATCTTACAGCACCTCATCGCCAAAAAGTGCGCGGCGCCGATCTTTTTCGAAGTTCCGACGACAGTTTCGCTGCGTTCTGAGATAGTTCTCTTCGAATTCATCAGTTTGGGCGATAGTTCCGATCGTCAACATTTTTTCAGAATTATTGAAATAATCTAACAGCACCTCATCGCGAAAAAGTGCGCCGTGCCGATCTTTTTCGAAGTTCCGACGACAGTTCCGGTGAGTTCTGAGATGGTTCTCATCGAATTCATCAGTTTGGGCGATAGTTCCGATCGTGAACATTTTTTCAGAATTATTCAAATAATCTAATAGCACCTCATCGCGAAAAAGTGCGCAGTGCCGATCTTTTTCGAAGTTCCGACGACAGTTCCGGTGAGTTCTGAGATAGTTCTCATCGAATATATCAGTTCAGGCGATGGTTCCAATTGTCAACATTTTTTCAGAATTATTGAAATAATCTTACAGCACCTCATCGCCAAAAAGTGCGCGGCGCCGATCTTTTTCGAAGTTCCGACGACAGTTCCGGTGAGTTCTGAGATAGTTCTCATCGAATTCATCGGCTTGGGCGATAGTTCCGATCGTCAACATTTTTTCAGAATTATTTAAATAATCTAATAGCACCTCATCGCGAAAGAGTGCGCGGCGCCGAGGTTTTTCGAAGTTCCGACGACAGTTCCGGTGAGTTCTGAGATAGTTTTCATCGAATATATCAGTTTGGGCGATGATTCCGATTGTCAACATTTTTTTAGAGTCATTGCAATAATCTAACAGCACCTCATCGCGAAAAAGTGCGCAGTGCCGATGTTTTTCGAAGTTCCGACGACAGTTCCAGTGAGTTCTGAGATGGTTCTCATCGAATTCATCAGTTTGGGCGATAGTTCCGATCGTCAACATTTTTTCAGAATCATTTAAATAATCTAATAGCACCTTATCGCGAAAAAGTGCGCGGTGCCGATCTTTTTCGAAGTTCCGACGACAGTTCCGGTGAGTTCTGAGATAGTTCTCATCGAATATATCAGTTCAGGCGATGGTTCCGATTGTCAACATTTTTTCAGAATTATTGAAATAATCTCAGAGCACCTCATCGCGAAAAAGTGCGCGGCGCCGATGTTTTTCGAAGTTCCGACGACAGTTCCGGTGAGTTCTGAGATGGTTCTCATCGAATATATCAGTTTGGGCGATGGTTCCGATTGTCAACATTTTTTAAGAATCATTGAAATAATCTTACAGCACCTCATCGCCAAAAAGTGCGCGGCGCCGATCTTTTTCGAAGTTCCGACGACAGTTCCGGTGAGTTCTGAGATAGTTCTCATCGAATATATCAGTTTGCGCGATAGTTCCGATCGTCAACATTTTTGAAGAATTATTGAAATAATCTAACAGCACCTCGTCGCGAAAAAGTGCGCGGCGCCGATGTTTTTCGAAGTTCCGACGACAGTTCCGGTGAGTTCTGAGATAGTTCTGATCGAATATATCAGTTTGGGCGATAGTTCCGATTGTCAACATTTTTTAAGAATCATTGAAATAATCTTACAGCACCTCATCGCCAAAAAGTGCGCGGCGCCGATCTTTTTCGGAGTTCCGACGACAGTTCCCGTGCGTTCTGAGATGGTTCTCATCGAATTCATCGGCTTGGGCGATAGTTCCGATCGTCAACATTTTTTCAGAATCATTGAAATAATCTTACAGCACCTCATCGCCAAAAAGTGCGCGGTGCCGATCTTTTTCGAAGTTTCGACGACAGTTCCGGTGAGTTCTGAGATGGTTCTCATCGAATATATCAGTTTGGGCGATAGTTCCGATTGTCAACATTTTTTAAGAATCATTGAAATAATCTTACAGCACCTCATCGCCAAAAAGTGCGCGGTGCCGATCTTTTTCGAAGTTTCGACGACAGTTCCGGTGAGTTCTGAGATAGTTCTCATCGAATATATCAGTTTGGGCGATGGTTCTGATTGTCAACATTTTTTCAGAATCATTAAAATAATCTAAGAGCACCTCATCGCGAAAAAGTGCGTGGCGCCGATCTTTCTCGAAGTTCCGACGACAGTTCCGTCGAGTTCTGAGATAGTTGTCATCGAATATATCAGTTTCGGCGATAGTCCTGATCGTCAACATTTTTTCAGAATTATTGAAATAATCTGACAGCACCTCATCGCGGAAAAGTGCGCGGTGCCGATCTTTTTCGAAGTGACGACGGCAGTTACGGTGAGTTCTGAGATAGTTCTCATCGAATATATCAGTTTCGGCGATAGTTCCGGTCGTCAACATTTTTTCAGAATCATGAAAAAAATCTAAGAGCACCTCATCGCGAAAAAGTGCGCGGCGCTAATCTT
Source organism: Tenthredo livida (assembly GCA_963992785.1). NCBI lineage: Eukaryota > Metazoa > Arthropoda > Insecta > Hymenoptera > Tenthredinidae > Tenthredo > Tenthredo livida. Next base: position 5,624,284 of record OZ023069.1, on the reverse strand, counting down.
TTTCGAAGTTCCGACGACAGTTCCGGTGAGTTTTGAGATAGTTCTCATCGAATATATCAGTTTGGGCGATAGTTCTGATCGTCAACATTTTTTAAGAATTATTGAAATAATCTAACAGCACCTCATCGCGAAAAAGTGCGCAGTGCCGATCTTTTTCGAAGTTCCGACGACAGTTACGGTGGGGTCTGAGATAGTTCTCATTGAATATATCAGTTTGGGCGATGGTTCCGATTGTCAACATTTTTTCAGAATCAATAAAATAATCTAACAGCACCTCATTGCGAAAAAGTGGGCGGCGCCGATGTTTTTCGAAGTTCCGACGACAGTTCCGGTGAGTTCTGAGATAGTTCTCATCGAATATATCAGTTTGAGCGATAGTTCCGATTGTCAACATTTTTTAAGAATCATTGAAATAATCTTACAGCACCTCATCGCCAAAAAGTGCGCGGCGCCGATCTTTTTCGGAGTTTCGACGACAGTTCCCGTGCGTTCTGAGATAGTTCTCATCGAATTCATCGGCTTGGGCGATAGTTCCGATCGTCAACATTTTTTCAGAATTATTGAAATAATCTAACAGCACCTCATCGCGAAAAAGTGCGCGGCGCCGATGTTTTTCGAAGTTCCGACGACAGTTCCGGTGAGTTCTGAGATGGTTTTCATCGAATATATCAGTTTGGGCGATGGTTCCGATTGTCAACATTTTTTAAGAATCATTGAAATAATCTTACAGCACCTCATCGCCAAAAAGTGCGCGGCGCCGATCTTTTTCGAAGTTCCGACGACAGTTTCGGTGCGTTCTGAGATAGTTCTCATCGAATATATCAGTTTGGGCGATAGTTCCGATTGTCAACATTTTTGAAAAATCATTGAAATAATCTTACAGCACCTCATCGCCAAAAAGTGCGCGGCGCCGATCTTTTTCGAAGTTCCGACGACAGTTTCGCTGCGTTCTGAGATAGTTCTCTTCGAATTCATCAGTTTGGGCGATAGTTCCGATCGTCAACATTTTTTCAGAATTATTGAAATAATCTAACAGCACCTCATCGCGAAAAAGTGCGCGGTGCCGATCTTTTTCGAAGTTCCGACGACAGTTCCGGTGAGTTCTGAGATGGTTCTCATCGAATTCATCAGTTTGGGCGATAGTTCCGATCGTGAACATTTTTTCAGAATTATTTAAATAATCTAATAGCACCTCATCGCGAAAAAGTGCGCGGTGCCGATCTTTTTCGAAGTTTTGACGACAGTTCCGGTGAGTTCTGAGATAGTTCTCATCGAATATATCAGTTCAGGCGATGGTTCCAATTGTCAACATTTTTTCAGAATTATTGAAATAATCTTACAGCACCTCATCGCCAAAAAGTGCGCGGCGCCGATCTTTTTCGAAGTTCCGACGACAGTTCCGGTGAGTTCTGAGATAGTTCTCATCGAATTCATCGGCTTGGGCGATAGTTCCGATCGTCAACATTTTTTCAGAATTATTTAAATAATCCAATAGCACCTCATCGCGAAAGAGTGCGTGGCGCCGATGTTTTTCGAAGTTCCGACGACAGTTCCGGTGAGTTCTGAGATAGTTTTCATCGAATATATCAGTTTGGGCGATGATTCCGATTGTCAACATTTTTTTAGAGTCATTGCAATAATCTAACAGCACCTCATCGCGAAAAAGTGCGCAGTGCCGATGTTTTTCGAAGTTCCGACGACAGTTCCGGTGAGTTCTGAGATGGTTCTCATCGAATTCATCAGTTTGGGCGATAGTTCCGATCGTCAACATTTTTTCAGAATTATTTCAATAATCTAATAGCACCTTATCGCGAAAAAGTGCGCGGTGCCGATCTTTTTCGAAGTTCCGACGACAGTTCCGGTGAGTTCTGAGATAGTTCTCATCGAATATATCAGTTCAGGCGATGGTTCCGATTGTCAACATTTTTTCAGAATTATTGAAATAATCTAAGAGCACCTCATCGCGAAAAAGTGCGCGGCGCCGATGTTTTTCGAAGTTCCGACGACAGTTCCGGTGAGTTCTGAGATGGTTCTCATCGAATATATCAGTTTGGGCGATGGTTCCGATTGTCAACATTTTTTAAGAATCATTGAAATAATCTTACAGCACCTCATCGCCAAAAAGTGCGCGGCGCCGATCTTTTTCGAAGTTCCGACGACAGTTCCGGTGAGTTCTGAGATAGTTCTCATCGAATATATCAGTTTGCGCGATAGTTCCGATCGTCAACATTTTTGAAGAATTATTGAAATAATCTAACAGCACCTCGTCGCGAAAAAGTGCGCGGTGCCGATCTTTTTCGAAGTTCCGACGACAGTTCCGGTGAGTTCTGAGATGGATCTCATCGAATTCATCAGTTTGGGCGATAGTTCCGATCGTGAACATTTTTTCAGAATTATTCAAATAATCTAATAGCACCTCATCGCGAAAAAGTGCGCGGTGCCGATCTTTTTCGAAGTTCCGACGACAGTTCCGGTGAGTTCTGAGATAGTTCTCATCGAATATATCAGTTCAGGCGATGGTTCCAATTGTCAACATTTTTTCAGAATTATTGAAATAATCTTACAGCACCTCATCGCCAAAAAGTGCGCGGCGCCGATCTTTTTCGAAGTTCCGACGACAGTTTCGGTGAGTTCTGAGATAGTTCTCATCGAATTCATCGGCTTCGGCGATAGTTCCGATCGTCAACATTTTTTCAGAATTGTTTAAATGATCTAATAGCACCTCATCGCGAAAGAGTGCGCGGCGCCGATGTTTTTCGAAGTTCCGACGACAGTTCCGGTGAGTTCTGAGATGGTTCTCATCGAATTCATCAGTTTGGGCGATAGTTCCGATCGTCAACATTTTTTCATAATTATTTCAATAATCTAATAGCACCTTATCGCGAAAAAGTGCGCGGTGCCGATCTTTTTCGAAGTTGCGACGACAGTTCCGGTGAGTTCTGAGATAGTTCCCATCGAATATATCAGTTCAGGCGATGGTTCCGATTGTCAACATTTTTTCAGAATTATTGAAATAATCTAAGAGCACCTCATCGCGAAAAAGTTCGCGGCGCCGATGTTTTTCGAAGTTCCGACGACAGTTCCGGTGAGTTCTGAGATGGTTCTCATCGAATATATCAGTTTGGGCGATGGTTCCGATTGTCAACATTTTTTAAGAATCATTGAAATAATCTTACAGCACCTCATCGCCAAAAAGTGCGCGGCGCCGATCTTTTTCGAAGTTCCGACGACAGTTCCGGTGAGTTCTGAGATAGTTCTCATCGAATATATCAGTTTGCGCGATAGTTCCGATCGTCAACATTTTTGAAGAATTATTGAAATAATCTAACAGCACCTCGTCGCGAAAAAGTGCGCGGCGCCGATGTTTTTCGGAGTTCCGACGACAGTTCCGGTGAGTTCTGAGATAGTTCTGATCGAATATATCAGTTTGGGCGATAGTTCCGATTGTCAACATTTTTTAAAAATCATTGAAATAATCTTACAGCACCTCATCGCCAAAAAGTGCGCGGCGCCGATCGTTTTCGAAGTTCCGACGACAGTTTCGGTGCGTTCTGAGATAGTTCTCATCGAATATATCAGTTTGGGCGATAGTTCCGATTGTCAACATTTTTGAAAAATCATTGAAATAATCTTACAGCACCTCATCGCCAAAAAGTGCGCGGCGCCGATATTTTTCGAAGTTCCGACGACAGTTTCGCTGCGTTCTGAGATAGTTCTCTTCGAATTCATCAGTTTGGGCGATAGTTCCGATCGTCAACATTTTTTCAGAATTATTGAAATAATCTAACAGCACCTCATCGCGAAAAAGTGCGCGGTGTCGATCTTTTTCGAAGTTCCGACGACAGTTCCGGTGAGTTCTGAGATGGTTCTCATCGAATTCATCAGTTTGGGCGATAGTTCCGATCGTGAACATTTTTTCAGAATTATTTAAATAATCTAATAGCACCTTATCGCGAAAAAGTGCGCGGTGCCGATCTTTTTCAAAGTTCCGACGACAGTTCCGGTGAGTTCTGAGATAGTTCTCATCGAATATATCAGTTCAGGCGATGGTTCCGATTGTCAACATTTTTTCAGAATTATTGAAATAATCTAAGAGCACCTCATCGCGAAAAAGTGCGCGGCGCCGATGTTTTTCGAAGTTCCGACGACAGTTCCGGTGAGTTCTGAGATGGTTCTCATCGAATATATCAGTTTGGGCGATGGTTCCGATTGTCAACATTTTTTAAGAATCATTGAAATAATCTTACAGCACCTCATCGCCAAAAAGTGCGCGGCGCCGATCTTTTTCGAAGTTCCGACGACAGTTCCGGTGAGTTCTGAGATAGTTCTCATCGGATATATCAGTTTGCGCGATAGTTCCGATCGTCAACATTTTTGAAGAATTATTGAAATAATCTAACAGCACCTCGTCGCGAAAAAGTGCGCGGCGCCGATGTTTTTCGAAGTTCCGACGACAGTTCCGGTGAGTTCTGAGATAGTTCTGATCGAATATATCAGTTTGGGCGATAGTTCCGATTGTCAACATTTTTTAAAAATCATTGAAATAATCTTACAGCACCTCATCGCCAAAAAGTGCGCGGCGCCGATCTTTTTCGAAGTTCCGACGACAGTTTCGCTGCGTTCTGAGATAGTTCTCTTCGAATTCATCAGTTTGGGCGATAGTTCCGATCGTCAACATTTTTTCAGAATTATTGAAATAATCTAACAGCACCTCATCGCGAAAAAGTGCGCGGTGCCGATCTTTTTCGAAGTTCCGACGACAGTTCCGGTGAGTTCTGAGATGGTTCTCATCGAATTCATCAGTTTGGGCGATAGTTCCGATCGTGAACATTTTTTCAGAATTATTCAAATAATTTAATAGCACCTCATCGCGAAAAAGTGCGCGGTGCCGATCTTTTTCGAAGTTCCGACGACAGTTCCGGTGAGTTCTGAGATAGTTCTCATCGAATATATCAGTTCAGGCGATGGTTCCAATTGTCAACATTTTTTCAGAATTATTGAAATAATCTTACAGCACCTCATCGCCAAAAAGTGCGCAGCGCCGATCTTTTTCGAAGTTCCGACGACAGTTCCGGTGAGTTCTGAGATAGTTCTCATCGAATTCATCGGCTTGGGCGATAGTTACGATCGTCAACATTTTTTCAGAATTATTTAAATAATCTAATAGCACCTCATCGCGAAAGAGTGCGCGGCGCCGATGATTTTCGAAGTTCCGACGACAGTTCCGGTGAGTTCTGAGATAGTTTTCATCGAATATATCAGTTTGGGCGATGATTCCGATTGTCAACATTTTTTTAGAGTCATTGCAATAATCTAACAGCACCTCATCGCGAAAAAGTGCGCAGTGCCGATGTTTTTCGAAGTTCCGACGACAGTTCCAGTGAGTTCTGAGATGGTTCTCATCGAATTCATCAGTTTGGGCGATAGTTCCGATCGTCAACATTTTTTCAGAATCATTTACATAATCTAATAGCACCTTATCGCGAAAAAGTGCGCGGTGCCGATCTTTTTCGAAGTTCCGACGACAGTTCCGGTGAGTTCTGAGATAGTTCTCATCGAATATATCAGTTCAGGCGGTGGTTCCGATTGTCAACATTTTTTCAGAATTATTAAGATAATCTAAGAGCACCTCATCGCGAAAAAGTGCGCGGCGCTGATGTTTTTCGAAGTTCCGACGACAGTTCCGGCGAGTTCTGAGATGGTTCTCATCGAATATATCAGTTTGGGCGATGGTTCCGATTGTCAACATTTTTTAAGAATCATTGAAATGATCTTACAGCACCTCATCGCCAAAAAGTGCGCGGCGCCGATCTTTTTCGAAGTTCCGACGACAGTTCCGGTGAGTTCTGAGATAGTTCTCATCGAATATATCAGTTTGCGCGATAGTTCCGATCGTCAACATTTCTGAAGAATTATTGAAATAATCTAACAGCACCTCGTCGCGAAAAAGTGCGCGGCGCCGATGTTTTTCGAAGTTCCGACGACAGTTCCGGTGAGTTCTGAGATAGTTCTGATCGAATATATCAGTTTGGGCGATAGTTCCGATTGTCAACATTTTTTAAAAATCATTGAAATAATCTTACAGCACCTCATCGCCAAAAAGTGCGCGGCGCCGATCTTTTTCGAAGTTCCGACGACAGTTTCGGTGCGTTCTGAGATAGTTCTCTTCGAATTCATCAGTTTGGGCGATAGTTCCGATCGTCAACATTTTTTCAGAATTATTGAAATAATCTAACAGCACCTCATCGCGAAAAAGTGCGCGGTGCCGATCTTTTTCGAAGTTCCGACGACAGTTCCGGTGAGTTCTGAGATGGTTCTCATCGAATTCATCAGTTTGGGCGATAGTTCCGATACTGAACATTTTTTCAGAATCAATAAAATAATCTAACAGCACCTCATCGCGAAAAAGTGCGCGGCGCCGATGTTTTTCGAAGTTCCGACGACAGTTCCGGTGAGTTCTGAGATAGTTCTCATCGAATATATCAGTTTGAGCGATAGTTCCGATTGTCAACATTTTTTAAGAATCATTGAAATAATCTTACAGCACCTCATCGCCAAAAAGTGCGCGGCGCCGATCTTTTTCGGAGTTCCGACGACAGTTCCCGTGCGTTCTGAGATGGTTCTCATCGAATTCATCGGCTTGGGCGATAGTTCCGATCGTCAACATTTTTTCAGAATTATTGAAATAATCTAACAGCACCTCGTCGCGAAAAAGTGCGCGGCGCCGATGTTTTTCGAAGTTCCGACGACAGTTCCGGTGAGTTCTGAGATAGTTCTCATCGAATATATCAGTTTGCGCGATAGTTCCGATCGTCAACATTTTTGAAGAATTATTGAAATAATCTAACAGCACCTCGTCGCCAAAAAGTGCGCGGCGCCGATCTTTTTCGAAGTTCCGACGACAGTTTCGGTGCGTTCTGAGATACTTCTCATCGAATATATCAGTTTGAGCGATAGTTCCGATTGTCAACATTTTTTAAAAATCATTGAAATAATCTTACAGAACCTCATCGCCAAAAAGTGCGCGGCGCCGATCTTTTTCGAAGTTCCGACGACAGTTTCGCTGCGTTCTGAGATAGTTCTCTTCGAATTCATCAGTTTGGGCGATAGTTCCGATCGTCAACATTTTTTCAGAATTATTGAAATAATCTAACAGCACCTCATCGCGAAAAAGTGCGCGGTGCCGATCTTTTTCGAAGTTCCGACGACAGTTCCGGTGAGTTCTGAGATGGTTCTCATCGAATTCATCAGTTTGGGCGATAGTTCCGATACTGAACATTTTTTCAGAATCAATAAAATAATCTAACAGCACCTCATCGCGAAAAAGTGCGCGGCGCCGATGTTTTTCGAAGTTCCGACGACAGTTCCGGTGAGTTCTGAGATAGTTCTCATCGAATATATCAGTTTGAGCGATAGTTCCGATTGTCAACATTTTTTAAGAATCATTGAAATAATCTTACAGCACCTCATCGCCAAAAAGTGCGCGGCGCCGATCTTTTTCGGAGTTCCGACGACAGTTCCCGTGCGTTCTGAGATGGTTCTCATCGAATTCATCGGCTTGGGCGATAGTTCCGATCGTCAACATTTTTTCAGAATTATTGAAATAATCTAACAGCACCTCGTCGCGAAAAAGTGCGCGGCGCCGATGTTTTTCGAAGTTCCGACGACAGTTCCGGTGAGTTCTGAGATAGTTCTCATCGAATATATCAGTTTGCGCGATAGTTCCGATCGTCAACATTTTTGAAGAATTATTGAAATAATCTAACAGCACCTCATCGCGAAAAAGTGCGCGGCGCCGATGTTTTTCGAAGTTCCGACGACAGTTCCGGTGAGTTCTGAGATGGTTCTCATCGAATATATCAGTTTGGGCGATGGTTCCGATTGTCAACATTTTTTAAGAATCATTGAAATAATCTTACAGCACCTCATCGCCAAAAAGTGCGCGGCGCCGATCTTTTTCGAAGTTCCGACGACAGTTCCGGTGAGTTCTGAGATAGTTCTCATCGGATATATCAGTTTGCGCGATAGTTCCGATCGTCAACATTTTTGAAGAATTATTGGAATAATCTAACAGCACCTCATCGCGAAAAAGTGCGCGGTGCCGATCTTTTTCGAAGTTCCGACGACAGTTCCGGAGAGTTCTGAGATAGTTCTCATCGAATATATCAGTTTGGGCGATAGTCCCGATTGTCAACATTTTTTGAAAATCATTGAAATAATCTTACAGCACCTCATCGCCAAAAAGTGCGCGGCGCCGATCTTTTTCGAAGTTCCGACGACAATTCCGGTGAGTTCTGGGATAGTTCTCATCAAATATATCAGTTTGGGCGATAGTTCCGACCGTCAACATTTTTTAAGAATAATTGAAATATTCTAACAGCACCTCATCGCGAAAAAGTGCGCGGCGCCGAACTTTTTCGAAGTTCCGACGACAGTTCCGGTGGGTTCTAAAATAGTTCTTATCGAATATATCAGTTTGGGCGATGGTTCCGATTGTCAACATTTTTTCAGAATCATTGAAATAATCTAAGAGCACCTCATCGCGAAAAAGTGCGCGGCGCCGATCTTTTTCGAAGTTCCGACGACAGTTCTGGTGAGTTCCGAGACAGTTCTCACCGAATATATCAGTTTGGGCGATAGTCCCGATCGTCAACATTTTTTAAGAATTATTGAAATAATCTAACAGCACCTCATCGCGAAAAAGTGCGCGGTGCCGATCTTTTTCGAAGTTCCGACGACAGTTTCGGTGGGTTCTGAGATAGTTCTCATCGAATATATGAGTTTGGGCGATGGTTCCGATTGTCAACATTATTTCAGAATTATTAAAATAATCTAAGAGCACCTCATCGCGAAAAAGTGCGCGGCGCCGATGTTTTTCGAAGTTCCGACGACAGTTCCGGTGAGTTCTGAAATAGTTCTCATCAAATATATCAGTTTGGGCGATAGTTCCGATTGTCAACATTTTTTAAAAATCATTGAAATAATCTTACAGCACCTCATCGCCAAAAAGTGCGCGGCGCCGATCTTTTTCGAAGTTCCGACGACAGTTTCGGTGCGTTCTGAGATAGTTCTCATCGAATTTATCAGTCTGGGCGATAGTTCCGATCGTCAACATTTTTTCAGAATTATTGGAATAATCTAACAGCACCTCATCGCGAAAAAGTGCGCGGTGCCGATCTTTTTCGAAGTTCCGACGACAGTTCCGGTGAGTTCTGGGATGGTTTTCATCGAATTCATCAGTTTGGGCGATAGTTCCGATCGTGAACATTTTTTCAGAATTATTGAAATAATCTAAGAGCACCTCATCGCGAAAAAGTGCGCGGCGCCGATCTTTCTCGAAGTTCCGACGACAGTTCCGGTGAGTTCTGAGATAGTTCTCATCGAATATATCAGTTTCGGCGAAAGTTTCGATCGTCAACATTTTTTAAGAATTATTGAAATAATCTAACAGCACCTCATCGCGAAAAAGTGCGCGGCGCCGATGTTTTTCGAAGTTCCGACGACAGTTCCGGTGAGTTCTGAGATGGTTCTCATCGAATATATCAGTTTGGGCGATAGTTCCGATTGTCAACATTTTTTAAGAATCATTGAAATAATCTTACAGCACCTCATCGCCAAAAAGTGCGCGGCGCCGATCTTTTTCGAAGTTCCGACGACAGTTCCGGTGAGTTCTGGGATATTTCTCATCAAATATATCAGTTTGGGCGATAGTTCCGACCGTCAACATTTTTTAAGAATAATCGAAATATTCTAACAGCACCTCATCGCGAAAAAGTGCGCGGCGCCGAACTTTTTCGAAGTTCCGACGACAGTTTCGGTGGGTTCTGAAATAGTTCTTATCGAATATATCAGTTTGGGCGATAGTTCCGATTGTCAACATTTTTTCAGAATCATTGAAATAATCTAAGAGCACCTCATCGCGAAAAAGTGCGCGGCGCCGATGTTTTTCGAAGTTCCGACTACAGTTCCGGTGAGTTCTGAGATGGTCCTCATCGAATATATCAGTTTGGGCGATAGTTCCGATTGTCAACATTTTTTAAGAATCATTGAAATAATCTTACAGCACCTCATCGCCAAAAAGTGCGCGGTGCCGATCTTTTTCGAAGTTCCGACGACAGTTACGTTCAGTTCTGAGATAGTTCTCATCGAATATATCAGTTTGGGCGATGGTTCCGATTGTCAACATTTTTTCAGAATCAATAAAATAATCTAACAGCACCTGATCGCGAAAAAGTGCGCGGCGCCGATGTTTTTCGAAGTTCCGACGACAGTTCCCGTGAGTTCTGAGATAGTTCTCATCGAATATATTAGTTTGGGCGATAGTTCCGATTGTCAACATTTTTTAAAAATCATTGAAATAATCTTACAGCACGTCATCGACAAAAAGTGCGCGGCGCCGATCTTTTTCGAAGTTCCGACGACAGTTTCGGTGCGTTCTGAGATAGTTCTGTTTGAATTTATCAGTTGGGGCGATAGTTTCGATCGTCAACATTTTTTCAGAATTATTGAAATAATCTAACAGCACCTCATCGCGAAAAAGTGCGCGGTGCCGATCTTTTTCGAAGTTCCAACGACAGTTTCGGTGAGTTCTGAGATGGTTTGCATCAAATTCATCAGTTTGGGCGATAGTTCCGATCGTGAACATTTTTTCAGAATTATTTAAATAATCTAATAGCACCTCATCGCGAAAAAGTGCGCGGTGCCGATCTTTTTCGAAGTTCCGACCACAGTTCCGGTGAGTTCTGAGATAGTTCTCATCGAATATATCAGTTTCGGCGATAGTTCTGATCGTCAACATTTTTTAAGAATCATTGAAATAATCTTACAGCACCTCATCGCCAAAAAGTGCGCGGCGCCGATCTTTCTCGAAGTTCCGACGACAGTTCCGTCGAGTTCTGAGATAGTTCTCATCGAATATATCAGTTTCGGCGATAGTTCTGATCGTCAACATTTTTTCAGAATTATTGAAATAATCTGACAGCACCTCATCGCGGAAAAGTGCGCGGTGCCGATCTTTTTCGAAGTTCCGACGACAGTTACGGTGGGGTCTGAGATAGTTCTCATTGAATATATCAGTTTGGGCGATGGTTCCGATTGTCAACATTTTTTCAGAATCAATAAAATAATCTAACAGCACCTCATTGCGAAAAAGTGGGCGGCGCCGATGTTTTTCGAAGTTCCGACGACAGTTCCGGTGAGTTCTGAGATAGTTCTCATCGAATATATCAGTTTGAGCGATAGTTCCGATTGTCAACATTTTTTAAGAATCATTGAAATAATCTTACAGCACCTCATCGCCAAAAAGTGCGCGGCGCCGATCTTTTTCGGAGTTTCGACGACAGTTCCCGTGCGTTCTGAGATAGTTCTCATCGAATTCATCGGCTTGGGCGATAGTTCCGATCGTCAACATTTTTTCAGAATTATTGAAATAATCTAACAGCACCTCGTCGCGAAAAAGTGCGCGGCGCCGATGTTTTTCGAAGTTCCGACGACAGTTCCGGTGAGTTCTGAGATAGTTCTGATCGAATATATCAGTTTGGGCGATAGTTCCGATCGTCAACATTTTTTAAAAATCATTGAAATAATCTTACAGCACCTCATCGCCAAAAAGTGCGCGGCGCCGATCTTTTTCGAAGTTCCGACGACAGTTTCGGTGCGTTCTGAGATAGTTCTCATCGAATATATCAGTTTGGGCGATAGTTCCGATTGTCAACATTTTTGAAAAATCATTGAAATAATCTTACAGCACCTCATCGCCAAAAAGTGCGCGGCGCCGATCTTTTTCGAAGTTCCGACGACAGTTTCGCTGCGTTCTGAGATAGTTCTCTTCGAATTCATCAGTTTGGGCGATAGTTCCGATCGTCAACATTTTTTCAGAATTATTGAAATAATCTAACAGCACCTCATCGCGAAAAAGTGCGCCGTGCCGATCTTTTTCGAAGTTCCGACGACAGTTCCGGTGAGTTCTGAGATGGTTCTCATCGAATTCATCAGTTTGGGCGATAGTTCCGATCGTGAACATTTTTTCAGAATTATTCAAATAATCTAATAGCACCTCATCGCGAAAAAGTGCGCAGTGCCGATCTTTTTCGAAGTTCCGACGACAGTTCCGGTGAGTTCTGAGATAGTTCTCATCGAATATATCAGTTCAGGCGATGGTTCCAATTGTCAACATTTTTTCAGAATTATTGAAATAATCTTACAGCACCTCATCGCCAAAAAGTGCGCGGCGCCGATCTTTTTCGAAGTTCCGACGACAGTTCCGGTGAGTTCTGAGATAGTTCTCATCGAATTCATCGGCTTGGGCGATAGTTCCGATCGTCAACATTTTTTCAGAATTATTTAAATAATCTAATAGCACCTCATCGCGAAAGAGTGCGCGGCGCCGAGGTTTTTCGAAGTTCCGACGACAGTTCCGGTGAGTTCTGAGATAGTTTTCATCGAATATATCAGTTTGGGCGATGATTCCGATTGTCAACATTTTTTTAGAGTCATTGCAATAATCTAACAGCACCTCATCGCGAAAAAGTGCGCAGTGCCGATGTTTTTCGAAGTTCCGACGACAGTTCCAGTGAGTTCTGAGATGGTTCTCATCGAATTCATCAGTTTGGGCGATAGTTCCGATCGTCAACATTTTTTCAGAATCATTTAAATAATCTAATAGCACCTTATCGCGAAAAAGTGCGCGGTGCCGATCTTTTTCGAAGTTCCGACGACAGTTCCGGTGAGTTCTGAGATAGTTCTCATCGAATATATCAGTTCAGGCGATGGTTCCGATTGTCAACATTTTTTCAGAATTATTGAAATAATCTCAGAGCACCTCATCGCGAAAAAGTGCGCGGCGCCGATGTTTTTCGAAGTTCCGACGACAGTTCCGGTGAGTTCTGAGATGGTTCTCATCGAATATATCAGTTTGGGCGATGGTTCCGATTGTCAACATTTTTTAAGAATCATTGAAATAATCTTACAGCACCTCATCGCCAAAAAGTGCGCGGCGCCGATCTTTTTCGAAGTTCCGACGACAGTTCCGGTGAGTTCTGAGATAGTTCTCATCGAATATATCAGTTTGCGCGATAGTTCCGATCGTCAACATTTTTGAAGAATTATTGAAATAATCTAACAGCACCTCGTCGCGAAAAAGTGCGCGGCGCCGATGTTTTTCGAAGTTCCGACGACAGTTCCGGTGAGTTCTGAGATAGTTCTGATCGAATATATCAGTTTGGGCGATAGTTCCGATTGTCAACATTTTTTAAGAATCATTGAAATAATCTTACAGCACCTCATCGCCAAAAAGTGCGCGGCGCCGATCTTTTTCGGAGTTCCGACGACAGTTCCCGTGCGTTCTGAGATGGTTCTCATCGAATTCATCGGCTTGGGCGATAGTTCCGATCGTCAACATTTTTTCAGAATCATTGAAATAATCTTACAGCACCTCATCGCCAAAAAGTGCGCGGTGCCGATCTTTTTCGAAGTTTCGACGACAGTTCCGGTGAGTTCTGAGATGGTTCTCATCGAATATATCAGTTTGGGCGATAGTTCCGATTGTCAACATTTTTTAAGAATCATTGAAATAATCTTACAGCACCTCATCGCCAAAAAGTGCGCGGTGCCGATCTTTTTCGAAGTTTCGACGACAGTTCCGGTGAGTTCTGAGATAGTTCTCATCGAATATATCAGTTTGGGCGATGGTTCTGATTGTCAACATTTTTTCAGAATCATTAAAATAATCTAAGAGCACCTCATCGCGAAAAAGTGCGTGGCGCCGATCTTTCTCGAAGTTCCGACGACAGTTCCGTCGAGTTCTGAGATAGTTGTCATCGAATATATCAGTTTCGGCGATAGTCCTGATCGTCAATATTTTTTCAGAATTATTGAAATAATCTGACAGCACCTCATCGCGGAAAAGTGCGCGGTGCCGATCTTTTTCGAAGTGACGACGGCAGTTACGGTGAGTTCTGAGATAGTTCTCATCGAATATATCAGTTTCGGCGATAGTTCCGGTCGTCAACATTTTTTCAGAATCATGAAAAAAATCTAAGAGCACCTCATCGCGAAAAAGTGCGCGGCGCTAATCTTTTTCGAAGTTCCGACGACAGTTCCGGTGAGTTTTGAGATAGTTCTCATCGAATATATCAGTTTGGGCGATAGTTCTGATCGTCAACATTTTTTAAGAATTATTGAAATAATCTAACAGCACCTCATCGCGAAAAAGTGCGCAGTGCCGATCTTTTTCGAAGTTCCGACGACAGTTACGGTGGGGTCTGAGATAGTTCTCATTGAATATATCAGTTTGGGCGATGGTTCCGATTGTCAACATTTTTTCAGAATCAATAAAATAATCTAACAGCACCTCATTGCGAAAAAGTGGGCGGCGCCGATGTTTTTCGAAGTTCCGACGACAGTTCCGGTGAGTTCTGAGATAGTTCTCATCGAATATATCAGTTTGAGCGATAGTTCCGATTGTCAACATTTTTTAAGAATCATTGAAATAATCTTACAGCACCTCATCGCCAAAAAGTGCGCGGCGCCGATCTTTTTCGGAGTTTCGACGACAGTTCCCGTGCGTTCTGAGATAGTTCTCATCGAATTCATCGGCTTGGGCGATAGTTCCGATCGTCAACATTTTTTCAGAATTATTGAAATAATCTAACAGCACCTCATCGCGAAAAAGTGCGCGGCGCCGATGTTTTTCGAAGTTCCGACGACAGTTCCGGTGAGTTCTGAGATGGTTTTCATCGAATATATCAGTTTGGGCGATGGTTCCGATTGTCAACATTTTTTAAGAATCATTGAAATAATCTTACAGCACCTCATCGCCAAAAAGTGCGCGGCGCCGATCTTTTTCGAAGTTCCGACGACAGTTTCGGTGCGTTCTGAGATAGTTCTCATCGAATATATCAGTTTGGGCGATAGTTCCGATTGTCAACATTTTTGAAAAATCATTGAAATAATCTTACAGCACCTCATCGCCAAAAAGTGCGCGGCGCCGATCTTTTTCGAAGTTCCGACGACAGTTTCGCTGCGTTCTGAGATAGTTCTCTTCGAATTCATCAGTTTGGGCGATAGTTCCGATCGTCAACATTTTTTCAGAATTATTGAAATAATCTAACAGCACCTCATCGCGAAAAAGTGCGCGGTGCCGATCTTTTTCGAAGTTCCGACGACAGTTCCGGTGAGTTCTGAGATGGTTCTCATCGAATTCATCAGTTTGGGCGATAGTTCCGATCGTGAACATTTTTTCAGAATTATTTAAATAATCTAATAGCACCTCATCGCGAAAAAGTGCGCGGTGCCGATCTTTTTCGAAGTTTTGACGACAGTTCCGGTGAGTTCTGAGATAGTTCTCATCGAATATATCAGTTCAGGCGATGGTTCCAATTGTCAACATTTTTTCAGAATTATTGAAATAATCTTACAGCACCTCATCGCCAAAAAGTGCGCGGCGCCGATCTTTTTCGAAGTTCCGACGACAGTTCCGGTGAGTTCTGAGATAGTTCTCATCGAATTCATCGGCTTGGGCGATAGTTCCGATCGTCAACATTTTTTCAGAATTATTTAAATAATCCAATAGCACCTCATCGCGAAAGAGTGCGTGGCGCCGATGTTTTTCGAAGTTCCGACGACAGTTCCGGTGAGTTCTGAGATAGTTTTCATCGAATATATCAGTTTGGGCGATGATTCCGATTGTCAACATTTTTTTAGAGTCATTGCAATAATCTAACAGCACCTCATCGCGAAAAAGTGCGCAGTGCCGATGTTTTTCGAAGTTCCGACGACAGTTCCGGTGAGTTCTGAGATGGGTCTCATCGAATTCATCAGTTTGGGCGATAGTTCCGATCGTCAACATTTTTTCAGAATTATTTCAATAATCTAATAGCACCTTATCGCGAAAAAGTGCGCCGTGCCGATCTTTTTCGAAGTTCCGACGACAGTTCCGGTGAGTTCTGAGATAGTTCTCATCGAATATATCAGTTCAGGCGATGGTTCCGATTGTCAACATTTTTTCAGAATTATTGAAATAATCTAAGAGCACCTCATCGCGAAAAAGTGCGCGGCGCCGATGTTTTTCGAAGTTCCGACGACAGTTCCGGTGAGTTCTGAGATGGTTCTCATCGAATATATCAGTTTGGGCGATGGTTCCGATTGTCAACATTTTTTAAGAATCATTGAAATAATCTTACAGCACCTCATCGCCAAAAAGTGCGCGGCGCCGATCTTTTTCGAAGTTCCGACGACAGTTCCGGTGAGTTCTGAGATAGTTCTCATCGAATATATCAGTTTGCGCGATAGTTCCGATCGTCAACATTTTTGAAGAATTATTGAAATAATCTAACAGCACCTCGTCGCGAAAAAGTGCGCGGTGCCGATCTTTTTCGAAGTTCCGACGACAGTTCCGGTGAGTTCTGAGATGGATCTCATCGAATTCATCAGTTTGGGCGATAGTTCCGATCGTGAACATTTTTTCAGAATTATTCAAATAATCTAATAGCACCTCATCGCGAAAAAGTGCGCGGTGCCGATCTTTTTCGAAGTTCCGACGACAGTTCCGGTGAGTTCTGAGATAGTTCTCATCGAATATATCAGTTCAGGCGATGGTTCCAATTGTCAACATTTTTTCAGAATTATTGAAATAATCTTACAGTACCTCATCGCCAAAAAGTGCGCGGCGCCGATCTTTTTCGAAGTTCCGACGACAGTTTCGGTGAGTTCTGAGATAGTTCTCATCGAATTCATCGGCTTCGGCGATAGTTCCGATCGTCAACATTTTTTCAGAATTGTTTAAATGATCTAATAGCACCTCATCGCGAAAGAGTGCGCGGCGCCGATGTTTTTCGAAGTTCCGACGACAGTTCCGGTGAGTTCTGAGATGGTTCTCATCGAATTCATCAGTTTGGGCGATAGTTCCGATCGTCAACATTTTTTCATAATTATTTCAATAATCTAATAGCACCTTATCGCGAAAAAGTGCGCGGTGCCGATCTTTTTCGAAGTTGCGACGACAGTTCCGGTGAGTTCTGAGATAGTTCCCATCGAATATATCAGTTCAGGCGATGGTTCCGATTGTCAACATTTTTTCAGAATTATTGAAATAATCTAAGAGCACCTCATCGCGAAAAAGTGCGCGGCGCCGATGTTTTTCGAAGTTCCGACGACAGTTCCGGTGAGTTCTGAGATGGTTCTCATCGAATATATCAGTTTGGGCGATGGTTCCGATTGTCAACATTTTTTAAGAATCATTGAAATAATCTTACAGCACCTCATCGCCAAAAAGTGCGCGGCGCCGATCTTTTTCGAAGTTCCGACGACAGTTCCGGTGAGTTCTGAGATAGTTCTCATCGAATATATCAGTTTGCGCGATAGTTCCGATCGTCAACATTTTTGAAGAATTATTGAAATAATCTAACAGCACCTCGTCGCGAAAAAGTGCGCGGCGCCGATGTTTTTCGGAGTTCCGACGACAGTTCCGGTGAGTTCTGAGATAGTTCTGATCGAATATATCAGTTTGGGCGATAGTTCCGATTGTCAACATTTTTTAAAAATCATTGAAATAATCTTACAGCACCTCATCGCCAAAAAGTGCGCGGCGCCGATCGTTTTCGAAGTTCCGACGACAGTTTCGGTGCGTTCTGAGATAGTTCTCATCGAATATATCAGTTTGGGCGATAGTTCCGATTGTCAACATTTTTGAAAAATCATTGAAATAATCTTACAGCACCTCATCGCCAAAAAGTGCGCGGCGCCGATATTTTTCGAAGTTCCGACGACAGTTTCGCTGCGTTCTGAGATAGTTCTCTTCGAATTCATCAGTTTGGGCGATAGTTCCGATCGTCAACATTTTTTCAGAATTATTGAAATAATCTAACAGCACCTCATCGCGAAAAAGTGCGCGGTGTCGATCTTTTTCGAAGTTCCGACGACAGTTCCGGTGAGTTCTGAGATGGTTCTCATCGAATTCATCAGTTTGGGCGATAGTTCCGATCGTGAACATTTTTTCAGAATTATTTAAATAATCTAATAGCACCTTATCGCGAAAAAGTGCGCGGTGCCGATCTTTTTCAAAGTTCCGACGACAGTTCCGGTGAGTTCTGAGATAGTTCTCATCGAATATATCAGTTCAGGCGATGGTTCCGATTGTCAACATTTTTTCAGAATTATTGAAATAATCTAAGAGCACCTCATCGCGAAAAAGTGCGCGGCGCCGATGTTTTTCGAAGTTCCGACGACAGTTCCGGTGAGTTCTGAGATGGTTCTCATCGAATATATCAGTTTGGGCGATGGTTCCGATTGTCAACATTTTTTAAGAATCATTGAAATAATCTTACAGCACCTCATCGCCAAAAAGTGCGCGGCGCCGATCTTTTTCGAAGTTCCGACGACAGTTCCGGTGAGTTCTGAGATAGTTCTCATCGGATATATCAGTTTGCGCGATAGTTCCGATCGTCAACATTTTTGAAGAATTATTGAAATAATCTAACAGCACCTCGTCGCGAAAAAGTGCGCGGCGCCGATGTTTTTCGAAGTTCCGACGACAGTTCCGGTGAGTTCTGAGATAGTTCTGATCGAATATATCAGTTTGGGCGATAGTTCCGATTGTCAACATTTTTGAAAAATCATTGAAATAATCTTACAGCACCTCATCGCCAAAAAGTGCGCGGCGCCGATCTTTTTCGAAGTTCCGACGACAGTTTCGCTGCGTTCTGAGATAGTTCTCTTCGAATTCATCAGTTTGGGCGATAGTTCCGATCGTCAACATTTTTTCAGAATTATTGAAATAATCTAACAGCACCTCATCGCGAAAAAGTGCGCGGTGCCGATCTTTTTCGAAGTTCCGACGACAGTTCCGGTGAGTTCTGAGATGGTTCTCATCGAATTCATCAGTTTGGGCGATAGTTCCGATCGTGAACATTTTTTCAGAATTATTCAAATAATTTAATAGCACCTCATCGCGAAAAAGTGCGCGGTGCCGATCTTTTTCGAAGTTCCGACGACAGTTCCGGTGAGTTCTGAGATAGTTCTCATCGAATATATCAGTTCAGGCGATGGTTCCAATTGTCAACATTTTTTCAGAATTATTGAAATAATCTTACAGCACCTCATCGCCAAAAAGTGCGCAGCGCCGATCTTTTTCGAAGTTCCGACGACAGTTCCGGTGAGTTCTGAGATAGTTCTCATCGAATTCATCGGCTTGGGCGATAGTTACGATCGTCAACATTTTTTCAGAATTATTTAAATAATCTAATAGCACCTCATCGCGAAAGAGTGCGCGGCGCCGATGTTTTTCGAAGTTCCGACGACAGTTCCGGTGAGTTCTGAGATAGTTTTCATCGAATATATCAGTTTGGGCGATGATTCCGATTGTCAACATTTTTTTAGAGTCATTGCAATAATCTAACAGCACCTCATCGCGAAAAAGTGCGCAGTGCCGATGTTTTTCGAAGTTCCGACGACAGTTCCAGTGAGTTCTGAGATGGTTCTCATCGAATTCATCAGTTTGGGCGATAGTTCCGATCGTCAACATTTTTTCAGAATCATTTACATAATCTAATAGCACCTTATCGCGAAAAAGTGCGCGGTGCCGATCTTTTTCGAAGTTCCGACGACAGTTCCGGTGAGTTCTGAGATAGTTCTCATCGAATATATCAGTTCAGGCGATGGTTCCGATTGTCAACATTTTTTCAGAATTATTAAGATAATCTAAGAGCACCTCATCGCGAAAAAGTGCGCGGCGCTGATGTTTTTCGAAGTTCCGACGACAGTTCCGGCGAGTTCTGAGATGGTTCTCATCGAATATATCAGTTTGGGCGATGGTTCCGATTGTCAACATTTTTTAAGAATCATTGAAATGATCTTACAGCACCTCATCGCCAAAAAGTGCGCGGCGCCGATCTTTTTCGAAGTTCCGACGACAGTTCCGGTGAGTTCTGAGATAGTTCTCATCGAATATATCAGTTTGCGCGATAGTTCCGATCGTCAACATTTCTGAAGAATTATTGAAATAATCTAACAGCACCTCGTCGCGAAAAAGTGCGCGGCGCCGATGTTTTTCGAAGTTCCGACGACAGTTCCGGTGAGTTCTGAGATAGTTCTGATCGAATATATCAGTTTGGGCGATAGTTCCGATTGTCAACATTTTTTAAAAATCATTGAAATAATCTTACAGCACCTCATCGCCAAAAAGTGCGCGGCGCCGATCTTTTTCGAAGTTCCGACGACAGTTTCGGTGCGTTCTGAGATAGTTCTCTTCGAATTCATCAGTTTGGGCGATAGTTCCGATCGTCAACATTTTTTCAGAATTATTGAAATAATCTAACAGCACCTCATCGCGAAAAAGTGCGCGGTGCCGATCTTTTTCGAAGTTCCGACGACAGTTCCGGTGAGTTCTGAGATGGTTCTCATCGAATTCATCAGTTTGGGCGATAGTTCCGATACTGAACATTTTTTCAGAATCAATAAAATAATCTAACAGCACCTCATCGCGAAAAAGTGCGCGGCGCCGATGTTTTTCGAAGTTCCGACGACAGTTCCGGTGAGTTCTGAGATAGTTCTCATCGAATATATCAGTTTGAGCGATAGTTCCGATTGTCAACATTTTTTAAGAATCATTGAAATAATCTTACAGCACCTCATCGCCAAAAAGTGCGCGGCGCCGATCTTTTTCGGAGTTCCGACGACAGTTCCCGTGCGTTCTGAGATGGTTCTCATCGAATTCATCGGCTTGGGCGATAGTTCCGATCGTCAACATTTTTTCAGAATTATTGAAATAATCTAACAGCACCTCGTCGCGAAAAAGTGCGCGGCGCCGATGTTTTTCGAAGTTCCGACGACAGTTCCGGTGAGTTCTGAGATAGTTCTCATCGAATATATCAGTTTGCGCGATAGTTCCGATCGTCAACATTTTTGAAGAATTATTGAAATAATCTAACAGCACCTCGTCGCCAAAAAGTGCGCGGCGCCGATCTTTTTCGAAGTTCCGACGACAGTTTCGGTGCGTTCTGAGATACTTCTCATCGAATATATCAGTTTGAGCGATAGTTCCGATTGTCAACATTTTTTAAAAATCATTGAAATAATCTTACAGAACCTCATCGCCAAAAAGTGCGCGGCGCCGATCTTTTTCGAAGTTCCGACGACAGTTTCGCTGCGTTCTGAGATAGTTCTCTTCGAATTCATCAGTTTGGGCGATAGTTCCGATCGTCAACATTTTTTCAGAATTATTGAAATAATCTAACAGCACCTCATCGCGAAAAAGTGCGCGGTGCCGATCTTTTTCGAAGTTCCGACGACAGTTCCGGTGAGTTCTGAGATGGTTCTCATCGAATTCATCAGTTTGGGCGATAGTTCCGATACTGAACATTTTTTCAGAATCAATAAAATAATCTAACAGCACCTCATCGCGAAAAAGTGCGCGGCGCCGATGTTTTTCGAAGTTCCGACGACAGTTCCGGTGAGTTCTGAGATAGTTCTCATCGAATATATCAGTTTGAGCGATAGTTCCGATTGTCAACATTTTTTAAGAATCATTGAAATAATCTTACAGCACCTCATCGCCAAAAAGTGCGCGGCGCCGATCTTTTTCGGAGTTCCGACGACAGTTCCCGTGCGTTCTGAGATGGTTCTCATCGAATTCATCGGCTTGGGCGATAGTTCCGATCGTCAACATTTTTTCAGAATTATTGAAATAATCTAACAGCACCTCGTCGCGAAAAAGTGCGCGGCGCCGATGTTTTTCGAAGTTCCGACGACAGTTCCGGTGAGTTCTGAGATAGTTCTCATCGAATATATCAGTTTGCGCGATAGTTCCGATCGTCAACATTTTTGAAGAATTATTGAAATAATCTAACAGCACCTCATCGCGAAAAAGTGCGCGGCGCCGATGTTTTTCGAAGTTCCGACGACAGTTCCGGTGAGTTCTGAGATGGTTCTCATCGAATATATCAGTTTGGGCGATGGTTCCGATTGTCAACATTTTTTAAGAATCATTGAAATAATCTTACAGCACCTCATCGCCAAAAAGTGCGCGGCGCCGATCTTTTTCGAAGTTCCGACGACAGTTCCGGTGAGTTCTGAGATAGTTCTCATCGGATATATCAGTTTGCGCGATAGTTCCGATCGTCAACATTTTTGAAGAATTATTGAAATAATCTAACAGCACCTCGTCGCGAAAAAGTGCGCGGCGCCGATGTTTTTCGAAGTTCCGACGACAGTTCCGGTGAGTTCTGAGATAGTTCTGATCGAATATATCAGTTTGGGCGATAGTTCCGATTGTCAACATTTTTTAAAAATCATTGAAATAATCTTACAGCACCTCATCGCCAAAAAGTGCGCGGCGCCGATCTTTTTCGAAGTTCCGACGACAGTTTCGCTGCGTTCTGAGATAGTTCTCTTCGAATTCATCAGTTTGGGCGATAGTTCCGATCGTCAACATTTTTTCAGAATTATTGAAATAATCTAACAGCACCTCATCGCGAAAAAGTGCGCGGTGCCGATCTTTTTCGAAGTTCCGACGACAGTTCCGGTGAGTTCTGAGATGGTTCTCATCGAATTCATCAGTTTGGGCGATAGTTCCGATCGTGAACATTTTTTCAGAATTATTCAAATAATTTAATAGCACCTCATCGCGAAAAAGTGCGCGGTGCCGATCTTTTTCGAAGTTCCGACGACAGTTCCGGTGAGTTCTGAGATAGTTCTCATCGAATATATCAGTTCAGGCGATGGTTCCAATTGTCAACATTTTTTCAGAATTATTGAAATAATCTTACAGCACCTCATCGCCAAAAAGTGCGCGGCGCCGATCTTTTTCGAAGTTCCGACGACAGTTCCGGTGAGTTCTGAGATAGTTCTCATCGAATTCATCGGCTTGGGCGATAGTTACGATCGTCAACATTTTTTCAGAATTATTTAAATAATCTAATAGCACCTCATCGCGAAAGAGTGCGCGGCGCCGATGTTTTTCGAAGTTCCGACGACAGTTCCGGTGAGTTCTGAGATAGTTTTCATCGAATATATCAGTTTGGGCGATGATTCCGATTGTCAACATTTTTTTAGAGTCATTGCAATAATCTAACAGCACCTCATCGCGAAAAAGTGCGCAGTGCCGATGTTTTTCGAAGTTCCGACGACAGTTCCAGTGAGTTCTGAGATGGTTCTCATCGAATTCATCAGTTTGGGCGATAGTTCCGATCGTCAACATTTTTTCAGAATCATTTACATAATCTAATAGCACCTTATCGCGAAAAAGTGCGCGGTGCCGATCTTTTTCGAAGTTCCGACGACAGTTCCGGTGAGTTCTGAGATAGTTCTCATCGAATATATCAGTTCAGGCGATGGTTCCGATTGTCAACATTTTTTCAGAATTATTAAGATAATCTAAGAGCACCTCATCGCGAAAAAGTGCGCGGCGCCGATGTTTTTCGAAGTTCCGACGACAGTTCCGGCGAGTTCTGAGATGGTTCTCATCGAATATATCAGTTTGGGCGATGGTTCCGATTGTCAACATTTTTTAAGAATCATTGAAATGATCTTACAGCACCTCATCGCCAAAAAGTGCGCGGCGCCGATCTTTTTCGAAGTTCCGACGACAGTTCCGGTGAGTTCTGAGATA
This sequence comes from Tenthredo livida, assembly GCA_963992785.1. NCBI lineage: Eukaryota > Metazoa > Arthropoda > Insecta > Hymenoptera > Tenthredinidae > Tenthredo > Tenthredo livida. Next base: position 5,600,682 of record OZ023069.1, on the reverse strand, counting down.
GTTCTCATCGAATATATCAGTTTGCGCGATAGTTCCGATCGTCAACATTTTTGAAGAATTATTGAAATAATCTAACAGCACCTCGTCGCGAAAAAGTGCGCGGCGCCGATGTTTTTCGAAGTTCCGACGACAGTTCCGGTGAGTTCTGAGATAGTTCTGATCGAATATATCAGTTTGGGCGATAGTTCCGATTGTCAACATTTTTTAAAAATCATTGAAATAATCTTACAGCACCTCATCGCCAAAAAGTGCGCGGCGCCGATCTTTTTCGAAGTTCCGACGACAGTTTCGGTGCGTTCTGAGATAGTTCTCTTCGAATTCATCAGTTTGGGCGATAGTTCCGATCGTCAACATTTTTTCAGAATTATTGAAATAATCTAACAGCACCTCATCGCGAAAAAGTGCGCGGTGCCGATCTTTTTCGAAGTTCCGACGACAGTTCCGGTGAGTTCTGAGATGGTTCTCATCGAATTCATCAGTTTGGGCGATAGTTCCGATACTGAACATTTTTTCAGAATCAATAAAATAATCTAACAGCACCTCATCGCGAAAAAGTGCGCGGCGCCGATGTTTTTCGAAGTTCCGACGACAGTTCCGGTGAGTTCTGAGATAGTTCTCATCGAATATATCAGTTTGAGCGATAGTTCCGATTGTCAACATTTTTTAAGAATCATTGAAATAATCTTACAGCACCTCATCGCCAAAAAGTGCGCGGCGCCGATCTTTTTCGGAGTTCCGACGACAGTTCCCGTGCGTTCTGAGATGGTTCTCATCGAATTCATCGGCTTGGGCGATAGTTCCGATCGTCAACATTTTTTCAGAATTATTGAAATAATCTAACAGCACCTCGTCGCGAAAAAGTGCGCGGCGCCGATGTTTTTCGAAGTTCCGACGACAGTTCCGGTGAGTTCTGAGATAGTTCTCATCGAATATATCAGTTTGCGCGATAGTTCCGATCGTCAACATTTTTGAAGAATTATTGAAATAATCTAACAGCACCTCGTCGCCGAAAAGTGCGCGGCGCCGATCTTTCTCGAAGTTCCGACGACAGTTTCGGTGCGTTCTGAGATACTTCTCATCGAATATATCAGTTTGAGCGATAGTTCCGATTGTCAACATTTTTTAAAAATCATTGAAATAATCTTACAGAACCTCATCGCCAAAAAGTGCGCGGCGCCGATCTTTTTCGAAGTTCCGACGACAGTTTCGCTGCGTTCTGAGATAGTTCTCTTCGAATTCATCAGTTTGGGCGATAGTTCCGATCGTCAACATTTTTTCAGAATTATTGAAATAATCTAACAGCACCTCATCGCGAAAAAGTGCGCGGTGCCGATCTTTTTCGAAGTTCCGACGACAGTTCCGGTGAGTTCTGAGATGGTTCTCATCGAATTCATCAGTTTGGGCGATAGTTCCGATACTGAACATTTTTTCAGAATCAATAAAATAATCTAACAGCACCTCATCGCGAAAAAGTGCGCGGCGCCGATGTTTTTCGAAGTTCCGACGACAGTTCCGGTGAGTTCTGAGATAGTTCTCATCGAATATATCAGTTTGAGCGATAGTTCCGATTGTCAACATTTTTTAAGAATCATTGAAATAATCTTACAGCACCTCATCGCCAAAAAGTGCGCGGCGCCGATCTTTTTCGGAGTTCCGACGACAGTTCCCGTGCGTTCTGAGATGGTTCTCATCGAATTCATCGGCTTGGGCGATAGTTCCGATCGTCAACATTTTTTCAGAATTATTGAAATAATCTAACAGCACCTCGTCGCGAAAAAGTGCGCGGCGCCGATGTTTTTCGAAGTTCCGACGACAGTTCCGGTGAGTTCTGAGATAGTTCTCATCGAATATATCAGTTTGCGCGATAGTTCCGATCGTCAACATTTTTGAAGAATTATTGAAATAATCTAACAGCACCTCGTCGCGAAAAAGTGCGCGGCACCGATGTTTTTCGAAGTTCCGACGACAGTTCCGGTGAGTTCTGAGATAGTTCTGATCGAATATATCAGTTTGGGCGATAGTTCCGATTGTCAACATCTTTTAAAAATCATTGAAATAATCTTACAGCACCTCATCGCCAAAAAGTGCGCGGCGCCGATCTTTTTCGAAGTTCCGACGACAGTTTCGGTGCGTTCTGAGATACTTCTCATCGAATATATCAGTTTGAGCGATAGTTCCGATTGTCAACATTTTTTAAAAATCATTGAAATAATCTTACAGCACCTCATCGCCAAAAAGTGCGCGGCGCCGATCTTTTTCGAAGTTCCGACGACAGTTTCGCTGCGTTCTGAGATAGTTCTCTTCGAATTCATCAGTTTGGGCGATAGTTCCGATCGTCAACATTTTTTCAGAAGTATTGAAATAATCTAACAGCACCTCATCGCGAAAAAGTGCGCGGTGCCGATCTTTTTCGAAGTTCCGACGACAGTTCCGGTGAGTTCTGAGATGGTTCTCATCGAATTCATCAGTTTGGGCGATAGTTCCGATACTGAACATTTTTTCAGAATTATTCAAATAATCTAATAGCACCTCATCGCGAAAAAGTGCGCGGTGCCGATCTTTTTCGAAGTTCCGACGACAGTTCCGGTGAGTTCTGAGATAGTTCTCATCGAATATATCAGTTCAGGCGATGGTTCCGATTGTCAACATTTTTTCAGAATCATTGAAATAATCTTACAGCACCTCATCGCCAAAAAGTGCGCGGCGCCGATCTTTTTCGAAGTTCCGACGACAGTTCCGGTGAGTTCTGAGATAGTTCTCATCGAATTCATCGGCTTGGGCGATAGTTCCGATCGTCAACATTTTTTCAGAATTATTTAAATAATCTAATAGCACCTCATCGCGAAAGAGTGCGCGGCGCCGATGTTTTTCGAAGTTCCGACGACAGTTCCGGTGAGTTCTGAGATAGTTTTCATCGAATATATCAGTTTGGGCGATGATTCCGATTGTCAACATTTTTTTAGAGTCATTGCGATAATCTAACAGCACCTCATCGCGAAAAAGTGCGCAGTGCCGATGTTTTTCGAAGTTCCGACGACAGTTCCAGTGAGTTCTGAGATGGTTCTCATCGAATTCATCAGTTTGGGCGATAGTTCCGATCGTCAACATTTTTTCAGAATCATTTAAATAATCTAATAGCACCTTATCGCGAAAAAGTGTGCGGTGCCGATCTTTTTCGAAGTTCCGACGACAGTTCCGGTGAGTTCTGAGATAGTTCTCATCGAATATATCAGTTCAGGCGATGGTTCCGATTGTCAACATTTTTTCAGAATTATTAAAATAATCTAAGAGCACCTCATCGCGAAAAAGTGCGCGGCGCCGATGTTTTTCGAAGTTCCGACTACAGTTCCGGTGAGTTCTGAGATGGTTCTCATCGAATATATCAGTTTGGGCGATAGTTCCGATTGTCAACATTTTTTAAGAATCATTGAAATAATCTTACAGCACCTCATCGCCAAAAAGTGCGCGGTGCCGATCTTTTTCGAAGTTCCGACGACAGTTGCGGTGAGTTCTGAGATAGTTGTCATCGAATATATCAGTTTGCGCGATGGTTCCGATTGTCAACATTTTTTCAGAATCAATAAAATAATCTAACAGCACCTCATCGCGAAAAAGTGCGCGGCGCCGATGTTTTTCGAAGTTCCGACGACAGTTCCGGTGAGTTCTGAGATAGTTCTCATCGAATATATCAGTTTGAGCGATAGTTCCGATTGTCAACATTTTTTAAGAATCATTGAAATAATCTTACAGCACCTCATCGCCAAAAAGTGCGCGGCGCCGATCTTTTTCGGAGTTCCGACGAAAGTTCCCGTGCGTTCTGAGATGGTTCTCATCGAATTCATCGGCTTGGGCGATAGTTCCGATCGTCAACATTTTTTCAGAATTATTGAAATAATCTAACAGCACCTCGTCGCGAAAAAGTGCGCGGCGCCGATGTTTTTCGAAGTTCCGACGACAGTTCCGGTGAGTTCTGAGATAGTTCTCATCGAATATATCAGTTTGCGCGATAGTTCCGATCGTCAACATTTTTGAAGAATTATTAAAATAATCTAACAGCACCTCGTCGCGAAAAAGTGCGCGGCGCCGATGTTTTTCGAAGTTCCGACGACAGTTCCGGTGAGTTCTGAGATAGTTCTGATCGAATATATCAGTTTGGGCGATAGTTCCGATTGTCAACATCTTTTAAAAATCATTGAAATAATCTTACAGCACCTCATCGCCAAAAAGTGCGCGGCGCCGATCTTTTTCGAAGTTCCGACGACAGTTTCGGTGCGTTCTGAGATACTTCTCATCGAATATATCAGTTTGAGCGATAGTTCCGATTGTCAACATTTTTTAAAAATCATTGAAATAATCTTACAGCACCTCATCGCCAAAAAGTGCGCGGCGCCGATCTTTTTCGAAGTTCCGACGACAGTTTCGCTGCGTTCTGAGATAGTTCTCTTCGAATTCATCAGTTTGGGCGATAGTTCCGATCGTCAACATTTTTTCAGAAGTATTGAAATAATCTAACAGCACCTCATCGCGAAAAAGTGCGCGGTGCCGATCTTTTTCGAAGTTCCGACGACAGTTCCGGTGAGTTCTGAGATGGTTCTCATCGAATTCATCAGTTTGGGCGATAGTTCCGATACTGAACATTTTTTCAGAATTATTCAAATAATCTAATAGCACCTCATCGCGAAAAAGTGCGCGGTGCCGATCTTTTTCGAAGTTCCGACGACAGTTCCGGTGAGTTCTGAGATAGTTCTCATCGAATATATCAGTTCAGGCGATGGTTCCAATTGTCAACATTTTTTCAGAATTATTGAAATAATCTTACAGCACCTCATCGCCAAAAAGTGCGCGGCGCCGATCTTTTTCGAAGTTCCGACGACAGTTCCGGTGAGTTCTGAGATAGTTCTCATCGAATTCATCGGCTTGGGCGATAGTTCCGATCGTCAACATTTTTTCAGAATTATTTAAATAATCTAATAGCACCTCATCGCGAAAGAGTGCGCGGCGCCGATGTTTTTCGAAGTTCCGACGACAGTTCCGGTGAGTTCTGAGATAGTTTTCATCGAATATATCAGTTTGGGCGATGATTCCGATTGTCAACATTTTTTTAGAGTCATTGCGATAATCTAACAGCACCTCATCGCGAAAAAGTGCGCAGTGCCGATGTATTTCGAAGTTCCGACGACAGTTCCAGTGAGTTCTGAGATGGTTCTCATCGAATTCATCAGTTTGGGCGATAGTTCCGATCGTCAACATTTTTTCAGAATCATTTAAATAATCTAATAGCACCTTATCGCGGAAAAGTGCGCGGTGCCGATCTTTTTCGAAGTTCCGACGACAGTTCCGGTGAGTTCTGAGATAGTTCTCATCGAATATATCAGTTCAGGCGATGGTTCCGATTGTCAACATTTTTTCAGAATTATTAAAATAATCTAAGAGCACCTCATCGCGAAAAAGTGCGCGGCGCCGATGTTTTTCGAAGTTCCGACTACAGTTCCGGTGAGTTCTGAGATGGTTCTCATCGAATATATCAGTTTGGGCGATAGTTCCGATTGTCAACATTTTTTAAGAATCATTGAAATAATCTTACAGCACCTCATCGCCAAAAAGTGCGCGGTGCCGATCTTTTTCGAAGTTCCGACGACAGTTCCGGTGAGTTCTGAGATAGTTCTCATCGAATATATCAGTTTGCGCGATGGTTCCGATTGTCAACATTTTTTCAGAATCAATAAAATAATCTAACAGCACCTCATCGCGAAAAAGTGCGCGGCGCCGATGTTTTTCGAAGTTCCGACGACAGTTCCGGTGAGTTCTGAGATAGTTCTCATCGAATATATCAGTTTGAGCGATAGTTCCGATTGTCAACATTTTTTAAGAATCATTGAAATAATCTTACAGCACCTCATCGCCAAAAAGTGCGCGGCGCCGATCTTTTTCGGAGTTCCGACGACAGTTCCCGTGCGTTCTGAGATGGTTCTCATCGAATTCATCGGCTTGGGCGATAGTTCCGATCGTCAACATTTTTTCAGAATTATTGAAATAATCTAACAGCACCTCGTCGCGAAAAAGTGCGCGGCGCCGATGTTTTTCGAAGTTCCGACGACAGTTCCGGTGAGTTCTGAGATAGTTCTCATCGAATATATCAGTTTGCGCGATAGTTCCGATCGTCAACATTTTTGAAGAATTATTGAAATAATCTAACAGCACCTCGTCGCGAAAAAGTGCGCGGCGCCGATGTTTTTCGAAGTTCCGACGACAGTTCCGGTGAGTTCTGAGATAGTTCTGATCGAATATATCAGTTTGGGCGATAGTTCCGATTGTCAACATCTTTTAAAAATCATTGAAATAATCTTACAGCACCTCATCGCCAAAAAGTGCGCGGCGCCGATCTTTTTCGAAGTTCCGACGACAGTTTCGGTGCGTTCTGAGATACTTCTCATCGAATATATCAGTTTGAGCGATAGTTCCGATTGTCAACATTTTTTAAAAATCATTGAAATAATCTTACAGCACCTCATCGCCAAAAAGTGCGCGGCGCCGATCTTTTTCGAAGTTCCGACGACAGTTTCGCTGCGTTCTGAGATAGTTTTCTTCGAATTCATCAGTTTGGGCGATAGTTCCGATCGTCAACATTTTTTCAGAATTATTGAAATAATCTAACAGCACCTCATCGCGAAAAAGTGCGCGGTGCCGATCTTTTTCGAAGTTCCGACGACAGTTCCGGTGAGTTCTGAGATAGTTCTCATCGAATATATCAGTTTGGGCGATAGTTCCGGTCGTCAACATTTTTTCAGAATTATTGACATAATCTAACAGCACCTCATCGCGAAAAAGTGCGCGGCGCCGAACTTTTTCGGAGTTCCGACGACAGTTCCGGTGAATTTTGAGATAGTTCTGATCAAATATATCAGTTTGGGCGATGGTTCCGATTGTCAACATCTTTTCAGAATTATTGAAATATTCTAACAGCACCTCATCGCGGAAAAGTGCGCGGTGCCGATCTTTTTCGAAGTGACGACGACAGTTCCGGTGAGTTCTGAGATAGTTTTCATCGAATATATTAGTTTGGGCGATGATTCCGATTGTCAAAATCTTTTTAGAGTCATTGCAATAATCTAACAGCACCTCATCGCGAAAAAGTGCGCGGTGCCGATCTTTTCCAAAGTTCCGACGACAGTTCCGGTGAGTTCTGAGATAGTTCTCATCGAATATATCAGTTTGGGCGATAGTTCCGGTCGTCAACATTTTTTCAGAATTATTGACATAATCTAACAGCACCTCATCGCGAAAAAGTGCGCGGCGCCGAACTTTTTCGGAGTTCCGACGACAGTTCCGGTGAATTCTGAGATAGTTCTTATCACATATATCAGTTTGGGCGATGGTTCCGATTGTCAACATTTTTTCAGAATTATTGAAATATTCTAACAGCACCTCATCGCGGAAAAGTGCGCGGTGCCGATCTTTTTCGAAGTGACGACGACAGTTCCGGTGAGTTCTGAGATAGTTTTCATCGAATATATCAGTTTGGGCGATGATTCCGATTGTCAACATTTTTATAGAGTCATTGCAATAATCTAACAGCACCTCATCGCGAAAAAGTGCGCAGTGCCGATGTTTTTCGAAGTTCCGACGACAGTTCCAGTGAGTTCTGAGATGGTTCTCATCGAATTCATCAGTTTGGGCGATAGTTCCGATCGTCAACATTTTTTCAGAATCATTTAAATAATCTAATAGCACCTTATCGCGAAAAAGTGCGCGGTGCCGATCTTTTTCGAAGTTCCGACGACAGTTCCGGTGAGTTCTGAGATAGTTCTCATCGAATATATCAGTTCAGGCGATGGTTCCGATTGTCAACATTTTTTCAGAATTATTAAGATAATCTAAGAGCACCTCATCGCGAAAAAGTGCGCGGAACCGATGTTTTTCGAAGTTCCGACTACAGTTCCGGTGAGTTCTGAGATGGTTCTCATCGAATATATCAGTTTGGGCGATAGTTCCGATTGTCAACATTTTTTAAGAATCATTGAAATAATCTTACAGCACCTCATCGCCAAAAAGTGCGCGGCGCCGATCTTTTTCGAAGTTCCGACGACAGTTTCGCTGCGTTCTGAGATAGTTCTCTTCGAATTCATCAGTTTGGGCGATAGTTCCGATCGTCAACATTTTTTCAGAATTATTGAAATAATCT